>OW285244.1:0-600000 GCA_935421215.2 Melolontha melolontha | reverse complement strand
AAAATTATACCGATGGCTGCATATTATTTATGATAACGTCCACGTATAGCAAACCATCTGACGAATTTTTAAGAAACACTTAAAATCAGTTCAAAGTCGTTACCTTTGTCGGATAAATATTTTATATAAGGGAGGGAACTATACTCACAAATAAGAAGATACTGAAAAATGTTTAATTGCGTTGTATTGATATTTGTAGAAGAATATATATTTTTTAAAAAATTGTCTTTTACTTTCGGAACATATTATATGTACTTGGAAGTGATTTATAGCTATGTAAAACATGCATAAGTAAGAGGATATTCGCACGGAATTATGTTCCTCGAGTTATTATAATAATATGACGCAAATTTAATATAGTGTCGTCGATCGTAATGTAATGTAAAATTTACAATACCTTCGATTACACAGTAATTATAGTAATTGATCCTTTTGTAATAATATGTAGTATTATTTTTTTGTTGTATAGAATATTTATTTTTCTATTATACAGTTAGATATAAGAATTATTTTTAATTGTTAGTATTAAAACTATGTTGTTAATAAATACGTCGTTATTCATTATCTCATAAATCTCATAATTATACACTCAAAAAAAAAAGGAAAAGCACAGTTTTTTTTCTTTTTGGTTTATTCAATTAACTTATGCTACTTATCTATAGATGACACTTTTTGTTTAAATTGAAAGAAAAATTAACTAATATACAATTTCAATTTTAATGAATGTTTAGAAATTCGCTTTAACCAGGTAACTGTGGAATTTATTTTTAAAAGTCCCTCACAGGGTGCGTAATTAAAATTAAGTAATGACTGTATACACGTCGAATGCAAAACAAATTGTCCCATAATAAATTTTGGAAAAAAAATCAAAGTAAAGCGAACAAGATTTTATTTTTATTACATAGATCAAACTAATAACAATTTATTGTTGAAAAAGGTATTGTTATTAAAAATTTAGAAATTGCCAAAAAATAAAATTCATAACAGGAAAATGAAAAAAAAAAGAAAAGTAGGAAATTCAGTTAATTTAAGTGTGGTATTTTTCAAAACAAAGTAGCAACCAATAACGTGACTTCTTACGGATTCTATTTTTTGAGCAGGCGAAATATTTTTGAATTGGATTTATTTTTTATGGTGACTGGTATAAAGACGAAGATCGAAGTTTGTAGTTGCTGAAGTTCATATTCTTCAACAATTTCCTCAACACACTCGAGCAAAAAATTTAATCCATTAACTTGTCCGTTATCTTTTTTTATATAATATCGAGGAGTTCAAGCACATAACGCCTACCAGGTGCAGAAATACTTTCTTATAATACTTCTACATCTATTTTCTTGCAACTATATAATGCAATTATTCCATCGCTTCTGTCCACACCGCCCATTTTCATACCATAATCAAGAACTACTTCCGGTTTCCTTACTGCAACGCTTCGTTTTTCTCTTTCTATTATATTAGCTCCATGGATTATACTAGGGAGCAGTATATTTCCTTTATCTCGCCATTTCGATAGCAGTATTTTGTTGTTATATCTTGCAGTGCACTGGCCCTTCTTTAGTGAAGTTGTTTTTTATATCTGAAGGAATACCAAGTCTCTGCAGTCGCATTGTAATAGGTCATGACAGAGTTCCAGAACGATGCGATTTGTGGTCTTATATTAAGGATAATTTTGACCATAATCTGTATCTTTTCCAATATATATTCAGAAATTCCAAATAAGAAAAACTTCATTCCAAAACTACTCCTTTTAGAAAGAATATACAGCTTCCAAAACAAGCGCCCTTTCCATAACACCAACAATTACCAACATCAATTTTTGCATTTATATTACATATTTTTCACGAATTTTTAGCAACACTTTGCTGAAGAAAGAAGTAGATATACTTTCTTTTTTCGGGAAATAAATTTGAAGTGTTGGCTTTCTAACGATGCCTTACAATACCAACATTGCGACAAGACATCTGATCGTTTCTTTAAATTGAGACTTTCAATATATTGTGCTGAAACAGTCTTGTCTTGCCAATGTAAACACATCAAATTTTCTTTTAGTTCGACCCCATTCTAATCCACTGTTACTGTAAAGGTCGTCTTCAAGTTCATTTGCACTGGAAAAATCCTCTTCTGGTTCATTTCTGCTATAAAAATCATTATGCTTGCTTTGTTAGAAAATATCGGAAGGCGAGACACATTTCTTCGCTTTCTGTTATGTAAAACTTCATTATAATCGCTATCACACATCTGGACGGTAAAATTTAGCTATAACGAATTATTTGCTTGGCTAATTACTAAACCGCTTTATCTTTTACATTATTTTGACACAGAGGAGATAGGTAAAAAAAATTCAAGCAAATGATTTGCTTATTAGTATCACGTTGTTGCAACAAACCAGAAATTACTAAAGGCCTTAATAGTACGCGCAACTTATTTATATTATTGCTATTGTTATCGGGAAATCGGGTACACAGTAAAGTAAGAAAAAACAATACAAGGTATACTCTATGCACTGGGAAAAATAAACAAATAATTTTGTAAACAGTAACATTTTGTGACCTCAATACCAAAGAATTTAACATATTTTTTTTTAAGAATTAAGAAATACTGAAAAAAACAAGTCTATCACCGGGAGGAAACGCACAGACGACGTTTCGTTCTAGTTGGAACTTTTCAATGTACGGCATTCCCTCGATGACGGACAAATGTCCGTCATCGAGGGAAGCCGTACATTGAAAAGTTCTAACTAGAACGAAACGTCGTCTGTGCGTTTCCTCCCGGTGATAGACTTGTTTTTTTCAGTATTTCTTAATTCTTAATTAACCTAATCACCAGGAAGTTCGTTGTCGCGAAAGGGTGTGTTCTGCATACTAGTACAAACTTAGTTTGTCGGACTGTAGTTTCGAACACATTAAATAAGTCGACATTTACATGTAAGAATGTGATTTAATATTCATTAATTCTCACTTGCAGTAAATTCCAAATATTTTTTTTTCTAAATTTATAACAGGTTTTCTATTAATAAAAAGGAACCATAATACTAAATGACATCTGTATTACATCTTACTGAAATTTTGAGTCTTTATATTACATGGTAATTTTTATTTTCACAACCACACGAGTGATATGTGTATACGGCGAACGCAGTTAACTGGTTAATACCTATTCTTATTTGCGTGATAATAAAAAGGAATTTGATCTATAGACCTAAGTAAAACTGTATGTTCATAAATTAATAAAAATAATGCTGTGAGATTCCATAAAATGTTATATAGGAATCTCATGGTTTTAACCAAAAAAAGTCAACAATTTTTGAAGACTGATAAAATATTTAGTTTTCGTTTCCTTTGTTTCGTTATTAAATTATTTAATTTCTATTAAAGAAACCTTTTACTTTTAATCTCTACGTTTTATATACCAAATGGATATTGTTCAATGTATCCCATTTAAGTGTGCAGAATAATGTTGTTCCAACTGACGCTTTTAACTAATCGTTGCAGTAAGAGATATCTATTTGGTAAGCATTTTTACGTTTCCATCTTTTGTTTTATTCTTCTTCTGTTTTGACGTTTACAGTACCGAATAATACTCATTTACATTAGATGTATTATAAAATGGAGGTTACTAATATAACTTAAATGGAACATTCTATCTGTATACCCCTACAAATTTTAATATTTACTATTTATTGATGTTGCGATAAAAATAAATAAATTCCCTGCCATTTGAAGAAAATGTATATATATATATATATATATATATATATATATAAAGTTATATACTCGTAAAATATATCATTCAAAAATAATGTGGGTGTTTTCATTGACGGTTATACCTACCTTAATTTCCCTATAAATTAATCTATGTGTATCTCTAGAAAAGGACATTGCTAATCTAGCACCCAAATCATTAGACTATGGAGCTGGTGATATGAGCTAAGAGTAGCTTGTGTTAAAACTTAATAATATATCCCAACTTGGACTATCTTTCTGCTAGGGGGAACTACATCTGTTAAAACCTTTTCTGGATTTTACCTTTAACATAGAATAGAGTAAGTTAAGAGTCAATTAAGATCAACCTCGAAAACTGGAAAAAATTAATACCTACTCTAAAGATTAAATTGCACACACATTCAATCTATGGTAAGTATTTACATAATATATAGTAAAAATTAGATAAATTCTTCTTTTAGAATTTAGATTATTCATATTATATTAGACATTGTTTTGTGAAGTGTTACCTTAGTGTACCTTATAAATTCTAATTCCTAACAGTCCATGAACTCGAGGTGTCATTGTATTTGATCATATTTTATTCATGTTATACTTCTCTGCTTAAAATGAAAATTTCTTATTCATATCAATGTTTATTTACATATATATAAAGATAATTATTTCTTGACCTTTGTATGTTATAGTAACAGAGAATGTTAAGGCATGATTTATTATTATTGAACTTGAATGTATCTTTGAATAATTTTATCCATGACAACTACAGATATATAGTATGACATTAATATACTGTCATTTATATTTTAAATTTCTTTGAAAAAGGCATCATATGCCGAAACGTGTAAGATTGTTTTAAATATATACATATTGAAGTAAAACCAGACCTTAAATCGCCAACTAATTGAATCTACCATAACATACTAAGGTCAAGAAATAATTATATTTATATTTATTTAGCACAAGGCGTGTAGTGCTAATAAAATGGAACAATTACATCATGAAGTATACAATTACATAAACGAAGAAGATCATAAAGTCATCAAAGAATGCATCAAAATCAGAAAGAAACTGGCAAACCAGATCAACAGAAGAAACTTTATGGCAAGATGTAGATCGTTACAAATAACACCTACATTTATAAAAATGAGAAAACTTGATTCATTTCACAATTTCCAAACTAAAAACTAAATTTCAAAAAATTATGAATTCCTGTTACCTACAAATTTTAAACATCACAATATCCCAAACCATTTGCGACGATCAAATTATTTCAAACTTGAAAAATATTATCATACAGAAATTGCCTCCTCAAATTTTAAACTGCTTTGAAAAAATAGAATCTAAAATGTACAATAATCATTTGCTGACAAACAAAAATAAATTAAAAAACAAAGTAGAGAAACTAATAAAGAAACAACACTTAGAGATAAATTATAAAATTAACAATAACTGGATTATCAATTTGACTAATATAAATATTCCGGATAATGTTAAATACATACTTAGCCTAGGACCCAAACTTAATATGCTACCAAATAAAATACCCATTAAGGACTATATAGCTAGCATTGAAACTGGAATACAAAATTTACAAGACAAACGAAACGAAATACGTAACAAAATCTGTAATATAATCACTAACCATAAACATAAGGAAATAGATAATAAAAAACATATATCAAGTATATATATGAATAAGTTCATTAAATAAACAAAAATATTTGTGCAAGACAACCCTCATATTATAATAACAACAGCAGATAAATCAAATAAAACAGTGATCATTCTTAAAGAGGAATATGAACAAAAAATAGAAAAACTATTAAACGATAAATTCACCTACAAAAAAGAAAGAAATAATCCAACAGAGAAAACTCAAAAAGAAAATAATAACTTAATAAATAAATGGCATAGACAAAACCTAATAGATTTCAGCACTAAAAACAAACTTCGCATTTTTAATTCCCAACCTCCATCAATATGGTTTACCAAAAATCCACAAAAATAATATATCTTTAAGACCAATAGTATCAAGCATACAAGCCCATACTTATAATATAGCAAAATTCCTAGGTGATAGCATATCTAAGATAACTGAATATCATACCAAAGACTCATGGAAATTTCAAAATTTCATCAAGGAATAAAAAGTACCAACTAATAACAAAATTATATCACTTGATGTAGAATCTTTATACACTAATATTCTTACAAATCTAGCTATAAACATAATAGAATCCAAATGGGATGAAATTAGTGGACACACATCACTAAATAAAAACGAATTTATTAGAGGTATACATTTCTGTCTCGACAACACATATTTTCAATACAAAAATTCTTTTTATAGTCAAACATTTAGTATTGCCATGGGCTCTCCTTAGAACAAAACGTTATCAATTCCACCCCATTTCCTTCAAAAGATATGTGGATGACATCATGACAACATGTATTCCGACAAATAAAATAAACTACCTTTTAAATAAATTCAACAATTTTCACAACAAATTAAAGTTCATTATTGAAGAAGAAATTAATAACAGTATTAATTTTCTTGATATTCCTTTAAGCTATGATCGACAGGGTACTTTTTGTACAAATTGGTACAATAAACCCACAGCTTCTTTTCGATATATGAATTACCACTCTAATTATTTCAATAAAATGATTATAAATAATCTGACTGATAGAGCAGTGAAACTATCACATACTCACTCAATACAGAAAAGATAACATCAAGGAAATTAAAACGATCTTAACAGATAATAATTATCCACCACAACTTATAGACCAAACAATTAAAAAAAGAATCCACCAAATATACAACACTACAGGCACCAATAACAATTTAAACAATGAAACAACATATATCACGCTTCCATATGTTCCACAATTATCAAAAAAAATTAAATATGCTTTAAAAAATATGATATAGCTACAACATATAAACTTATAAACATATAAACAACATATAAACTTACAACATATAAACTTAGTTACTACATAGGCCAAATTAAACAATATTTATACAAAAGAATACAAGCCCGCAAATACTCTAAAACAAACAAAACTGTTTTATTTACACACAAACTACAACGCGATCACCATTTCGATTTTAAAAACACACAGATAATCGATAAAGAACAACACCCAATGAAAAGGGAAATTAAAGAAATGATTAATATTAAACAGGAAAAAAATTCAATTAACAACAGAAGTGATAAAAAATCTAAGCAGTATATATTATAACCTAATAATGTAACGATCTGCAATTTACCATCATAATATATGTTGCTATTGTATAAATATATGTATATCATATGTTATTTAAATATCTGTACATTTGCTTATCATGCTGGCAGTTCCGTACAATTATGGTTTATGCACGACGGAGCATCCCCGCATAGTAGCAAACTTGTGAAAGAATTTTTAAGCAGAACTTTCCCATAATGGATTGGACGTGAAAGTCACATTCTGATTTTTTCATTTCCCAATGATTTAGAAAGGTAAATTCTTCTTCAACATAATAGCTAAATAAAATTCTTCAAGAATTCTATATTATTAACATTAGTTTTAATGTGAAGATTTAAAACGCTTTTTACCATTATATTTACATAATGTATATAAAGTTTGTGCTGTGCATTTTAAAGATTGCACGTTTCCTGAACGTAGTAAAAATTGTCTAAAGAAACGCAATGCCAATACAATTTTATTCGGAAAATAAAGGTGTTAAAATAGTCAAATTTATATGGCAAATCACGATCAAAGCATTTTGTATGCTATGGGAAGTAATGAAGAAAAATTATGTTCAAATTTCCTCGCGGAAATCGGAAGATCGGAAATTTTTTTTGATAAAATACAACAATCCAATTTATTCGTATATTTCAAATCATACGGAGGAAATCAAGGGCAATTGAAAAATTCATAGTATCACTTAATGAATTTATTGAATACATTTTCAAATTGGAGAATGTTTTTGATTTTTTTTCCACAGTATTCTGTTCACCAAAATGTAGAAATCCGACTCAAAAACAAATGATCAAGTTTACCATTAACCCGTATCTGTATTTATTTTCCTCATGAGTTCATTATTTCATTATTTAGTAGAAGAATAAAATTTTCTATTTTATTCTTTAAAATTTTTAGGTAAGGTCGTGGTTGCAACCACTGTAAAACATTATAAATTAAAAAAGTTAGATCATATGTATTATTTACAGAAGTATTAATGTGAATCTTTAAATCTACCTCGTTATGAATATTGCTGCTAGTATAATTTAAATAAAATTAATTCAATAAATTTTTCGCTTCATAAACTTTCTTATTTTAGAAAATAATTTTGAACTCAACGTAGCAGTTAAAGTTTATTTTACATTTATCAAATCAGAATTATTATAATTTGAAATAGATATTGGCTTATTCCAAGCTACAATAAAGATACATATAGATATTTCATGTTGTCTAGAGAGTATATTATAATTAATGCAAGTTAACATCTGTAAGTGAAATTATTTAGAAAATTTTATTTTTGCCAAGTAATATTACAATACATATGCAATAAAACCAATAACAGGGTAATATATGTATGTTAATACAAGTATATATATGTGGTATAAAAAAGTAACAAATTGTTCTATTTTTTAAATTTGAAGTTAAAGAAAACATAAACACCAATATAACTTAATCGTAAGCGACACGCAACTGTTATACAAATACCCCTAAACTAGACCAGGGCCCTTATTCTAATTCATTTCGACCAAAATCGGTCGAAATTGTATGACGTCAGAGAGAGTCGAAATGTGGTTATTTTAATAATTTCGATACTAGTGATATATAGGGGAAACGATGGCAATGCAGTTAGATGGTAGTTGGCAGTCTGGATAAAAAGTAACGTCCAATAACCGGTTTGTATTGCCGGCCAATCGATTTCCTCATTTCGTGTTTGACGTTTGATCATTGCAGCTTGTGTTTAAAAGGGTTTAAAGTTATATTTGGTTATATTATAGTTTATGTTTATCGTTTTGGACTCTGAAATTGATTGCTGTTGAGGATATAACTTTCTAAAATATTATTATAGCCGGTATTTAATCATAAGTTAGTGAATTTGTCCTAAAATATAAATATAAAAGTTTCCAGGTTACATTCAAGTAAATACTTCGTTTAGAAGGGTGTTTCTCTGATTTCCAAATAATTAAGGTAATATTATTAAAAAAAAGAAGATTTTGTATAAAATACTATTACTGTTATTAGATCTACGGTGAAGTAAAAATGTAATCAAAAATAACAAATGAACAAAAGGAAGTACTGCTGTCGTTCATGGAGGACCATATTAATTTTGGTAAAGGAAAATTAATGGGGGTTGAGGGAAAGAAGTTAAGAAGCAATTTATGGGAAGTTTTGGCTACACAGTTGAACAATTGTAGTGGCCCTACCAAAAGTGTGGAGAAATGGCAACGTGTTTGTATAAAAAGTAATATTCTCTGCATGAAAACTAAACTAAAATTTCAGGTATGGGTTGACTTGAAAAATAAAGTAAAGAAGAAAGCTGGTGATATTTAAAAAAACAAGTCACAAACAGGTGGTGGTCCAGAGACAACTATCAAATTAACAGAATTTGAACTGAGAGTTATAAGCTTTCTGTCAGAGGAGGCCATTCATGGCTTAGATGACATAGATGGTAGTGTATTTGATAGTGCCGAACCAGGACCATCTACCTGCAGCAGTGCTTCGTCTTCAGGCCCAATTGCCAATGCGATAGGGAGTAAATTATTGCAAAGTCCGGAACCTGTGCCATGTGCTTCAACTATGCAACCCATACATATATTTCATGACCATAATTATTTAAATCTAAATGAGGTAAGCACTTATATACACTGTCTATAATTCAGCACACTTAAAATAACTTTTAAATTTCAGACATTACCAACTGATGATACGAATGAGAATTTCTCAACACCATGTATGTATATATAATTATGTGCACCAGAAATGTGACTTTTATTTTTGCAGCTAGAGGACGTAAAAGAAAAAATTCAGTTTGTGACAATCAGAAACTCGCAGCAGATTTCGTGTCCAATGCTGAAAGACAAACTGCTGCCATGGAAAATATTTCCAATAAAATGGATGAGATGGTAAAGGAAATGAAAACAACAAATATTCTTTTTAAAGATTTTATAGATGTACTTAAAAAAATAACAAATTTATAAATATATTTTATTAGTAAAATGTTTTTTGTTTTAATTACCAAAGATATAATATTACCTAAGTCAAAGTGATATGATTGAAAATGTAAAAAATCCTTATGGGAAATTTATTGGTGAAATCAAAAAAGAATAATAAAATTAGATCAACAGAATTAATAAAATTGTGAAACAAAGAAATTTTCTTCTATCAATGTAATACAACATAAATTCTTGAAAATGCTCTATTTTTAAATATTTACCAATACCATAATAAATTGGGATATTATCTTTACTAGGAAAAATTATTCTATGCCGGAAATAAACTCAGTTACACGTGCTATACAATGAACTATATACTAACGTAACTGGAACGGCATCGAGCACCGAAATCGCGTGGCCGCGATGATTTTAGGCAACCAGCATAACGTAGGTATTTGCATCCTTGTCTAGCACATTGGACGAATATTGCACAGGTGGGACCGATTTCATATATTCATGTAGAAATACAGGTAAAAGAAGATACGGGGGGTCAGGGCTTTAAAGAGTGAAAGAAAACTATTTGTCGATACTTTTGTATTGAGATTAAGGTTGTAAAATTTTTATATAATCAATAAAATTCGTGATTTACTTCAGACTTACAGCAGTTTCTATAATAAAGGACTAAATTTCGCCGCATCAAGAAAAATACTAGTAATAAAATACACAGAAAATGCAAAAATATGTATTCAAAATCTCTTATATTTACAATATAAAAAAACAATACATTAATATACAAAGATTAAACATTGTTAAACAGAATTAGTTTATTTAATTTGTGTCTTATGCTTGAACCTTTCCCTATAAACTTTTCAGTTTCGTTTCTACCATAATAATGCAATCTACATGTTAAGTAATAATTTACAATTGCTTTTATTAATTGAATTTCGTGCAAATCTTCGAAACCAAATTCTTCAACAATTGGATGATTGGGTTTAAAAAGATACAATTTTTCTGAAAAATGACGAATTGCGTTATTTAAAATAATCTGTTTGGGTTTTTTGTGGCAATTTAAACCGTGTTGGAATGTTAATTTAAATTGCCTTTCAGAATAGCAAACAATCTTATTTACTATTTCAGAAACGCAAATTAAGCCACCCCTATTTTTAAAGTTTAAAAACCTATGACTATCATTTGTATTACAATAACTATGTTCATCTTTCTTTGAAAATAACAGAATATCTGTACAAAATTTACAATTTAGTTTGGATAACATTTTTCTGACTATATAACCTGCAATGTAATATATAATATTTTCTTGATTATCAGTAAGTAAAATGGGTTCGACATTATTACAACTTTCTTCATTTTCAGAATAGTCGTTTAGGCTTCTTTTACTTGTCCGAAATTCAAAAGCAGAACCATAATCACTTCCTAAACCTAAGTCTACACAGTTTCCATTTACACTTGGAGTTACTTTATTTCTAAACAGGAGTTGACGTAAGGACCATTTAAATTGCAAACTATTTGGGTTATTATTCCAACCTCCTCGAGCTCTTATGCTGCTGAAGAATAATTCCAAATGGTCTTGTGAGCACTTGTATGTAAGAAAATACTGTGGCTGATTTGTTGATTGAAATAAATCTTCTGCAAGATTTAATGTACTTTCCATTGCTGTAATAAGTCCCAAAGCAAAAGTTTTTCTAGGATGCTGTAGTATTGGAATATCATCTATTTTTAAGGTTTTTAAGTAATCCATCGATGAAGTAAATATCTCTCGGAAATAGTTACTTGTTTTTGGTCTTATGGGTGCCTTAAATCCTTTCCCAAAAGGATTTCTAGAATTGAGCATGTCAAACATTCTGTCAATATATCTGATGAACTCTACAGTTGATTCTGAGTTTTGAAAGTCTGAATGTCCTATTTGCCTTAAATACTCTATAGCATCTGCAACCGAGCTGCTCAATACCTGTGCTGCTAAACGTACATTCATTATTTTGTTTTTATACAAAATATGCCGAGAGGACAAATTGTTGGCAAACTTCATCTCTTCTTTCTCCTGAAGATCATTTAATTTGGCTACAAAAATCCATCTTATAGGACCTTTCTCTGAAACTAAATTCTTATCGGCAAATGTATTGCGTGCTAATTTCATCATATGGCAATTATCTAATAAACAATGCACTTTACTTGGAGAACACGGGTGACTAAAGTTAGGAATTAGGTTATCAATTGCCAATGAACATCCCATTTTAGTTAACGTCTGAATATTAGTGGTCGTTCCATCACATGTTATGGAATGAATTGTGATTCCAATATCAAATAAATTCTTTATACAACATAATAAAAGTTGTGCTTGGACAGCCGCATCACTTTTATTTGTAAGAAAATAGCCAATGGGACATTTAAAATTCATTTTGTAACTAACGATTAGAAAAACCAAAGCCTCTGATGCTGCAGTCTGCGATTCTACATCAATAATACCGCCATAATCACAATATCCAACATATTTTCCAGCAGTTTCACTCCAAATAATTTGTTTTCTGATAGACATGGCATCGATTATGATGGCACAATCTTTTATAAAAGGCTTTTTAATGCATTCTGATTTCAGATACAAAAAGACTTCTTTTAATAAACCAGGATTACATTCATATTTAAAGAGCCAATTTCTTATTGACCGTGGGTTTGGTATAGAAAAGTATTTACGGACAAAATTATATGCCTTTGGAGAATAAAAGTACAACGTTTGACTAAATTGCTTCATTATTTCTGTGTATCTTCTTTGTCTTGGATCAAGTCCCTCATTATTTTTTTGATTAACAACCAGCTCAAGTGGCATACCAGCAAAGTTCAGCTCTAGAATTGACCTTAAATTCTCTGAACAAAGGCCTGAAGTATTTATTCGATCTAATAATTGAGACATTGATGAAATTTTGTCATTTCTTCTTCTTACTTTTTCCCTCAAAGATTTTAATTTCTTCTTTAGTCCATTATCTGCATTAAACCCAAAAGATGTTTGTGTTCCAACATCATTTGTTGATTTAATTTCTGCTGTTGTAGTTTCTTGTACATCCATATTTGGAATTTTCTAAAAATAAATGAATAGTATGTATTAGGACTTGTGCACAGATTTTTTTTTCATATTTCATTAAATAAAATTTTACAATATACACACCAGTGGAGGTTCAGTAATGTCATTTGAGTTCAAACAACGCTTTAAAACTCTTCGATTACTGTTTTCTTTTAACATATGTGCTGGGAAATTGAAAATACTGGGCACTGCTTCAGGCTTCAATAATTTAATACTGGTCCCAGGCCGTACTTGATAATCAGTGTCCAAAAAGTGTACACTGCATAATTTGCTAGTTTTTGTTGGTGTCCAGTCAGCCCTCTTTATAGCATTGATCCAAAGTGTTAGGATTTCAGGCCGTTTAAATGGAAAACTAAAATAATTTCAAATTAATAAGTCAAAAGTATAAATTTTGAACATGTAGGAAGGTTAGTTTAAAAAATGTGATCAAAACTTACCCATGAAATTGAATAGTACTATTCTTATTATGCAAATTATTGCACTTATATGCCACACAACTCATAACCATATTTGCAAACTGATAAACAGTGTATTTTAAACAAAAATAAACAAAATATATCTAACATAGTATCAAACGCAGTAAAAGCACGTGAAACAGACAAGAAGCGGTATACCTACCTCTACCCGTCTCTCTCATACAAAAATTTGCCACGGCCCCTGCCAACAACTTATTTACGAGCGATGCCGTTCCAGTTACGTTAGTATATAGTTCATTGGTGCTATAACACAAAACAAAAATAAAAGTGAATTTTGTTACATACCAGTTTAAACGTTTTTGCTAACTTCACTTTGAAGAATTTCGAGTCGAAATTAAGATTTCAACATCTTTTTTCTAGTCGAAAACAATTTCGACGAGTCGAAATGTTATGACGTCATGGACGTATCACGTGACTCTTTTACCACAATAATTTCGACCTAAGATGGCGGATTCGAGTCGAAATTTGCAATTAGAATAGGGGCCCAGATGGGATATAATGAACTCCACCAACCGTAATATGTTTATAGCGCATTATGACGCATGTGCTATTCTCAAATGTTTTCACTATATATACATATATTAAAAAATTTGTCGTTAGTTCGATTCTGATTCATGTATTAGTTAAACTCTGTTCATATGCGCGGAAAAAGTATATCTAAAATCTATGTGCAACAATAAAATCTGATACAGAAACATCAAAGGTACCGACTACAAGTGACACAGTTGCTATATCATGAGTAAATGATGGTATTATTGGTCTTTTCCTGTGCATAGAAAGCGTAGCACCGAACTGCACCCAACTACACTTTACACCAGATTTCTTTCCTTCGCTCAAAATAAACATTTTATTGCTATACTTTTGCTTTTCCATTGCACAGTGTAAAATAGACTATTACCCAGGTGCAGATAAACTGCACGGTGCAACACTGGTTTATTTTATACCTTGCAAAGAAAGCAACAGTATAGCAATAAAGTGTTGATATTGAGCAAAAGAATGAAATCTGGTGTAAAGTGCAGTTGGGTGCAATTCGGCGCTACATCTTCTATGCAAAGGAAAACCTGGTAATAGCAGGAGTGAATTACACTGAACTGCCAATTGTCAATTTCTTAAATTTCTTGTATACGATTTAAAATAAAATGGATGCAGAAAAATTAATGGGAATATTGGAAACAGATATAGATCAGTTGGCCATTTTTTTTGTCTACATCAATTTTTTTGAAACTCCGTTTTTCATTATAGTATAGCAAATGCCAAATAAGATGGCGAGCGGTGGGAGTAAGTTCGCGCAGCATTAGAAATAGTGGGAAACTTTGTATTTGGTTTTACATAAGTGGGTACGTGCGCGAGCGAGTTTTTAAAAACGACTTAAAAACTACTACGGCGCATCCCCATCGCTCGCCATCTTATTTGGCGCTTGCTATAATATATAATAATAATGAAATTTGTGTTGTTTATTTCTTCTGTTTGATAATTATTCTAAATATAGCTTGCAATGTTATCCTGATAATGTTTTCTTGTTATGGCTGCCATAAATATGATTTTGTTAAATCAAATAATAATATAGCAAAAAAACAAGTTGCATGTCGATGCGATAATTCACATCAAGCTTTGATACAAAATAATACAAATCTGTATAAAAACAAATTTGTATCTGTATATGCATGGACATACAGTACGTATTTACCAGCTTTTGCTTCAACTACCAGACGCATGCGTTTCTGTGTAACCACTTTGTCAATGATAGATTTACGAAGCAAAAGACTATAGGTACACTTGCGGTCATGTAGTAAGTTTTGTCCTATCCGAAGACATCAGATAACCTCATGCCATCTGACGGACAAAACCGACCACGCCGGTGCAAAGTGTTTCTTCTCGAATAGCAAAGCTATTACTGGTAAAGAAGAAAAAATACGCATATTACTGTGAGTCCATTAACTCGTCGCCAGGTGGCGTAGTATAGCAAAAAAAGAAGTTGCATGTCGATGCGATAATTCACATCAAGCTTTGATACAAAATAATACAAATCTGTATAAAAACAAATTTGTATCTGTATATGCATGGACACACAGTACGTATTTACCAGCTTTTGCTTCAACTACCAGACGCATGCGTTTCTGTGTAACCACTTTGTCAATGATAGATTTACGAAGCAAAAGACTATAGGTACACTTGCGGTCATGTAGTAAGTTTTGTCCTATCCCAAGACATCAGATAACCTCATGCCATCTGACGGACAAAACCGACCACGCCGGTGCAAAGTGTTTCTTCTCGTGTGTCCATGCATATACAGATACAAATTTGTTTTTATACAGATTTGTATTATTTTGTATCAAAGCTTGATGTGAATTATCGCATCGACATGCAACTTGTTTTTTTGCTATACTACGCCACCTGGCGACGAGTTAATGGACTCACAGTAATATGCGTATTTTTTCTTCTTTACCAGTAATAGCTTTGCTATTCGAGAAGAAACATTTTGCACCGGCGTGGTCGGTTTTGTCCGTCAGATGGCATGAGGTTATCTCATGTCTTCGGATAGGACAAAACTTACTACCTGACCGCAAGTGTACCTATAGTCTTTTGCTTCGTAAATCTATCATTTACAAAGTGGTTACACAGAAACGCATGCGTCTGGTAGTTGAAGCAAAAGCTGGTAAATACGTACTGTGTGTCCATACAGATACAAATTTGTTTTTATACAGATTTGTATTGTTTTGTATCAAATAATAATAAATAAATAAATAAATAAGTCGTTATTCTCTTTTTTTATATAAAATGCATATACAACAAAAATCTAAATAAAAAATAAATAAGTATACTCCCTTCCTATATTAAAAGAAAATTAATTAGATAAAACAAATATATTTATCACATCTTTTTTGTAAAGGTATTGGAAAGTATTTTCGTTACTGACATCTATACTAAAATCTATTCCTTCGTATTTCCATTTTATTACAGCACTCTGTAACAGCTAACTGAAACTGACTAGACAGTGAAGTCATGGCGAAGCAGGGTTAACAACCGTACGGTAATTACCGTACATGTACGATAATTTTAGGAACTATACGGTATACGAACCAAACCAATTACCGTACATCAAATGTACGGTATTCCGACTAAAAAAAAATTTTCTCAATAAATATATTTTCTCATAAAATTACGGAATCATTCAAATGTTGCAGCCGTGTGTAATATATGCTCTGATCCCTCTATTGTTTAGTAGGCTAAATACATTACGAAATGTGTAGTTGCCTTTTAGCTCGTTCTTTTAAGGAAGTTTTAAAATTGAATGCAAATAGGTAAAGTCCCGAACAAAATTTCTTGCTTCAGATTATAAATAGAACTAAGCGGTACGCTATGTTCATTGCATAGAAAATTGCTATCGTACTATGGTTCATTGTCGTCATATATTTGAATCGCTTAAGTTGCTAAAGTGAATAAAGAAATGTCCAGTGACGATGAAGGCCCTAGTGCAGTTAAAAAAAGTAAAAGTTTACATAGAAAGCAAGTAAGTACTTTTTATCCATCTTTATCATAAATTTACGCAACATGAGTTAATAAATCAAATTTTTTTGGCTTTGATGTCTAATTAGTGTCTTTCTACTTTTATTCCGCAAAATGCATAAATTGTATACCTATTGAATTACTATATTTTTTTACAGAAATTTCGTACGGCTTGGTGCGATGCAGCTGAATTTAAAGGATGACTCCGCCCTGTGCCTAACAATGTTTTTAAGGCACAATGTAATTGGGGTAAAAATGAATTCATGGCAGAATTGTCAAGTATAAAAAAACACGCAATTTCCGAAAAACATCAATTAAACGCAAGGGCAAAAGCGACTACAAAATCGTCTGTTTTCCGAAACTTTTTTGAAAGCTGATGTGAAAGCTAGGGACGAAGTTAAATACGCTGAAATTAAATTATGTGCGTTTTTTGCAGAACATAATATTTAATTTCAAACAATAGATCACTTGTCACCACTTTTAAGCAAGGTGTTCCCAAACTCCGCAATTGCAGCAGAATTATCTTTAAAAAGAACGAAACTGCGAAATATATTGATCAACGTTATTGCAAAAAGTCACAAAAAAGACCTTATAGAAAAGTTGAAACTGACAAAATTCAGTGTGTTGGTGGATGAGTCTACTGATGTCAGTATAACAAAAACTGCATGTATCGTGGTGCGATTCTATTCAGAAGACAATAAAAAAATTGAAACTCTATTATGGAAAGTCATACCAACTATTACGGAAGATGATACGGGCAAACAAGGCACTGCTGAACATCTTTATAATTTAATTGTTGAAACTTTCTTAAAAAAGGAAGTATCCCTCGACAATATTGTGGGGTTTGCCTCAGATGGGTGCAATTTAATGATGGGAGAACATAATTCTGTGGCATCCAGATTTAGAGAAGCTTGTGATGGAATTGCAATTTTTAAATGTATTTGCCATTCTCTCCACCTTTGTTGCAGTCAAGTATGCAAAACTCTTCCGAGGAATTGTGAAGATTTAGCTAGGAATGTTTATAATTTTTCAAGGTATGTGTATATTTCTCTTCATCACTGAAATATCATACTGGTGTATTTTTTCAGACTAGCAGTAAAAGACAGTTTGAATTTCGTCAGTTTCAACATTTTGCCCAAGTGGAAATTCATAAACTTTTGCATCCAGCACAAACTCGGTGGTTATCTTTGGGGCAAGTAGTTGCACGATTGCTAGAGCAATGGTAAGCTCTTCAATTATTTTTCACTGCAAAATATTTAGACCAACGGCTTTTATCTACTGAACAAATCTATAATAGCTTGAATGATCCGTTTATTAAATTATATTCTTTATTTTTAAATTTTATTCTGCCTAAAATAAATGGCCTTAACTTGCTCTTTCAATCAAAAAAGTATTAGTAATTAATTTGCATAGTGCCATTCAAGAAAAATATACAGAACTTTTACAGTACTATTTAGATAATCAGTATGTTCGCATGACACCTTTACCCGCAATTGATCCAGAAAACAATTCGTATATTCTACCAAATTTGAATTTATATTTAGGTGTAGACGTTATGAACGAAATAAAGAAGCCAGAAATTCAAAATAATCCAAATTCTTTAAATTACTTTTATGATCGCTCGAAAGATTTTTTAAAAGTATTATGCACAGAAATAAAAAAAAAGATATAATTTCGAAGACGTAATTTTATCACATTTA
This sequence comes from Melolontha melolontha, assembly GCA_935421215.2. Lineage (NCBI taxonomy): Eukaryota > Metazoa > Arthropoda > Insecta > Coleoptera > Scarabaeidae > Melolontha > Melolontha melolontha. The sequence goes on along the minus strand of OW285244.1, from coordinate 581,346 downwards.
CATATTTTTATGCCTAAAAATTCTCTTTCATATAGCATACGAAAACAATATCCAACATTACTTCCATTGTTTGAAAATTTTAGAAGATTTTACGAAATTGAAAATCGCCAATCGATTGATGACCAGTGGCGACTTTTGCCCGGTTTTAGTTTTCCTCCAGGCACATTTAATGTAGATGACGATGTCGATGTTTTTTGGGGAAAATTAAAAGATTTCTCCAATGACAATAATAGCTTCGTGTTTGTCGATTTATCTCAATTCGTTCTAAATATTCTTAGCTTACCACATTCAAATGCCGCTTGCGAAAGAATTTTTTCAGAAACAAACGCAATTAAAACCAAAAGTAGGAATATGCTAATAACTAAGACTGTAAATGGCACTTTACTGAGTAAACAATGTGTAAGAGTTTCTGGCGAAAATTGCATTAATTTTGAGCCAAATCGCGATATAAGTCGTATGACCACAAAATAAATTTATTCTAAAGGGACGTCTACGTCAAGCTCATCAAGTACATTATCTCTATCTAGAAGTCATGATTCATGATGATGACTTTACTTATGAATTGAATGATTAGTGCTTTTTTTGTGTATAAATTATACTTATCTATCTATCTATTTATTTTTGTCAATTTTGTTACCTTTTTTGAAAATAAAAAAACTGCATATTTACTTACCTATTTTATTTTATTATAGAAAACGTTTTTCTAACATTTTGTAATATGTACGGTAATTTGAAGTGCGCGGTACGATATTAGACATCTAAATCAGTGAGTAGGCATGTTTATGGAAGTATGCGGGACATATTTTTGTTTAGAATCCGCAATAAGAGATGGCAATAAAATCGGAAAGTGAGGCAGTAGAGAACTGTATTATCGTGCGAACCTCCTGAAATATATGATAGTTTTGGTAATTCCCTAAATAGTTGCCAGAAAAAAATAGGGTTAAAGTTGATTATAGAACAATAAACATATTATTTTATGGAATATGTATATATTTATACGAAAATACTTTTGAAATGGTAAGTATACTGTTTTGTTATATAAATACCAGAAATAAATTCTTAATAGATTTATCAAATTACTTGTAGGAGCAATCGTACCAGTACCGAAAAAAATGTTGTGTACCGGGGAAGAGATTTGTCGATGATCCACAAATACGGTACTTTACGTTTCCAAGAGACGATACTTTAAACAATAATTGGTTAGCAGCGGTAAATAATAGTGCACTGTTAGAAATGCCTCAGAAAAAAGTGCTACATTCATATAATGTTTGTCAAAGGCATTTTCAAGTTAATCAGTTTCAAACTGAAGAAAAATTAAAATTAAATCGTGGTACAATACCTACTGTACATTTATCATTAGAAACTGATTCACAATGTACATTAGCTATAAGTTGCTCAAGCACTTCAGGTTTACAAATTGGCACACCCCAAAGAAGAAATATATCAGTTGACGCAAGTTGTCTGAATACATCAACTTCTATATCAGTTTTACCAGTATATCACACTAAAAATATTACATTCCATTATTCCAAAGACGTAAGTTACATGTAGATGCTGTTTTAGTTAAGTTCCATATTCATTCACAACATATGCATTTACTAAAGGCTTTGTAGATATAAGATAATTTATTATTTAACTTACTATAACTAGTAACATTTCACATTAAGTATATGTATATATTTTCTTGATTATGTCTGTATTGTTTATAATAATTTTTCTCTGATTCCAAGAAAAATTGAATTTTTGGGGAGAATGAAATGATTGGATACAAGAATTATATGTCTATAATAAATTAAAATTCTTGTATTTTTAAAATGTCAACACCGAGAAGAAATAAGTATGTGTTATTCCTTAACAGTTGTTATGGCAAATCATTTTATAAAACTCGTGAATAAAAAATTGTCTAAACAAGATGCTAGACCCAATACGGTTGTTAATGCCTACTTACAACAACATGCATCAAAAGTGTTGCAATATATGATTTATCTAATGAACATAATTAATAAAATATTGCTTTTTTAAAAAATAGCGTTTACTTTATTAAAACTTTCAATTTAAACCCTGCAAAAAGATGTGCCAAAACAAGTGAATATTCTCGGCTGTTGTTGCAGATAATTCTTGGTGAAACATTTTAACTTCATACAGTAAATAATAAAGAATAAATTAAAACACTTGGCTTGTTTCACTATGAGATTTATTTAAATTCTCTAACATCTGTTTCGGCTGTTATACCATTCTCAAAGAGATCTATAAATCTAAAGATAAATCTCTAGATTTATAGATCTCTTTGAGAATGGGATAACAGCCGAAACAGATGTTAGAGAATTTAAATAAATCTCATAGTGAAACAAGCCAAGTGTTTTAATTTATTCTTTATTATTTACTGTATGAAGTGAATATTGTTGTTACTGGCACATACTATTCTTGATGTTATGTGGAACAAACATTAGCAAAAGATGCGTAAGTATTGTTTAATTGCAGATTAAATATTAATTATATTAATTGAACTGATATTAACATATGGCTGTGAATCCTGGATATTAAATAGAAGACAAAAGAATAAATTACAGGCAGTAGAAATGAAGTATTTAAGAAGAGTTAGAGGAGTTACAAGGATGGACAGAATAAGAAACTTGGAAATACGAAAAGATTTGAAAATACAGTCAGTGTTAGAATACATTGAACAAAGACAGCTAGGATGGTGGGGACATTTATATAGAATGGAAAATACAAGACAAACAAGAAGGATATGGGAAGCAAGGATAATGAAAAATAAAAGAAGAGGAAGGCCAAGGACAACATGGAATGATGTCATAGCAGAAATACTGGGAAGGAAAGGCAAAACATGGACAGAAGCGAAGAACATGACAAGGAATAGAAATGAATGGAAAACGTTTATAAAAAGCTAGAAGAAGATAAACGCCCTACACCATTGTTATGGTAATAGGGATTTTTGGATTATATATATATATATATTAATTGAAATATTTTTTTTACTTTATCTAGCGACAAAATGAAGATTTTATCTGCATTTAGTCACTAGATAAAGTATAAAAACTTGAATACTTCTAATACGAGTAAATACATATACATTTAAATTTTCCGCGCAAGCAATTTAATTAAAATCCGCAACTGTAGAGGGCGAATGTCTCCACGTTTTAACATGGACTTGACATCTCTTGTTTATTCATACTCTCTGATCTAAATAGTTGGGAACCCTGTGGCGAAGTGCATGTGTAGTGAAAAGAGCATCGAGCTGCACTTGAAAAAGAGGAAAAGACCTTATGATTATTACAGTAGCATAATAAAATCTGGTAGTGATTATTTCAATTGTAACCTAACGAGGTTGTAATGCTAATATTCAATTTGAAAAATATATTTGAATACACGCCTACCACAGTGTAACACATAACCTATTCCTATATTTTTAATATTTATTATTTTTGTTTTGCAAAAATATCGTACATACTTATCCAAATCTTATAATAATATATGTAATTATCACGTTTACATTTTTTTCCTCTGATTATCAACGCAAAGATTATATTATATATATATACAAGTGGAAATAATTTTTAGTCTACCTTTTGCACTCGTGTAGAATATAATATTATCTTAATTAACGCTTTGTAGATACATAATTCCAATTGAGTGTATTACTTGTAATGGATGAATTACAGTCATTTTCACCAATTTGTTATGGCCTTAGTGATTCGTTTCGTTTGACTAAATTTTCAGATCTACGAGGGTGAGGTTGTAAAGTCCCACAGAATGTCCTCAAGGGCTTTCTAGCGGACATGGAACCAAATACAAATGTTACAGATAATAGTATAGGTACATTCTTAAATTACGTGTTAATAGTATTTATTAGTGTCATTGTTTCTATAGGTATAGGTTTAGATTCGTGTATAATTCCATTAAAAAATAATTTATTTTTAATACAGTCTACAGATTTCTTTTATCCTTTAATAGACGATCCTATTTTGATGGGTAATATTTTCGATATATCAAAAGAACATATTAGAAATTAATATTTTTACAGGTAAAATAACATGTGCCAATGTTTTGAGTGATGTTTATGCTACAGGTGTAGTGAATATTGATAGCTTATCACTAATAATTTCGATATGTGAAAATATGTCTAATGAAGAAAGAGACATTGTAATACCATTAATTATTAAAGGGTTTAAGGTATTTATAAAATTGCAAACAAATTCCACTTTGTAATATTCTTTGAACTATTTATAGGAAAATGCTGAATCTGTAGGAATACACATTGACATTCAAAATGCCATGTATAATCCTTGGTGTATAATAGGAGGCACAGCTACTTCAGTTTGTTTAGAGACTGAATACATTAAGTAAATCTCTATTTAAGTATTTTTTGTTAAATAATCAAATTACATATTATAGCCCTTTGCAAGCCGAATTTGGAGATGTTCTTGTATTAACAAAACCTCTGGGTGCACAAATTGCTTGTAATGCCAATAGATGGTCTGAAAATCCGGAGAGATGGGCCAAACTCTGCAAAGTAGTGACTATAGAGGAAATAAAGACAGCTTTTGAACATGCTGTTTTATCCATGGCGCGGTTAAATAAAACTGGTAACTTCTGCATATTTTGATGTTGTGTATTTGTATAAATCCTTCTTTATGAACTCTTAGCATTTTGATTATTGATTTCACATTATATAAATATCTCTGAACTCTTGTAGTCATATATAGAAAATATTGGACTTAGTTTATTGATTAAAAATTCGACATTTTATTGTAAATAGTTTTGATAAATTTCAATCAGCCTTAGTGTTAATATATTGATGGATAACTCTTAAAAGCGTTTTATGAATGAGTGGTGCCAAAATATTCTGAACCAATGTTGCTACTTCAACGTGAATAATTAAAATTACACGTTATGCATTTCCACTGTACACATAGTTTTCCTATTTTTAATTTATAGCTGCTGAATTGATGCATAAGCATAAAACACATGGTTCAACAGATATTACCGGCTTTGGCATACTAGGGCACGCCCAAAATTTAGCCGGGTTCCAAAAAAATAAAATAAAATTTGTTATTCATACACTCCCAGTAATCAAAAATGTTTTTAAAATTGCCGAAGTTATGGGATCTACGCAGAAATTTTTAAATGGAAAAACACCTGAGACTTCGGGTAAATAAATTGAACAAGACTATACATGAAAAAACTAATTCGTTTCTAATTTCAGGAGGTTTGTTAATATGTGTAAAAAAAGATATTGCACTAGATTATTGCAAAGAATTAAGATGTACAGAAGGTTGGGATTCTTGGGTAATAGGTGATGTTGAACATGGTGAAAATGAAGCAGTCATAGCTACAGATCCAACTATTTTAGAAGTTGAATATCGTAAATAATTCCTTTTTTTGTAATCTGTAACATTTGAGGCTTTTATACATAACTTATGAATGACTAATTCCGAAGAAAGTCTTAACAGATTGTTGGTTTTACGAAATTAGCTCTGTATAAAAGTATTTTTCATAATAAATCTTAATATTCAATATTAGTGATTTTATTACTACGATAGGTTACACATGTAACACGCTTAAGAATTCGACCCCTTCTTCCTTTTACGATTTTTATAGATTTTATTAACAACAAATATGATTCGTCAATCATCTTATTCCATCTCAATTTCAAATATACCGGTAGGTCCAGTTCGCAACGGGCCATATAGCAATGTGTGGCAACAGCGAATCGAATCCCCTCCATGCGCAGCTCCTTCGATTGCAGCACATTGCATATTGCATTGCCGTTAAGAATTTAGTAAGACTTAAACCGCGCAAGGATATAGTCGTTTGCATATTCGTTCTGTATACGTAATTTGCCCATTTGTTGTATTATTGTATTCTTAGCTGCTACGGAAAAGTAATTTTAAGTAATAAAAAAACAATAACGTTTTCTAAAAGATAAAAGTAAAAAAATCAATAATTCTGCAAAATAAATTTAAATTTTAAGAAAGTCACTCAATATAGGCATCGTACACACGTTGCCACATCGCATTACGTTCCATACGTATATTGTTGCCTATGGCCCGTTGCGAGTTGGACCTATCGGTATACCTTACAATACACTCAAGCGCAGACACCCAATCTATTTTTTAAATCTCATCTATACAGGGTGTAAATGAAATGTTCGGACGTACGCTAATATATAATAGATACGTAAGACAGCAATTTAAAACTACAAAAAGGTTTATTCTATCGAAACTTTAATTTTTCCGGAAATTTAGGAACACAAACTTTTCAAATAGATACGGTCCTGTATTCAGATTGAATCTAAATAAATAGAAATTATATGTTTAGATGTTGTCGATCCAACAAACAAATAGGCATTTATTTGTTCACCAAAAAATCCCCTTCATATTTCGGGTAATAATAGGTACGTCTTTGTGTGAAAGTTTTATGACGTATTCATTCATAAATTTTCTTATGCATCAGCTGTTGTCTTGCTATTTATAAGTAGGTCAATAGCCTGAGCTTTGTAACATTCCGAAAAAAATACAGTATCCAGTTTCTTTAAAAATTTTAAACGGTATAAGAGTTTTGTGGTGATATAAAATTTTTCGGAAACCGCCCTTCATAAATACGTCTAGTAGCTCTAATATTTCCACCTGTTTCACCATGTAGAAAGATCTGTTAATTCGTGATTTGAATAAGCCATACTTCATGGAGGTTGATAACAGACAGACTTCTGACTTACAGTATGCATAATTGCATCTATAACTCCCACTATTACGCTTTAGTAGGGGTAGTGCTGCAGTTATAACGGAATACTAAATTTACCAGAGTCGGATCGAGCCACGCGCATTTATTAAATATTGTTTTTCTTTGATCTCGTTCGAGATAGAGTTTTCGTGCATTAGCATTTTATGCTTTATATTATTACAGTTATTACATATTAAAGTATGCAAGAATATTTCGTTTACATCCTGTATATGTGGAGGTGCACTCTAATTTTATGCCACTGGAATCTAATTTTGATGACATTGCATTCTATTTTATGGAATCATCCTGCAGTACCCATATACAACTACTATATACGAGGTGCGATTAAAAATACGGTGGATGAATTTTTGTAGCAGCAACTGTTGACGATACTTTTATTTGAAATAATAAATCTGATAGCCTGATTCGTTGAGACAGTCAGTTAGAACAAGTTGTGAGTTGTCTGTCGACTTTCAGAGCCGGAAGAGTGAGGTCGTGTTTATCCGGTCTGTTGCGCATTATGTATTATATATAATGATAAAAGAGAATAACGACAAATCATGGATCGAATTCGACAATAAACTAACAAAAACATTTATCGAAAACCAAAAATTGTTCTATAACACTCTCAAACAAATGAGAAAACCTAAAACAAACATGTTAAGAAATATAAAAGACAAAAACGAAAATATTCTCACAAACGACGAAAAAAAATTATGGAAAGATGGAGGGAATACTTTTAGGAGCTACTAGAAGATGACAATGAAATTGTAAAAAGTGAACAAAATAAAGAACAGCAAATCTCACAAGACGACTATGACAACACAAAAACAATAACAGTATCAGAACTAACAGAGGCAGTACAAGAAATGAAAATAGGCAAAATATACAAAGTCTGTACGACAAAACTGAAAACTATGTAAGAGTAAGAAATGAAAATTTGTTACGAAAGTCGATCTGAAACAGGGATGCATTCTGAGCCCACTTCTCTTTAATTTAATGATGGATAAAGCTCTTAAACAAAGTAAAGATAGGCTAAAGCCGTATAATGCCGGATATTGGAAGCTACGATGTATTAACAGAATTAAGCTATGCAGATGACGTAGTAATATTAGGGGAAACAGAAGAGTAGCTGCAAGATAATATCAACAACCTTAATGAGGGATTGAAATCAGTAAATAATATGAAAATAAATATACAAAAAAACTAAAACAATGGTTATAGGACAACAAGGTAAAAACCATAAAATACAAATAGAAGACAAAATACTAGAGCAAGTAGATAAATTTAAATATTTAGGAGTAATAATAAATAAAGATGGAACATTAGAGATGAGATAAATGACAGAATTGCGAAAACTGGTAGATTGTACAATAGTATAAAAAGTAACTTTCTAGGCAAAAAAGAAATACCAAAACAAATAAAAACATAAATAGTTAAAAGAATTGTAAAACCGACACTGACATATGCGTGAGAATCTTGGACAACGACACAGAAACAGAAAAGTAGAATCACAAGCACAGAAATGAGATTCCTAAGTAGAATAGACGGAAAAACAAGAAAAGATAAAATTAGAGACCAGGTATTTCCAGAAAACCTGAATATAATTGCTGTCGAAACAACGATAGAACAAGGACAACTAATGTGGTTAGGTCATGTAGTGAGAACAGGTGAGAGTAGAATTATTTGACAAATATTCGAAGCGAAAGAAATAGAAAAAAAGAAGAGAGGCAGACCAAGAAGAACGTGGAAGGAGGAAGTGCGGACAGCAGCTGAGAAAAGAGAAACAAGATGGGAGGAAATAAAAATGGTAGTAAATGACAGAAAAAGTGGAAGAAAATACCTGAAAATTCAACTCCAACATAACTCGACACCGAAAGGTGCATGAGTTCCCAGGATTAAGTAAGTATAGCAAACGCCAATTAAGTTGGCGCGAGGAGGGGGTGCGCAGAAAACGTTTTTAAAAACGTCTACCCCCACTACTCAAGTAATTGTCAGAATACATTTGTCATTGACGTTTGACGGAACATAATGTATTTGCTAGGGGATCATAAAGTGATATACGCTCAGAGGTTAGAATTATCTGACATTTGATGTAAAACCAAATACAAATCTCCCTACTACTTCTAATCCTGCGCGAACTTACCCCTCCTCGCGCCAACTTAATTGGCGTTTGCTATACCTAAGTAAAATTATAAAATTCAGATTTATATAATGCGCAGTCAATTAAATTTATTATAAATAAATAAATTTCAAAAATAAATAATAAATTTCATAAACTGATCATGTTTAGCTGTGATTATGATTAAATTCATTCCATATTTGTTGGGGAAAGTTGAAAATACTCTTCTAATTGTCTATTCTTAACCAATATTTCGTTACTCAATTGGTGTGCTTCATCAAGCTAAAGTAACATTAATTAAGTTGGATATAAAATAATATACAAAGTCAATAAAAACTGATTTTATTTAAAAAAGTTCAATTAATAATATTTTCGAAATGTCCACCTCCTTGTTGAATGCAAGCTTGTGCCCGTAAGCCAACAGAAGAAGTACTTATCCGAATTTCATGCTTGTTTTGTCGGATTTGCTCGGCAGCCAGGTGAATACGATCCAACAACTCTTCTCTTGTGTTCGAAACTTGCGCGTAGACTCTAAATTTTTCATGTACCCCCATAAATAAAAGTCAAGGGGATTAAGATCGGGTGATCTGGGTGGCCATGCAACAGGACTACCTCGACCAATATCTTGGATAATTGACGTTAACCCAATTTCGGACAGCAATTCCTGCCCCATTCATGTGAAACCACATGTCTCGTCGAACATTCAGTGGGACATCCTCTAAAAGACTTGGCAGTTCGTCAATAAGAAATTGAAGGTAATTATCCGCATGTAAGCTCCCAGGAAGAATGACAGGACCAATCAACAAGTCATCGAGTAGGGCCGCCCAAACGTTAATAGAAAATTCATGTTGAAATTTAGATGGGCGTATAGCTTTGGGATTTTCTGATGACCACCTGTGCAGGTTTCTCAGATTTGTAACACCACTTCTCGTGAACGTAGATTTATCTGTCCAGAGGACTGTTCTGCAGAAATTAAAATGAAGCCTTAATATCCAGGTAGAATAAACTAGACGAGCATAGTGGTCTGCCTCAAGCAAACCGTGTCCCCTGCGATAGTGATATGGATCTAAGCCCTCACGTTTTAAAATTCGCCAAACGTGGCACTCCTAGTTGTCTAGCGATTCGACGTCACTGAGAGTTGGATCCCTTGTAACAATAGCTACTGCTTCTTCCTCTAAGTATGCTGGCAAATTTACTCCTCGGTCGAAAAGATAATCACGTAGTCCGCATTCCCGAAATTGTCTGTGTACTTCCAGAAACGTTATGTAATGAGGAATGCGGGAAACCGATGTCGGTATTCAATAACTGCTTGACGTTCACTGCCTTTACAGTAACCATACACAAAATGCATGTCCGCATACTCTTGAGAAGAAAATCGGTAAGGCATTTTGAATAAAGAAAACGTGTCCACTCACTAATAAGCTGTTGTATGAACTGAAACGTAATGTGATCCTTTATTAAAAAATGCAACGTTAACAGTCATCTGAACATTTGTTTATTGTATGATATTCATTGTTCAGCACTTACGAAATAAGTAAGAACCTTCCTTATCATAAATCAATTTCCAGTACTCTTTTTGTAGATCTCCAAGAAATTACTGTATGCACTACGACACGTGTTTATTTATTTTCGTATAACATTTTATTATGCGACGTTAACAATCAGAGGCCTGTTATTGAATCGTATAACTTTTTTTTAAGTAAAATCAGTTTGTATTGACTTTAGGATTACATTTTTTTTCATGATCTGACAAATCACATTCATAGATCTGTAACTTTGAAACAAATAAAAATGGATACACAAGTTTTGCGTTTTTGTGACTTGAAATGAAGTCTACTTTACACTCCTAAAATTTGAACATAACGATACGGGACACCTCTTGTATTACGTATACGAGTATAATTTCCAAACAATAACAATATACTCTCAAATTTAACTTATGTGAGGAAAGGTTTTCGACAGCATACCTACAATAAGTCAAGTGCTAACAGATACAATGATGTTAAAAGTAAATCATGTTTTTTATCCGTCAACGGTCAACATCATTTTATTAGTTTACATTTTACCTGTTTATATGTAGCATACTAAAGCGTATATATATTTTTTTAATTTTATCACGCATCATATACACCAGGGGTGGCCAAGAGGTCGAGGGCGATTTAGGTAGCCCCCAAGAGATAAATAAATAAACTGAAAAAGAAGACAAAAAAAATCAAGTGTATTCGCGCCAATAACTACCCACGCGCTTTGGTCGTAGCGCAGTGCAAGTTACGCCATCTAGTTTCACTAGGTAGTACTAACTTGCCTAGAACAATATCGACGGCGGCGATGGAAGATTCGTGAAGACGTGCGAGCGAACGCTGTGTGGTTTCGCGAGTTGTTTCTCGAAATTTCTAGAAGTCGCTAATCCCATCATATAATATAAATAGCTGGCGGAAGCCACAGACAGTCAGAATTCAGAAGCGATACGAAACGATAAAAAGTGCGTGAAGAGTCCTGGACTGAGTGCGTTTGGACAGACGTATGCGTTGTGATTGTGAATACCGAACTCTCGGTCGACATCGTTCGTTCGTTCGTTCCTCACGTGAAATTCGTCAGGCAGCGGCGTAACAATACTAAGTAACGTAGGGACCTTTGTGAGTTTGTGATTTTATTTAATCAAAATGAGTGTGCCATCTGGTTCAAGTGCAAAAAAAAGTAAGACTTACCATTATCGCAGTGAGTGGGAAGAGGAATTTTTTTTCGTTATGGTCAACGACAAATGTGTGTGCCTAATTTGTAATTCAAGTGTAGCATTACCGAAAAGAGCAAATGTGGAAAGGCACTTTAAAACTACACATTCCAAATACGCCACAGATTTTCCATTTGGCAGTGAAATTCGGTAGGTAAAGTACGAGAGAGAGAGAGGTAAAAGTACGAGAATTAAAAAGCAGCTTAAGTGCGCAACAATCTTTTTTTACGAAACCAGACTTGAAGTCAAAAGCTGCTACACTGGCGTCATTTGCTGTTACGGAAATATTGATAAAACGAAAGAAACCTTTTGAAGATGGAGAAATGATCAAGGAAGCCATGCAGAGAGCTGGAGAAGTACTGTTTAATGACTTTAAAAATAAGAAAGAAATTATTTCAGCCATAAATGCCATTTCTTTGTCACGAAACACTGTGATGTGACGAAGTGAAGCCTTAAGTGGAAATTTGGAACAATTGCTTAAGGAAGACTTGCAAAAATGTAGTTTTTTGTCACTACAATTCGATGAATCCACCGATGTGACGGACACTGCTGAATTATGCATTTTCGTGCGTCTAGTTTTTGAAGATATGACGTCAAAAGAAGAATTATTGACGATGATTCCATTGAAGGGGCAAACAAGAGGTGAGGATATCTACAGATCTTGTAGATTTTGTAGAAAAAACTGAGTTTCCGATTCACAAAATAGTTGCTATTACGACAGATGGAGCACCCGCTATGCTGGGACAAAGAGTTGGTTTTATTTCATTGAGTAAAAATGATGACAACATTCCAAGTTTCACCAACTATCACTGCATCATACACCAGCAAGTTTTTTGCTCTAAAATTCTTGACTCGGATGTTATCATGAAAATTGCCTTTAAAATAGTTAATTCTATTCGAGCCAGAAGTTTGCAAAGGCGTCAATTTCGAGCTTTACTTGAAGAGACTGAAGCCGAACACTCGGATCTTTTGCTACATACAGATGTTAGGTGGCTTAGCCGTGGTGCTTTTTTGAAGAGGTTTCGCCAATTACTGCCAGAAATCAAAACATTCATCCATTCGAAAGAAGAAAATGTACCTGAGCTTGAAGATGAAAAATGGCTCATGAAGCTCGCCTTTCTTTGTGACATAACGGAGAAACTCAATCAGTTGAACTTAAATCTTCAAGGAAAAGACAGGAATGTGATTGATATGACAACTTTGATTAAAACATTTAAAAGTCAAATTCAAGTGCATGCATCTCAATTAAGACGAGGTGAACTAAGAAACTATAAAAACATGGAAGAAGAATGCACGCACAACTCAAATCGGGACTTTGAAACTTTCGCCAGACAGCTGGAGAACTTGCACCTGGAGTTCGAAAGAAGGTTTTTGGATTTCTTCGCTCTCGAAGAAGTGCTAAGTTTCATGACATTCCCTTTTAATGAAAGCAATGACCTTCACAGCTTGACTGCAAAAATCGGCAAGTTAACTGATTCTGAATCTGTTGTGGTGGAAGAAGAAATAATTAAAATGAGATGCGACATATTTCTGAAAGCAAGAGCATTTGGCAGTAATACTGATTTTTGGAAACTGATTTGCAAAGAAAAGTTCCCATGCCTAAGAAAGGTTGCCTTATATTTGACTTCGTTTTTCGGTTCCACCTATCTTTGCGAATCGACATTTTCTGCTATGAATACAATAAAAACCAAACATCGTTCTCGTTTAACAGATGCCCACTTAACTTCCTGTTTGCGCATCGCAGTTACTTCTTACACTCCTCAATATAATAAACTTGTGGAGAATATGCAGTGCCAAATATCCACCCAAAAACCTAATACAGAATGAACATTATGTATTTTGTTTTCAACGTGTATAATAGAAAAATACTTACTAACTTCTCGATAAAATGTTTTATTTCTCTCTTGTAAACTCTACCTTAGAGTCGCCCGCAAGAAACATTTTTGAACACAAGTAGACCTCAGAGGTCAAAAGTTTGGCCACCCCTGATATACACTATATTTCAATAAATATATTATAATTAAATTTGATCAAATTTACGGAGTTTATTTTAATATTTCCGCAAATTCAGTGAAAAGCAGCTACGTTACCATTTTTACTAATATAATAAGCCCAATAAGATGAATGCCTGGCACCGAACGTTAAACTCGTACTTATGTAAAATGAATATGTAGATGAATCAAATTAATGATCAATGATTGCTAGAGCTGAGGATGTTTGCGGTACGGCAGGACCGTATGTAGTGCATCCCACATTTAACTTTTTATCTAAATATTCTCTGAAATGATTTGCCGGATCTCATAAATTAATATAGTGATATTTTAGTATGCACTGGATATTGTTATTATACAAAATCATAATAGCCATTTGTATTTATGGATCATAAATAATAATACGCATGTATTTGTATTTGGTTGTGAATTCAATTTAAACTTAAAACGAATCGTAATATTTTAACGACAAGCCGTCCTTACAATACATGCATTCGAGACAAAGTGTGCAACTCTACGAATAACTTCCATAATTGATCGAAAATGGACATTTTGGAGCTGAAGTAAAGCCCCTATTCTTAGAAAATTTTATTACTGTCGTTAAGAACTATTATTATAAACAACAAAGGCCTTTTATTAGTGTTGAAGTTTTAGTTTCATTGAATTTCCATGTTGTAAGTAGTCAATTGAAAAGTGTTCATTCACAATATTCTAAAACAAGGTGTAAATTTAACTGAAATCCAGAAAAACACATTCTGATAATATATTACTAGATTAGAAGCTGTGTTTATTACTATTTATTATATTATTTTTATAACCAAATGCAATAAAAGCTACGAAAACAAAAGAAACCTCGATTTATTAAAATCTTGTCACACAGCCTTTCAAAGCCTGGCAGCACATATACTACCTACTTGAACTAGGTGAATGAAGTTAGAAGTTATAACTAATGAACACTTTACAATTGACTACTTACAACATGGAAATTCAATGAAACTAAAACTTCAACACTAATAAAAGGCCTTTGTTGTTTACAATAATAGTTCTTAACGACAGTAATAAAATTTTCTAAGAATAGGGGCTTTACTTCAGCTCCAAAATGTCCATTTTCGATCAATTATGGAAGTTATTCGTAGAGTTACACACTTTGTCTCGAATGCATGTATTGTAAGGACGGCTTGTCGTTAAAATATTACGATTCGTTTTAAGTTTAAATTGAATTCACAACCAAATACAAATACATGCGTATTATTATTTATGATCCATAAATACAAATGGCTATTATGATTTTGTATAATAACAATATCCAGTGCATACTAAAATATCACTCTATTAATTTATGAGATCCGGCAAATCATTTCAGAGAATATTTAGATAAATAGTTAAATGTGGGGATGCACTACATACGGTCCTGCCATGCCGCAAACATCCTCAGCTCTAATGATTACTCAAGGTTTGAGAAACGAATAGTAACGATTACTTAAAAGTACCGAAAATCGACATAGTCTATGCATTATGTTTGTGTCGTTTTTTGAATTAACACTCTTATCTTTAGTAATTATGGATAAATTCATGAATTACGATATTTAAAAAAACACTTTTTTCCATTTTGTGTTTATTTACGTAATATCATGGATACAAATATTTGACATAATCATTAAGAAACATACACTTTATTTCATAATTTTTAAAATAAACGAAACTATCACAATTACAAGTTATATACACAAATACATATTAATCACTCATATATAAGATTTTTTTAAATTTATACATACGCATTATATAAACAGAGTTAAGCAAAAGAAACGCAAGTACCTATTTAAGGTAAAGGGGAAAAATAAAATTTTATAGTGAATTCTATTAGGTTTATATTTTAATATACATAAGGTAAAATATAATATAAATAATATTTTATAAATAAACATGTTTCATGTATTCATTTAAAATATGATTAAATATATTAAATAATGCGATACTTCTGCCAAACTTTGAATATATACCTACAAATTCATTCATGACTACCAATACAGAATTTCAAAAGCAGACATATAATAAATATGGTTAAACAAAGGTCACCGCTAAATATATATTTTATTTTGTTGATTAAAATTCTACAACACATGATGAGTTAATATTGTAAAAAGTTTTTAATTTACTTGAAATGTATACATCGTAGATAAACAAATTTATAAAAATAATATCAATGATCTAAAAATAAATACTGGAATGGTTGTAATTGTTTTAGGATTTCGTAATTATTTGTTCAGATACAATATACCTTGATTTAAAAAATAAGTTAATAAAAACAAATTTAGTAATTCAATAAAAAGATATTGTTATAGTCAAGTAGGAAGAATGTAAAAAATTTAATAACCATTGCAAAGGATATAATTTTGGAACAAAATCCTAAGATTTTTCTAAAAATCAATTACATTAATTTTAATGAATTTATTTCGTTATTTTAATCACCCTGGTATAAGCACATGTACAGAACTTACAAAATATCGGAGCCCCATTACTGACTTCATTATTTTAGAGTTGTAGAATTAGCTAAATAAGCACACTTATTCATCATGATATTCATGATAGAAGAAGCATAAATGATATTTATGCATATGTAACACAAATTGCTAAACAAAGTCCGAATTCGCAAGTAAGAAGTTATTACGTGATTTAAACACTAAAAATAAAATTTGAATAAGTCCTTTTAAATATTTTGATTTTAGGCACTTCTTGTTACATTCTTCAAACTCTTTTTATGTATTAAATGTTTTCATTTAATATATAAACATGAATCAGAATAATTGAAACATACATGAGTAGGTAAACCCCACCAGTTTTGTATAATACAAAGGTATTTTTAATAATATAAAATATTATTAAAAATCTGGTGTGAAGAACACAAATGCAGGTTCACTATTAATATTTTCTGTGAACGTGTCCGAATATATCCTATCCCCAGAGACGTAGATACGTATTTCGCTTTTCTACAAGCTCATCGGTACGCCCCTGCTGGAGAAAGGATATTTCCAGACACATTCACAGAAAAAAACCACCTCGCCCTATCACCGTAATTATCCAGACCGAGCGCAGAAGTAAATTCGGCGCTACCTGTTGTCAGACAGCCGAAGTACCTCGCATACCGTCCACATAATTAATGTGAAGTAACGACGCCCTTCCAAATTTATTCTTTACTTCTGCGCTCGGTCTGGATAATTACGGTGATAGGGCGAGGTGGTTTTTTTCTGTGAATGTGTCTGGAAATATCCTTTCTCCAGCAGGGGCGTACCGATGAGCTTGTAGAAAAGCGAAATACGTATCTACGTCTCTGGGGATAGGATATATTCGAACACGTTCACAGAAAATATTAATAGTGAACCTGCATTTGTGTTCTTCACACCAGATTTTTAATAATATTTTATATTATTAAAAATACCTTTGTATTATACAAAACTGGTGGGGTTTACCTACTCATGTATGTTTCAATTATTCTGATACATTACACATGCGGTTAAGCCGTAGTATGAGTGAAGGCACAAACAAAATGCAGTTTTCTAGAGAGTTGGCTGTGCTAACCTCTTTGGAAGGGCGTCGTTACTTCACATTAATTATGTGGACGGTATGCGAGGTACTTCGGCTGTCTGACAACAGGTAGCGCCGAATTTACTTCTGCGCTCGGTCTGGATAATTACGGTGATAGGGCGAGGTGGTTTTTTTCTGTGAATGTGTCTGGAAATATCCTTTCTCCAGCAGGGGCGTACCGATGAGCTTGTAGAAAAGCGAAATACGTATCTACGTCTCTGGGGATAGAATATATTCGGACACGTTCACAGAAAATATTAATAGTGAACCTGCATTTGTGTTCTTCACACCAGATTTTTAATAATATTTTATATTATTAAAAATACCTTTGTATTATATAAACATGAGTTTATTTTGTTCGTGGACACACATGTAACACAATGGTATTGGAATAATATTTTTTTTTAATGATAAAAATAATAAGAAAGGGTAAAACCATTACATTGAATTACAAAGAAATATAGGCATTTTACTTTAAAAAATTACTTAAAACTAGTCAAAAATACAAATTTATTAATTTAATCAATTTTGAGACACCAAAAATAACGAAGCTAGTAACAGTGTCGATAATTTACGGATTATTTTAAAATGGACATATAGCCTTAAAAATGACTCATTATAATAGATAATTACAAGTTAAAGTTACTATATGTTCACTTTATAATAAAAAGAACTATAGTAAATAATCCTGAATGAACTGAATACATATCAATCTATTAACAGTCATACAATCATACATATGCATACAAATAAGTATGAATTGTATATACCGGGTATCTCAGTTATGTTGGCGTACCTCCGTTATCTAATAAAATAAAAAATTGAAATTTCGGTCATCTGATGTCAACCTAATGTTCTTTAAATTGAGCCTAATAGTAATATTCTTTCACTTCCGGTTTAACTGGAAACGATTCCAACTTTTTTATTTTAAATAGCACCCTGTATAGTTTCCTCAAAATTTGAATTCTACGTAAAATTCTCTTTCCTATGAAGCATTACACTTTGTATTTAGACTTCAAAACAGAGGTGAAATTGTATTTGACATATTCAAAAATCGGGATTGTGGAAAATTATGAAAAGCATGTTCATTATTTCGTATTTGAATTTAAAGTAGCAAAAATACACTTGCCAAAGTTTTTAAGATCTCAGTTAGAAAGAATATTCATTTAGACAAGAGCGATCTACAAACATTTTATTAAAAGCCAAAGAACAGAAAAATAATGTTAAATGGATCACAAAAAATATGATATTTATTAATTTTATTTATACAAGAACGTTATTTATGAAACTTAAACCGTGAGAGCCAGAAAAAATCTTAAAGAAAATGTTCAAACTGTTGTCCATTTGCTTTAATGCAACATTCGGCGCGATGCAAAGTAACAATACTTCTTAATAATTCGGCATTAAGAGCGGCGCATTCATTCCTAATTCTATTTTTTAAATCTTCCAAATCTGCAAGAGGCGTCTGGTATAAAACCCCATCCTTCAAATATCCCCATAGAAAATAATCTAACGGCGCTAGATCGGGTGATCTTGCAGGCCATCTTATTGGTCCACGTGTGCCTAACCACTTATTCGGGAAAATCTGATTAACATAATCAGTCACAATTCTAGAATTGTGAGCACAATTCTAGAATTGTGAGCGAGTGCCCCATCGTACTGAAAACACATGTTGGCGCGTATATTCAGGGGAACATTTTCAAGAAAACCTGGAAAACCTCTGAAGGAATTCTAAATACGCCTCACCAGTCAAGGTTCCTTCATAAAACTTTGGTCCAATAATGTACCCATCGATCATGCCGCAGCATACATTAACTCGCCAAATTCTCTGAAAATTGGTCTCTCTCATCCAATGAGGATTTTCTACAGGCCAATAATGGCAATTGTGTCGATTTACGGTTCCATTATTATGTGAGCGGCTCTCATCTGTTCATAATATTGAGTTAATAATGCCATCTTCACGGGCAGTCGCTAGCCATGCAAGAAACCCCAGTCTTCTGTCATAATCTCCTGGTTCTAATCCTTGATGCAGGTGAATTTTGAAAGGCCTGAATTTGGCGGATTTTAAAATTCGTTGAATAGAAGAACGAGAGATATCGCATTCTGCTTCAATTTCTCGAGTTCAAATAAGCGGATTATTAAGCATCCTTCCCACAACATCAACACTGTGTTCTTCATCAGTAGCAGTCTTTCTTTTAAAAACGGTTTTTTTTTTGAAAAGGCACATCTCTCCAAATTTGAAGCAAGACGTGTAAAATACATAGCGCATAACACTTTATGAACTGTTAAAGTTAACAAACAAATAATGTCAAATTTTGTTTTAGTTTCCATAGATCTCTTTCGTTTCTACGATCCCAATTTTTAAATATTTAAAATGCAAATTCCACCGCTCTTTTTAAGTCTAAATACAAATTGTAATACTCCATGAGAAAGAGAATTTTCTGTAGAATTTAAATTTTGAGGAAAATATACAGGGTGCTATTTAAAATACCACGTGGCCCAAAAGTCGCGCAACGTCAAAATGAAATACACATGCGCCATTCTCCCCCTAATGCAAGGTTGACGGCTGGTCTGTCGGCAGTACAGCGGTTGTCTGTGTGTGAAGCAATATCTTGTCGGAGTTTGTAAGTGTGTGAACGCGTTATCATGGCAACAAGCCCACATTATCGGTATACCGTAGCGCAACGGGTATTCTTGGTGTCTTCGTACTATCGTTACCATGCTGATTATGAACACATTTTTTCTGATTTCGCGGTAAAATTCCCTGACTGTCAAGTTCCGAAGCGTGAGACTGTTTATCGCTTGATAAAAAGATTCGAAAAAAAAACGGTTCTGTAGATGATTCCAAGCGTACAGGCCGGCCACGTAGTCTGAGGACAGATGATAACTTACAAACTGTAGCTCAGAGTTTTATTGAATCGCCTGCGCGATCTGTCCGAAAAACCGCAAATGAACTGGATATTTCTCGTTCTACCCTACAGCGAATAATGAAGGAACTAGGTTTGAAGGTTTACAGACCACGCCTCTTACAAGCATTGACAGAAGATGATCCGGATCGTTGGCTACAGTTCGCAGAATGGTATGTCATTCAATGTGAAGCCTTTCAAATTTTTTTTAAAACAATTTTGTGGTCGGACGAAGCTCAATTTAAATTAAACGGGCGCATCAATAGACACAATTGTGTGTACTGGTCCACTGAAAATCCGCATATCACCATTCAAGAAGAATTAAACGTGCCTGGAGTAACGGTATGGCTTGGTGTTTGCGCCTTCGGAATCGTCGGCCCCTATTTCTTCGACAATACTGTAACAGGTGTTGCATACCTCGATTTGTTGATGGAACTACGTGAAGAACTTGCCAATAACCCAGTGTTTGCTGGTCAATGTTTAACTCTTCAACAAGATGGTGCTCCAGCACATTACGCTTTAATTGTTCGCGAATTTCTCGATGAATTTCTCCCCGGATGGATTGGAAGAAGAGGTCAAGTCGAATGGCCTCCGAGATCTCCGGACGTAACCCCACTAGATTTCGCTGTGTGGGGTATTTTAAAGGATAAAGTATTCCATCATCAGTTGCCGGATATTGAGACCATGAAAAATGTTATAACCGAAGAAGTCGCCAAACTCAATGATGACAAACAATTACTTCGGCGCATTTGTAACGCGGTTAAAAAGCGATGTCTAGATGCATTGAAGAAGGTGGAGGACACTTCGAACATAAGCTGTGATCCCAAAGAGTCAGTTTTTGTTCAAACATATTTGTATTATTTTTATTATAGAAGAATAAATTTTGTATTTGTACTACACAATTTCATTTCTTTTTCTTCATTAGGTTGCGCGACTTTTGGGCCACACTGTAGAAAAGTTAGGGTCGTTTCCGGTTAAACCGGAAGTGAAAGAATATGAATATTAGGTTTAGTTTAAAGAAAATTAAGTGTATATCAGAAATTTCAAATTTTTATTTTATTAGATAATTGAGCTGCGCCATTGGAACAACATAACTGAAACACTCGGTATACACATATATATATATATATATATATATATATATATATATATATATATATATATATATATTTAGTGTTTATAAGAATTTTATTTTTCTTATTTATTTTATTGGCCGTGTCTTAATATTAAAAATAATAGACTTTTTATTGGTTTAGCGTAATTCAATAAAAGGTCGCTAAACCAATAAAAAGTCTATTATTTTTATATATATATATATATATATATATATATATATATATATATATATATATATATATATATATATATAACGTATGTATATACATGGTGCGTGAAATATTTCAACCGATTTAATTTAGTGGTGCAATGTAAATACAATAGGTGCTCAACTCTTCGACCGATATATTTAACAAAAATTACTATAATTATTATAAAATTACAATACTGAATATATTATTTTGATTTCGTATTGTATCAAACGTATGAGCAATTTGTTTTTTTTCAAGGTTTCCTTGCACACCTGTAAATATACATACGCTTACAATAAGCTAAAAATACGTGCATCTACGAATACATAAACAAAAAAGAAGAAAATAAATATTGTTAAAAACATTGAGTAGAAAATACATTTATTTTAGCAATATGTTTAATAATTAAATAAAACTTAAACAATACATTTACACTAAAGTTTTTGGCGTTTCTGTTTCTTAATCCGTATTATTTAATTAATAACAAGGTAATTAGTTTCTTGATTCTTTTAATAATATAACAGTTTGTACATTTTATATATCCTCAATTTTTTTTTTTTTACTTTCAAAAATAATGTCATATGGGATATGTGAAACGTGTGGTGTTTATGTCCTTTAATTAATTAATGTAACTATTTATCAAGATAAAAAATTTTAAAAAAGTCTGTTTAATATATCCAAAAATTGGGTGAATAAATTAGGAACAATTTAATGATCACTTGTATAAATGAATTAACGAAAATACATAAAATACGTTTTGGTTAACGTATGTATACATATATTAATTTTTTCAATTTAAATGAAAGAATACAGAGAATAAAATACAAGCTTAACACTATTTCAACACTGAATTATTTTCTTTTTTAATAAGGAAATCTGCCTTAAAAAAGTTCTTGAACAATTTTCCTTACCTCTACTAAATTTATATGCATTCAACGATTTAGTAGGCAGAAATTTTAATCATTAATTATTCTACTGGTGTTATTACTTTTGCCTAAAAATTACAAATTCAAAAACACATTCTGGTTTGATTAGATAATTTAACGTAACTAATAAAAGTACAATTGATGCCATGCAATTAACTACACAGGCCTACAATGGTTTTCCTCTTAAAATCTGAGTAGTGTTCCCGATCATTTGTAATGCGCTAATAACGAGAAAAATAGTTGTTAAATTTTTTTAATGAAATTGTAAATATATCGAAAGTTCTCAAGGTATAAAATAGCTACACAAGAAATTCGGGGTATAGTTTGAAAGAACTTGGTTCCCCGAGATAAAGTTTTGCTATATCCTTTACACATTAAGCTAGGTATTGTGAAACAGTTTGTGAAGGCTTTAAATAAAGAAGAAGATTTCGAATATCTGCATACAATTTTCCCATCATTGTCAGACGCTAAACTGAAAGAAGGAATTTTTATTAGCCCTGATATAAGAAAATTAATGAAGGATGAAAAATGCGATGAAAAACTCCAGCCAAAAGGAGTTAGAAGTATGGAAATCTTTTAACGAGGTGGTGAAAAATTTCTTAGGGAATAATTAAAACCCAGGTTGTAAAGAAATAGTGACGAATATGATTGCAAACTTTGGCTTAGTGGGCTGTTCCTGAATTCGCACATTGACTACTTTCCGGAAAATTTAGGAGCCGTTGGCGAAGAGCAAGGTGAAAGATTTCACCAAGATTTGAAAGATATGGAAAATGAGTATTAGAGAAGGGGAATACAAACATGTCGGTGGACTACTGTTGGCTGCTGAGACAAGATGAGCCACACGGAAAATTTAAGAGAAAAGCTTCGGGTTTTACGCAATAAACAAGTAATCGTTTTCTAATGTCAATAGTTTTTAATTTCTAGAAGTAAGTACTTTTTTAATATATATATATATATATATATATATTTTTTTTCTAAGTAAAGGTGTCTTTTTTGCAATTTTCTTCTGTCTATTCTGAAAAATTTGGACGTGGTGGAGGAACACTGAATACATATTCGTTAATCAACGCACCAAAATAGTTCAGAATCAGTAATCGAATTCAAAAGGAGACGTCATGGCTTCAAAGTTGCAGGCCTGTGCTATCATTTCATAAGAATTACCTAATATACACATAAAACTGATTTGACTTGATTTGTAATTCCAATTATAGCACTATTTTAAAAAATAAGGAAGAAAATTATAGATATAGGTAGTAGAAAATTATGTTAACAAATTTGATTCGAAAGAATATGGGTAATAACAAGATATTTAATTCTGGAATATTTTTGAATTTGAATAATACTAGCACATACACTATCATTACAAATTTAGAGAGTAAATACAAATTTCCCGGAAACAAATATAAATATGAAGGAACGTTACATACTATGAAAAATAATGATACCTTAATGACCTTTTGGAGATAAACTGAGACGTAAGTGATTGACAATGAAACATTTGTATTCTTCCGAGCCCTTTCAAAAGGGATATGTTACGAAACTCATTGTATAATGTACACTTGCAGGAATGTATTACATGTTAGTAAGAAAACGCTAAACCGGATAAATATCAGCTCAAAGACAAACAGGATGATTATGACGATTTAAGTTGAAAATCTGTTGAAATTCCTAACTAAATCAAATTGGTCGTCACGGTCCCTGATATTAGATTTGTTACAACTACTGGTTTAGTAACCGTACATGTATTGCCCTGGTTTGTAGGAGTAAATAGCCATAATAATAAATTTTTGTTTAGCAATTTTAAGTAAAGATTTATCCCTAATATTGATTACGTTTAATTTGCAAATTAGTCAGAGACCACCTGCATGAAATTTAGCAACAAGTTTATGTAGAATATTTGGAAAAATTGCTTCCACAATTATCACAAACTTAACTAATTAAAGCAATGCAATGGACGTACTGATAAAAAATAATTATCAACATAATGTGAATACGAAAAGTTTTTTTGTCATTAATATCTAGTACGTACTTTAAACTTCGTGACGACAGGGTACCTCACTTAAACAATTAAATTGTGACATTTTCATCTTCAAACATCTTTACCCATATCATAGCGTATTATTTAAAAAAGTTGTGTGAATGCACATAAACTTTTAGATCTATCTATATATTGTATTGTCCTTATCTTCCTACAAACGTAGTTACGAACTTTCAGTTTGATACCTTATACATTACTTTGCTAACAAATTATTGAAGGAGAACGAAAACTTTTTTGAAAAATTAACATGAAACATTTTTTATACTGGGTGAGAAATAAAAAAATATAATTTTATGTTGATGTAAAATAATGATACATTCAGTTTAATAAGTTAAATATAATGGCATAAAATATTTTTTATTAACAAACCAACATATGCAATTTATATTTAATTCAATTCCTTTACTCCTTATTATTTCTTGAAATCGTTTTAGCATTCATTTTACATTTACATATTGCTTTTAGTTCTTTCCATATCCTTACATTATTCTAACATTCCATTTATCAGTTTAAATTCCCCATAAATGTGTTTTCATTATTATAGAATAATTATATAACAAAATCCACATATTCCAGTCTTTATGTTTTAAATTATTGTCATGATAAACTTTCTCGCTAATTCTTTTAAATCATTTCGTAAAATATTTAAATATATTATCTTCGTTCCTGTTGCCCTCAATAAATTCTAGATTGCCAATTACATTTTCCCCTATAGCAAACTCATTTTCTTCATCATACTTACTATGGTTTATTAAATTTCCTCTCAACCTTCTGGTACTTTTCATCACATTTAAAAAAAAAAAAAATTACGCTTATCTGTAACATTTTCCAAAATTACACACTTTAATTCTATATTTTTAAGCAAATCGTAGAAGCTTTACTTTATTTATGGCGCTCTTCAAATGTTGCAAGGGTTAGATCTATCTAATAGAACAAAAAGCAAATAACACCTAGTATATGGTCTTAACAAAGGAATATCTAAAATCAAGAATATTCAAAGTAATACGTGGATAGTTCAGGAAAAAAACTACGAAAAGGTTAACATCTATAGAAATGGAATTTATAAGTAAAATAACAGGAATGCCCAAATGACAAATAAAAACAGAATATAATCAATAACATAGAGGTAAAACAATTTAATTCGGTGCATGAACAGTAAAGATATATGTAGTTAAAATAATGAGGAAAGGCGTAAAGGAAGACCAAGTAAAAGTTAGGAGGTGATCGAACGGGAAAGAGATAAAACCTTAGAAGAAATGAGAAATCAGAATAATTGAAACCAGTTTTGTATAATAAAAAGGTATTTTTAATAATATAAAATATTATTAAAAATCTGGTGTGAAGAACACAAATGCAGGTTCACTATTAATATTTTCTGTGAACGTGTCCGAATATATCCTATCCCCAGAGACGTAGATACGTATTTCGCTTTTCTACAAGCTCATCGGTCGCCCCTGCTGGAGAAAGGATATTTCCAGACACATTCACAGAAAAGAACCACCTCGCCCTATCACCGTAATTATCCAGACCGAGCGCAGAAGTAAATTCGGCGCTACCTGTTGTCAGACAGCCGAAGTACCTCGCATACCGTCCACATAATTAATGTGAAGTAACGACGGCCTTCCAAAGGTTAGCGCCAACTCTCTAGAAAACTGCATTTTGTTTGTGCCTTCACTCATACTACGGCTTAACCGCATGTGTAATGTATCAGAATAATTGAAACATACATGAGTAGGTAAACCCCACCAGTTTTGTATAATAATAATATAATTATTAAAAATTCCTTTGTATTATACAAAACTGGTGGGGTTTACATACTCATGTATGTTTCAATTATTCTGATACATTACACATGCGGTTAAGTCGTAATATGAGTGAAGGCACAAACAAAATGCAGTTTTTTAGAGAGTTGGCTGTGCTAACCTTTGGAAGGCCGTCGTTACTTCACATTAATTATGTGGACGGTGTGCGAGGTACTTCGGCTGTCTGACAACAGGTAGCGCCGAATTTACTTCTGCGCTCGGTCTGGATAATTACGGTGATAGGGCGAGGTGGTTCTTTTCTGTGAATGTGTCTGGAAATATCCTTTCTCCAGCAGGGGCGTACCGATGAGCTTGTAGAAAAGCGAAATACGTATCTACGTCTCTGGGGATAGGATATATTCGGACACGTTCACAGAAAATATTAATAGTGAACCTGCATTTGTGTTCTTCACACCAGATTTTTAATAATATTTTATATTATTAAAAATACCTTTGTATTAGAAATGAGAAAGTCAGCCAAAGACCGGACCAAGTGAAAAATTGGGTTAAGCATGAAAAAGAACAGGGTTCTGATATCCGATGAAGGTACAAAGCATTCGAGAAGAAGTTGTTAAGTAAATTTTCAATTCTGTTTTTTTTTCTATGGCAAATAAAGCTTTATAGGAAATTTTATTTTTCTAGTTTCGGATAATAATTTTCTTTCTTTTCTAATTTGGCAACTTCAAAAATAATCAAGTTTTTGGAATATACTAATAACTAATGTAATAACTTATTATATTTAATTCTATCAAACTGAATGTTTGTGTATTTTACGCCGTAATAACAAAAAAAAAAAAACGCACAAGCGCACGCTATGCCTCATTTGAAGTACAAGGTTATTGTGAATAAGTTTCATTAATTAATTATTAGATTATACTACTAAAATATATGCCAATTCTTATTTTTAATTTAAAAAAAATGTGAAAAATGAATGGATTTATTCATAAGTAAGTTATGAACGTGCGATGTTTACGATTTAATAAGGCTCATCGAATTCTCAATACAACAGATGAGTATTTCGTGCGGCCCCAAAACGTTTTTATTAAATCATTTAAAAATAAAATTACACAGCGGACTTTTTGGAATTTTTTTTTATTAAATATTAACATATTTAATCTAAAATTAAATTCTCTGACACTTATTCAGCTCACCCGTTCAATTAATTTTTACTATATATATACCGTATGTGTTAAATATCATTAGGCATAGGAAATCAACGTACGAGTACATACGATGTATACATAGATGAGAAAGCCAGTCCAATGCCGGCGAAGACCGCGACGACGGACTATTGTCTTCGATACCGATTGACTGGAAATTTTGCATTCAGTGTGGCTGCGGCCGTTACAGTGTGAAAGAATACAATAAAATTAATGTATAATGGCTCGTTATACACCCGCTGAAAAGCTTCAGTTAGTAAAATGGTTTTATGCTGGCAAGTCTGCAATGGAGTGCATGAATTTGTTTGCGCTGACTTTTGCAGGCCGTTCTGTACCTTGCAGACAAACAATTTATATTATAAATAACTTTGAAACTTGTTTCTGTCTCAATAACTGTACGAAATGCAAACCAAGAGAGGCATCACCACAAAAAATGCCTCTTGTATAATTTATTATAATTTTTAGAATCCTTTTTTACTTATTTTATTAAGATTATTCTTTAATTTTATTAGAATTACGCTTTTGTTTGTGTGACGCACCGCAGCTTAAAAATTTCCTACATCTACTGAAAGAAAAAAGAAAGAAAATCCCTTGCAATTCGTAAATGTTATTTTAGAACGCATTACAAGTACCTATGTCGATTGTTAAATGATTACTGTTAACTAGTATTTGCGAAACAATCGGAGACAATCGTTGTCAGTCGTCGCCCTCTTTGCCCGCATTGGATCGGCTTTCCCATGTACGTATATATCGTATATACTTCATACATTGATTCCCTATGCCTAATGATATTTGACACATACGGTATATATATATATATATATATATATATAGTAAAAATTAATTGAACGGGTGAGCGGTCTGTCAAATAAAAAAACTCATTTATTTCACTCTATATTTCATAACGATTTGTTATTTCTTCAGCAGTTCAATTATGAACTAAAATCTAGTAAAGACGCCACTAAACATGTTAAAATCAATCGTCTAAATTTAAAACATTAAATTAATAAGATGTTGGTTTCTCGTCAACTTTTTAAAAACCTAGTTTTTAAAAGGTCTGAAGAAATAACAAGTCGTTATGAAATATAGAGTGAAATAAATGTTTTTTTATTTGACAGACCGCTCACCCGTTCAATTAATACAGTACGGTCGATAATACTTAATAGTCTATTTATATATACATATATATATATATATAAATATATATATATATATATATATATATATATATATATATATATATATAAATAAGAGTCAGAGAATTGAATTTTAGATTAATATTTAATAAAAAAAAATTTCAAAAAGTCTGCTGTGCTATTTTATTTTTAAATGATTTAGTAAAAGCGTTTTGGGACCGCACGAAATACTCAGCTGTTGTATTGAGGGTTCGACGAGTCTTACTAAATAGTAAATATCGCATATATATATATATATATATAGTAAACTCAATCAGTCGGCGATTAAAGGTCTGGTTTATTACTTCAAAGTATTTATATTTAAAATAACCCTACATGTTTCGGCAATTATGCCTTTATCAAGGATACAAAAAATATTAATGACAGAATATAAATGTCAAGTAATTGAGTTGCTATGGTTTAAATTATTCAAAGATACATTCTAATAGTAATAATAAATCATGCCTTAGTATTCCAAAAAATAGATAGCAAGGTGTGAATATATGTGTTGTTCGCTGCTAGCAACTTGTGTCTCTTTCTGGGTATGAACTTGTGTGTAGGTTGCTGCTGGCAGCTTGCGTCTCTCTCTGGGTGCGAGGTTTTGTGTTTGTGTAAACGCGTAAGTGTTGGGCTTTGTATGTTGGCGCGTTCGTGCGTGTGTTTAGTGACCGGTCGCGTAAATTTAGAGAGATCGGATAACCAGCCGTTGCGTAGGGCCGACAACCCTTTCCCGGCAACTTCTTTACTATTCCGTGCAGTACTTCGACGGCCCGACCCTCGCTCCAACGAGGCAAGGCGCAGACCAGCGAAGCGCACCCTGCACGGGGTTGCTCATCGCCAACCGAGGGAACACTCTTAGTGGCTACCTCGGTCGACGACGGTCACACTTTGTGCCATCTTAACGTTTTCCGCAAAAGCGGGGGCAATGCACACACGTCGAACGTGTGTGTGCTGTTAACGGCAGCCTAGCCAGGTTGCCGCCCAGGACCGGTTCTAGTGGTGTGTGCATTGCGCGGCGCCGTTATTTGCGCCGCGTAGCTCGGTTCCTCACTCCTGCTGGAAAGGCGGAATGGCACCTGACCGCCCAACGGGCAGACCTCCCTAGAGTTTGGTAGCGCATATGCTAGGCTACAACCCAGTAGAGGACCACATCAGCACAAAACAAAAAACAGGGAAAGGCAGGGAAAAGCAAGACATGAGTTATTATTACGTATGCGCCCGTGGAGCGTCTTAAGATGCAAAGTTGTCGGCATTCGCCCAAAACGAGAAGGAAAACCACGAAAACCTAATCGAACAACTAGACAGGAATCAAAACACGGAACAGTCAGCATGATAAGCAAAAGTATATGATATTTAAATGTAATTGATATTTAAATAACATAAGATAAATAACAAAAAAATATATTATGAAGGTAAATTGTAGATCGTTACAAACTTAAGTTATAGTATATATTGCTTAAATTTTTTATATAATTTCTGTTGTTAATTGAATTTTTTTCCGACAACTTTGCATCTTAAGACGCTCCACGGGCGCATACGTAATAATAACTAATGTCTTGCTTTTCCCTGCCTTTCCCTGTTTTTTGTTTTGTGCTGATGTGGTCCTCTACTGGGTTGTAGCCTAGCATATGAGCTACCAAACTCTAGGGGGGTCTGCCCGTTGGGCGGTCAGGTGCCATTCCGCCTTTCCAGCAGGAGTGAGGAACCGAGCTACGCGGCGCAAATAACGGCGCCGCGCAATGCACACACCACTAGGACCGGTCCTGGGCGGCAACCTGGCTAGGCTGCTGTTAACAGCACACACACTTTCGACGTGTGTGCATTGCCCCCGCTTTTGCGGAAAACGTTAAGATGGCACATAGTGTGACCGTCGTCGACCGAGGTAGCCACTAAGAGTGTTCCCTCGGTTGGCGATGAGCAACCCCGTGCAGGGTGCGCTTCGCTGGTCTGCGCCTTGCCTCGTTGGGGCGGGGGTCGGGCCGTCGAAGTACTGCACGGAATAGTAAAGAAGTTGCCGGGAAAGGGTTGTCGGCCCTACGCAACGGCTGGTTATCCGATCTCTCTAAATTTACGCGACCGGTCACTAAACACACGCACGAACGCGCCAACATACAAAGCCCAACACTTACGCATTTACACAAACACAAAACCTCGCACCCAGAGAGAGACGCAAGCTGCCAGCAGCAACCTACACACAAGTTCATACCCAGAAAGAGACACAAGTTGCTAGCAGCGAACAACACATATATTCACACCTTGCTATCTATTTTTTGGAATACTAAGGCATGATTTATTATTACTATTAGAATGTATCTTTGAATAATTTAAACCATAGCAACTCAATTACTTGACATTTATATTCTGTCATTTATATTTTTTGTATCCTTGATAAAGGCATAATTGCCGAAACATGTAGGGTTATTTTAAATATATATACTTTGAAGTAATAAACCAGACCTTTAATCGCCGACTGATTGAGTTTACCATATCATACCAAGGTCACGAAAATATTATATATATATATATATATATATATATATATATATATATATATATATATATATATATGTGTATATATAATAAAATGCATATTATTTTGTGTTAAAGTATAAATCTAAATAAAAAACCGTATCAAACTGAATATTTGTAACTTTATATTAGTCTATATCTCATTATTCTCATTATATCTCAAAAATATATTGCGATGGTAATGAGTCATTACCATCGCAATATATTGTTTTAATGCATTTTCTCCATTGCATATAATATATAAATAATTCGACGCTTGTTTAGGTAAAAGTAGCATATGCATTTGTGTGTGTATTAAATGTGTTTTTTTTTTTACTTAAACCGATACATTGCCTTTCTGTTGGTATTTCTTCAAATGTTTTTTCATTTAACTATATATATTTTTTGATATCCAAATATGTCCGAATCAATAATAATGATCATATGGTGTGGTGAGATTGAATAAAGAATGATCTTTGGAATTATTCTAGATGAGCTACATTGAATGTATCCAAAATAAAATATTAATCAATATCATCGACGACGCATGTATTTTGTTATTTAAAATCAAACAGTATTTTTTTGCTATATATACAGAGTGTCATTATCAGATGATACCTGTATATATTTTTTCACTTTCATAAACAAAACGAGAAGTTTAAATCTATTGCATTTTCCGAGAATACTTTTCTAAAAACTCTTGGGCAACCATTACAATAAATTTGTGTGAAACTATTCTAGAACCTTTTTAAGAAACTTAATAAAGTGTAAACATTTTCTTCTTTCATTAAACCTCAAAATTTATTTTAAAATTTCACTAGTGCATCATCGATAATATCTCTAATGCTTATTATTTCGTTACTTTTTCGTTAAATGTATAAAAAATTTTTTTTTTTTCAGTGTACAATTTCATTAATGTGGACTTGGTTTATTTAAATATTTGAAATCGAGATTTCCCATAATTATAGTAAGTAAAATTAGTATAGTATAGTAATTAATAATATAAGTGTAAACGAAATATTCCGACATACTTTAATATATAATAGCTGTAATAATATTAAGCATAAAATGCTAATGCACGAAACCTTTCTCGAACGAGATCAATGAAAGAAAAGATTTAATAAATACGCGTGACTGCACCCGAGTCTGGTAAATTTAGTATTCCTTTATAAAAAAAAAAATAATAACTGCAGTGAAGCGTAATGGTGGGAGTAGTAAATCCTGTAGAGTCAGAAGTCAGTAGGGATAAGCCGATTCAGTTAAAAAGATCGATATTTGAATCGATTCAAGATCGAACTGAAAAATAACGAAGCAAAAAAAAAATCGAACAAAAAAAATCGATTCTTGGAAAATCGAAGATCGATTCAGTTTAGAATAAGAAAGTTTTTAAAAATCGAGCGCTTTGATACATAAGTTGTAATATAAAAATCAAATGCCAAGCATGTTAGCAATCAAATCGTAAGATTTTGTTTTTAAACATTTTACTTGATATAACATGTTTTATAATCTAACAAAAATAAAACTTATATTTTTTAACTTTAAAGAGGTACTTTTATTTCCAAAAAAAATGTTATATTTAGTGTATTATTTAAATATGAAACAAAATTTTGCCACCGCATTTTTTAAATATTGTAATAAATCGAATGCGATGTTATCGAAAACGTCAATGAAAATGTCGATGCTCATTTCATGAAACGATTCATGGGCATCCCTACGCGCTGTTTTTATTTCGATGTTCTAGTTAAAAGAATTGATTCGAAAAAAATCGGTTACACAAAAATTGATTCAAAAATCGGAGATCGCGTTACGAAAGAATCGGTCGATTCAGATCGCGCATCCCTAGAAGTCAGTCTGTTATCAACTTTCAGGAAGTATAGCTTATTCAAATCACAAATTAATAGATTTCGTCTTACCATACGGTGAAACCGTTGGAAATGTTAGCGCTACTAGACGTATTTATGGAGGGCGGTTTCCGAACCGAAGATGACCAACAAATGGTTTAATTTTACAAACCGTGTACAGATTGAGAGATAGCGGTACATTGCATTCAAGTTATGAAGGCCGTGGCCGTGAAAGACCAAGTGGGGTAGCTACATTGAACGTCTCCTTTAAGCATTCAACCTGTTTCACACAAATCTGCCCTTTTTAGGGGAAAGAAATTGTCATTATAAAAACACACAAATAAAACAGAAAAAAAATATGAACATTCAAATAAAAATTACAAATGTAATTTATTATTTCTGGGCGTGAATTTGGTATTAAGACTTAATGAATTAAATTATAAATTCCATATCACCACAAAACGGATAATACAGTTAAAATTTTTTAAAGAAACTGGATATTGTATTTTTTCGGGATATTACAAAGGTCAGGCCATTGACATACTTATAAATAACAACAGGAGCAGCTGATGCATAAGAAAGGAATAAATATGTTTATATACTGTTCACACAAAGGTGCATTACTGAAATGTGAAGGGAATTTTTTGGTGAACTTGAACAAATAAATGCCTATTTGTTTGTTGAATCGACATCATATAAACATATAATTTCTATTTATTTAGATTCAATCTGAATACAGGACCGTATTTAAAAAGCTTGTGTTCCTAAATTTCCACAAAAATTAAAGTTTCGATAGAATAAAATTTTTGGTAGACTTGAATTATTGTCTTACGTATCTATTATATATTAAAGTATATTGGAATATTTCATTTACACCCTGTATATATGCACATAATTTGGAAAAGTATAAACTGGTTTAAAAGGGAAAGTATTTTTTTATATATGTACATGTTCTCCAGAAACTATATGACGTGAAGATACAAATATTATCAATATCTTTAATTCAAAAGTTTCGAGTTAAATAGTTCTCTTAATTAACCAACAAAATAAATTGAAATTAAACATAAACACAAACATAACGATTGCAGAAGATCTAACGGTATCATTTCAATTTTAAAAAAGCAATGAATGAACACTAACAAAAATGATACGAAAGATATTAACAAATAAATGTTGTGATTTCAAAGAAAATTTATTTAATAGAATATGCTGACGATCTATATAGAACAGACGATGAATAAGAGAAGTGTAATAAAAGTTACATCAAAAGTTAACCTAAACAAAATAAGACGCCCAGGAACATGAAAGCGAAGTGAATATAATGAGAAAATAGTGCATAAAAATGTTCACGTAGAATAAAATAAGCAAAAGCACATTAAAAATATATAAAATTGTCATATGACCCACACTTGTCTGTGGTAAGAAAACTAATAAGCGGGAGTAAGAGTTGAAAAAATTTTCGAACCCGAAGGAATAGAAAGAGAATATTGAAAGTTCATAAACTATTAAATAAAAGAAATCCTAATGGATAAAACCCTGGCGAATAGAATGAAGGCGAAGATTACGTGGAAATCGATTTAGAAAGATAGAGTAGACAGTATAGTAGGTAATGAAAATATTTGAAATGATCATATAATCTGCTTTAGCATGTGATGATGATGAAAGTAATAGTTAGTAGTAAAAAGAGAAATTAAATAAAATATAAATAAAAATAAGAGAAAAATTTGAATATAATATTGTGGCAAAACTTTCGAGCCAGAAAGAATAGAAGAATATTTAAGGTTCATAAACTCCAAGCACTAAAAGCCTAGCGAAAAGAATAATGGTAAAGATCACGTGAAAATAGACTAAGAAATAAAATAAAAGTAAAGAGTATAAAAAGATTTGAGGGAAGAAATAGAACATCAAAAAATGGAATAGAATTCTAAAGAAAAGCTAAAGGTCATGTTGAATCAACGACAAAAAATAATGACATTTGAATAATTGTTTCTCTCACTTTCATCTACAAATATTGACACATTAAAAAGATTCATATGGAAGTTACATTGAAACAAATATATGTAATGCTTTTTAATATCAGGAACCTTCATTCAAAATATATTTAGGATAACATATCTTAAATTACCAAGTTGGTCACTGATAGTGACATTTTAGAATTTATTAAACTACCTTTTCGCAATTATTATCATAATAGAATGAGGGTTATTTATAAGTAACGAAATAAGAATTAAATTTCGTTCCAAAAATTTTTAGAATATTTTTTCGAATAGCGCCCAACTGATTTTTTACATTAGCTTGTGTACCTTCACAATTGTGATTTTATAATGAAAGCGAAGCGGCAAAATTAGGATGCTCTTGTAAAAAATTATTGGGTTTTGTGTGTATATAAAATGTTAAGAAATTTTCATAAATAGCTGTAAATGTTTTTTACAAGTCACATCTCCTAATTTGGCACAATATACTACTGTAATTTGGATTAATTAACTAAAAATCGAAAGTGTTCATACTGAATGTTATATCGCTAAACTATAAAACTATAAAAAATTATACTATTAACGAATTGATAGTTCTTATAGAATTGTAGACAATCATCTAGATTTTAAAACGAGATTTTTAAAAACATTTAACATCTTCGATAGTATTACATGTTTCTAATATAATAGTACATATACATCGAATAGTCAAACGTAACTTTGTATATAATAATTAATAATATTAATAATATAAACATTTATCGACTGTATCTTTTGAGAGATGTCTGTATAAATTACCAGTGTAATATGTTAAAACCACCAGCCACATTGATTTGAACACTATATAATTTGTTAATTTTATCTATACATTATTTATAAGCTTAGAAAAAGGACGATTACATCGAAATCCGGTAATTTGACATTAGGCTTGAATGTTTTTATTTTAAATATAAATGACATACAAAGTTAAGAACGTTGTTTGTATTTAATTTGTTTAATTAGATACGGACATTTTCTAAACATCAATAATTTGATCAAAAGAGAAAACATTTAGAAAAAACATTTAACTTTTATATTTTTTTGAACTTGCCCACTTTCTTGTAATCATTATATACGCTACCTGGTTTAGAGAATGTTTTATACAAGAGTGTACAAAAAATGATGGCAAAGAAGAGGTATTGTATTATGCCATTATTATAAAGTAGCTTTGCTGTGGTGTTTTAATGATAAACGGTCGGTACTTATTTTATTTATTATTTGTACAAATTGCAATAAAAGTGTAAAATATATATGTATATGGATTTACAGTGATACCTGCACATATCTTGAATCAATTTAAAATTAATTAAACAGAATTAATGGAACACACAAATATAAGAATGTGGCCAAAATAAGGGCATAATGAAATACATAACTACTACAAATATATGTAACAAGTGAATTCATGAAGTATCACTTTGTTTAAATTCATTGGGTATAACTTAATAAAATACGATAAACCCAGAAAAAAAGGATCCACTAGGCAATACCAACACTAACATTTTCTTCGATGATAATGCGGGTCCTGATAGCTAAGAGTTACAAAATTTACAAAATCGCTACACCACCTTGATACAACTAACTAAACTATGATAAGTGACACCTAAACTCTTAAATGATAGCAAAACCATCTAATCTGGTAATAAGGTTTAACTACCATACTGTAAGACATCAGAGCAGCATGGTAGATAGGGCATGGCAATTTCTAATTTATACGAAGGATTGTAGAAATGAGTGTCCAGAACACTGTAACGATTAAACTTAGAGATATAAAGAAATTGAATACTGTGCATTACATTTTGGTTAAATGGATTTAAACGCTAAAAGAACTGGAATGAACATATTCGAGGCCGTAACTGGAGAAAATTAGTGATAATATTCGAAAGTGATTCAATGTAACAGCCAGTGTTACAAAGAATTGTACAGATATAGAAGTCAAAAATCGAAAGTGGCAGTAGAAAAGAAAATGACCAAGTCAGACGTGGAATAGTGAAATTGTCACAGAATTAGAAAAGAGAACTCACAACGACAATAAGATGATAATATAGCACTCGAAACTTGTAAAAACACTTCTATACTTAAATAGTATGTATCATTAAAATCGTGGAATGCATAATATTTAGTAGTATTTTGATGAATATGAAATATTACTAATAATTAAACGAATAAGTTGGGATGTACCTCTTGCAAAAAAATCAGTACAGTGAAAGTCATTTATAACGACGTCGCTTATAACAACAAGTTGCTTATAACGACCGACCTGTAGAGAATTGGTTGAATTTCTATATGCGACAATGTCTACCATAGTGGTGTATAACGGTATATAGTGGTGTCGCTATTAGCGACGAAGTCGCTTGTAACGTCTTTCGTGAGCTCTAAGTCAGGCCGGATGTAACGACGTACGTAGGAGAAAAAAGCCTCGTGCCGAGTGTTGTTGTTCCGATTGGTCCCGTTTCTGTGATTCCCCTAATTCCCGACAGTTTTGATGCAGCAATACATACCAATTATTATATACATACATATTTGTAAGCGACCGGTGTTGTTCAAATTACGTTATTTGTTACATGTATGTATGTGTGTCAAAACAGAATGACACCTGCAAAAAAGAGAAAAGCCTTATCAATAAGTGACAAATTTGCAATAATTACACGCATAAAAAATGGTGAGGCTAATGTGGAGGTTGCAAAAAGCTTTGGTCTATCGCATTCCACTGTATCTACGATTTGAAAAAATCGAACAAAATTTGAAGACGCCTTCAAAAATAATGTTCAAACGAATAAGAAGTTAAGATGCTCTCAATATGATAACATAGATAAGACACTCTTGAGATGGTTCAAAGAGAAACGAAGCCAGGGTATTCCAATAACAGGGCCCATCTTACAAGCCAAAGCCAATGATTTCGGCAAACTTTTAGGACTGGAAAACTTTCAATGCTCAGAAAGTTGGATCAAACAATTCCGAAACCGTCACAAGATTGTGGGTGGCACTGTCTCTGGTGAATCTGTATCCGAAAGTATAACTGATGAATGGTTGAAAAATGTTTTTGCAGAGATACGTAAAAACTACACGGATGAACAGATATTTAACGCGGATGAAACCGGATTATTCTTCAAAATAACTCCTAACAAGACCCTAAAATTTAAAGGAGAGAAATGCTCTGGGGGTAAAATGTCAAAAGACAGGGTCACGGTATTGGTGGTCGCCAATATGACGGGCACCATTAAAAAAAAAGCTGCTTGTGATTGGAAAATCAAACAATCCCAGGTGTTTTAAAAGCATGAAGAGACTTTCTGTCGATTACAGATCCAACAGACGTGCCTGGATGGTGTCCGAAATATTCGAGAAGTTTTTACGAGACTGGGATAAGGAGCTATGTGCGGCAAAGAAGAAAATTTTGTTGTTGGTGGATAATTGCAGCGCTCATCCTAATGTTCAGAATTTGAAGGCCATAAATTTGTGTTTTCTCCCACCAAATACAACTTCCGTTCTACAGCCTCTTGATCAAGGCATAATAAGGAACCTCAAAGTGCATTTCCGAAAGGCTTTAGTCATGAAAATGATAGAGAATGCAGATGAAAACAATGAAATAAAAAATAATATTCTAGATACCGTCATGATGATATCCACAGCATGGGATGCAGTTTCACAAAATACAATTGTTAATTGTTTTCGACATGCTGGATTTCTCCCCTCAGTGGCTATTCAAGAAGCGGATCATTTTGAAGACGATAACATTCCCTTGGCACAACTGATTCGAGAAGCGTACGTCGTGGACACTGATTCAAATGTTACATTTGATGACTTTGTTGACGTTGATAAAGACTTGGCAACATGGGAAGAGCTAAATGATGAAGATTTAGTTATGAATTTAAAAGGTTTACAAACAGAAGAAGAAGCATACGAGATCGATGAAGATCACGAGATCGAACCACCATCAACATTGGAGGCCATTAAAGCTTTGAAAATAGTGCGAAACCACATTTCATTTAATGACAAGTTGAATGAAGTTTACATTAAGAATGTCATAATATTGGAAAGGGCCTTAGAAGTGAACTATTTTTTGCAATCCAGTAATCAATCAAAAATTACTGACTTTTTTGGAAAATAATTTGTTCATGTGTATGTAATTGTTTTTTGTTACTTATAACTATGTGCTATAATACAATTATCTTCATTTATAATAAAATGCATTCAGATACTTGTGTGTTGTACCTTATTACATATTAGAAAAAAATGCATATAACGATGTCCTTATATAACGACGAAAATTGTCGGTCCCTTGGTCGTCGTTATAATCGACTTTTACTGTATTTGGAAATCATTTTGACACATTATTTTAAATTAATATCCATGGCGTTTTTCGGTCCAAGCTCGATTCAGGCTGACAAAAATGAGTACCTGGAGGTAAAACTCTGGGGTAATAATAGGCGGTCAGTGCGTAACGCTAGCCACGTTACCATCCTAACTGTACCGAACGGCTCAAGTTGTAACAAATCTGCAATACTACTATTATAAAAATATAGCCTTTAGCAATATTTTATACCAGGAATAAATATTACTTCCAATCAAATTAAACACGTTACCTCCTGTTAATCATTAAAAATATGTTATTTTCATAAAATTTATAATTGACAAAGTGTATAAAACGATAAAATGTGTATTCCTAAAATTTATTACCATATTTTTTATACACACCGTATATATCATTGTATACAATATATTCGATTATATTATCGATATTGTGCGCTGGCTATTACAATAAGTATATCGACAGACTTGGTGTTACCTATATATTTTGTTTCCCTATTTTTTTTTACATTTTTTGCCATATATATTTTGTATGTAAACATAGACTTAGTATACTATAGGTCTATTGGGTTCCACTCTCCAACATAAAAATATATTATATATATATATATATATATATATATATATATTATATATTGCTTTTTTTTAATTTTTGTATTTTTTTATATAATTAACCATTGAATCTCGCAGTGTTCATTCGAAGAATTATCTTAATAAATACAATTTCCACTTATGATAGAAAACACAGCATGCTTCTATATTTTAACTGCAATGATATTCATGCAAAAAAAGTACAACTTTACAACAGAGGCATCGTGTAAAATATCTCCGTGTAAAATATCTCCTTACATTAAGAAAATTTTGTGATAGAAAATATTTTGATCTCGGTATAAAGTAATTCTACCAAATAAAATAGAGTGAACACAAAATTGATAACTAAAAAATTTAATAAGCTATTGCATTCCAACTAATCACCTCGACGAACTAGATAATAAATTCCTGTTTATATCTTATTTAATTAATCGTGGCGATTATATTATCGTTACTACTTTAATAGCACTCATATTATAGTTTTAGACCATATTCATTTAAAAGGAGAAATTTTAAACCTTTATTATAGTACTACGCCAGTAATTAAAGGAAAGTTGTTTTTAGTAAAAATAGTATCACATATTTTAGACATACTTTTGTTTTAATCTTAAAGACAAAAGTATAACGGAAGCGGCAGTAATTGATACTATATTTTTTTAATTTAAATTATTTATCTTTTTTCAAATGGAATGTTAGTAACTTAGTAACTTACGAAAAATCATTAGAATTATTCAGTTAAAATACTAATTAAATGAAACAGTATTTGTAAAACCCGTTAAGCCTTATCCTTATTTGCAGTAACATTAAATTACTAATTTAACAATTACATAAGTTTTATATTCATCTTGCCACCAAAGATATGGAGTAGCGAGATTGCGTTTGATCCATTGTGTATCCAAAACAACTTTATAGGGCATACTTTTTTGATGTAGTTCTATACCTTATTCGCTGAACGTATAGAGTGGCAAAAACGCGTGATCACTGTGTGATTTTTAATACTGCCTTTCTATTGGTTCTTATAGCTGCATAGAAATCCCACAACAAGCAATGTAAATCTCATGTTAACGCTAAGAAATAAGTAATTAAACTTCTAGTTTAAAAAATCCTTTTATTGTAAATACCACTACAATATTGTTTCGCCATACAATGGCTTCATCAGGTGAAATACTATTTCAAATAGTATTTCATCCACCTGATGAAGCCATTGTATGGCGAAACAATATTGTAATATTGGCACACACCAATTAATTTTTATTGTTAAAAACAAATCCAATAGATGTAAAATAAATAGGTTTGTTTGCACTTCAACTTAAATTTTTCTCTCGCCAGCTATTACAATTTTAGTTAGTAAAATAGCGTTTTTATTATTTTCTCCGGAATTACAAGAAAAACGGGCACACGCTACTAAATAAGAGATTTATTATTTTAAAGTCGAAACATATTCAATATAATTATATTTATATTTATATATATATATATATATATATATATATATATATATATATATATATATATATATATATAAGCAAATCATACGAAATTTCGTATGATTTGCTTTGTAATTTGTAGACAGCAATGTTTACATCCCCACTTACTCTGCAATTACATACATTCTAATTTGATATTTGTAAATATTTCAGATAAAAGCCGAAAAACTCCAATAATTTATCAATTGTTATATTTAATAAACGGCTAAGAAATTATCTAAACACTTATATATATAAATATATATATATATATATATATATATGTATATATATATATATATATATGTATATATATATATATATGTATATATATATATAATTGAAAAGAAATGATCGACCGTGATATATTATCAAAAATTTATTTAAATTCGGGTAAGCGGTCAATTAAAAAACTCCTTTATTAAATTACCCTATATTTCGCAACACTTTGTCGCTTCTTCTGGGGTAAAAAATGTAGAGTTAAAAAATAATAAATTTGACGTACAAAATATAAAAATGATTGATAAATCATTTTTATATTTTTTAACTCTACATTTTTTACCCCAGAAGAAGCGACAAAGTGTTGCGAAATATAGGGTAATTTAATAAAGGAGTTTTTTAATTGACCGCTTACCCGAATTTAAATAAATTTTTGATATATATATATATATTTTTTATATATTAAATCATATGCACACATCGGTACCAGTCACATAACATAAAATATTTTAGAGTAAAATACAATTAATATTATTTTAAACTACAATAAACACAATATAACGTGGATATATCTCAATAATCAACAGAATTGAAAAAAAACTCCCATGTATTAGACAGTAAATACTACCTGTGAACACTACTATCAAAGAATGTTTATATACAACGGCAGTGAGTGGGCTGCCTAAACAGCAGGAAATACATAAAAATGTCGTCTAATCTCCTTTTATTCCAAACTCCGTATAAATGCGCAGTGGACCATGAGCGGTATATTTATTTATAGTTGTTTTCAAATTATAAGAATATAGCTTTGAACGGCTCTAATGCTTTTATTGCACCACCTGCGGCAATAACTACCTGGCCGCTCAATACGATTATCTTTTACGCAAACAAACTGCTAAGGTCCGTAATGATAAAATTTAAGTAAATTCTAATTACTGCAATTTAGATAAAATATCATTTAATAATAATATAAGTACCAACAGTTGTTAATTTGAATATATAGTTATTATATATAGTTAAATAGTAATTAAATTACAATTTAGATGAAATACAGTTTAATAATAATGTAAGTACCAACAGTTGTTAATTTGAATATATAGTTATTATATGGATAGTGATAATACTGTTGGAGCACGACAGAGAAAGCATATATCAGAAGATGCGAAACAGATAATTTTCAATGTCTATCATACCCTGATGGAAGAAAATAACGAACTACAAACCCAGAACATTCAACGAACGTCGCCATTAACCAAGGTGCCCTTTGGAACAATATATAAAATAATTAAGAATAACGCAGGGCCTCGAAAGCAAAGAAGTGACAAAGAGCACCGAGAAAAATTGAAGAGTATGAAATTGATACTATTAGGCAGCAAGTATACTCCTTCTACAGAGGAAATGTTGTATCTACACTTGACTGCTTACATAAAAGAATCAGTGATGAGCCTATAAATATTCATTGTTCTAAAGCAACCTTGTGGCGGACGCCAAAGAAAGCTGGTTTTAAGCTTGGCACTATAGACAAACGTCGCACAATTATGGAAAGTCCGAGGTTACAGAAACTTCGATTGAATACTTAACGGCAATTAGAAGGTATAGACAGAAAGGACGATTCATATGTTATTTAGACGAGACGTGGTATGACACTCATGACACAATTTGCAAAGGTTGGGTGGATAGTTCAAGTATGTCAGTTGGACGCGCCGGTTTCGAGAGGGAAGAGAATAATCATTCTTCATGCTGGGTCAGAAAAAGGTTGGATCGGACAGCCGCTATTATCTGCTAAAAATGTTAAATCCTCAAGTTTAGATTACCATGAAGATATGACCTCATCTTTATTTGAAGAATGGTTTTGTGACACTTTGCTGCCAAATTTACCAAAAGATAGTGTGATAGTGATAGACAACGCTCCGTATCATTCTCGACAGCTAACAGAAATTCCTACAAAATGTAATAATAAGAAAGATATTAAAACATTTTTAGAAGCAAATGATTTATATTTTGAGGATCATTATACAAAAAAACAATTAATAGAGGTGATGAAGACAAAAGAATATTTAAAGGATTATTATGTGGACAACAGAGCCAAAGAAGCAGGACATACAATTTTGCGTTTATCACCATACCATTGCATTTTCAATCCCATTGAATTGATATGGGCCCAACTGAAAAATACCATAAGACGAACAAATCAAATATCGAAATTTAGTGAAAGCAGTGTAACACACATAAAAAATGCTACAGAACATATAACTGCTGTAAATTGAAAAAATGCTGTTAAACACGCAATAGCAAAAGAGGACGAATATATGCGCATGTACAAAATAGTAGGACCTTTGATTATAAATTTGCAATACGATTCAGACACAGACACCGATTTGCAAGACGACTCAATCACAGATGATTTATGAAATGCGGTGACACATAAAAATTTTATTGTGTATTATAAATCAATTAGCTTTATTTATTATATATCTATATGTATTCACTACATATGTTGCCACACGATTTGTAATTTTTTCTTTGTATATAAACCCAATGTACAGATATTTTTTATTATATACTTGAAATTAACAGCGTTTTATTATTATATTATAGGGCCCTAATTTATAGTCAATACGGCCCCTAGATTCATACGTTGCAAATATGTAAACCGTACCCGTCCAATAAGGAGACCAGGTATAATAATTATCATCACAGAAGGTGGTGCAATAAAAGCATTAGAGCTGTTCAAAGTTATATTCTTATAATTTGAAAACAACTATACATGTATGTGACAAAGCCCCACATTTCAATTTACAGCATATCCTAAAGCACAATATCTCTCCTCCGTATCTTTGCTTGCCATTGGTAAGAAAAAAAAAATACTCTACCGGTAGTTGATCATATTATTTTTGCTTAATCATCATATTTTCACAAAAAGTAAAATAAATTCTTGTACTTGAGTCAAGAAAGAAAGTTCAATCAAAAATAATTACATGTATAATAAAAAATTCAAACATTTTGGTTAATTAGGTACCTAATATTG
Source organism: Melolontha melolontha (assembly GCA_935421215.2). Taxonomy (NCBI): domain Eukaryota; kingdom Metazoa; phylum Arthropoda; class Insecta; order Coleoptera; family Scarabaeidae; genus Melolontha; species Melolontha melolontha. The sequence continues at coordinate 536,889 of OW285244.1, read as the reverse complement.
GCTCTTCCGTAATATTCAGTTTAAGATATGTCATTTAGAATTTTCGAAAAATTTTTTGGACAAACATTCAAAACATACTTACACAAAACGTGACATTAATCATTTAACATAAACATATAGAACACAAAATAGCGTTAGTGATATATCTATGTATGTATATTACTCATTTTTTTAACTAATCATTTGAGTAATGTAGTATATATTATGTGCTTTACTAACACCAGTCTTTTAGAAGTACAATGAACAAAGATAATGGGAGTGGTTAACATAACAGTAACAAGTATTATCTTATTACTGAATATATATGTATATATATATATATATATATATATATATATATATATATATATATATATATATCACTATCTCTATCAGGTTTATTTGTACATACCGTGCAAGAATGTTGGAAATTGCAACGCCTATTGAAGTAAACATATTTCTATAAACACTGCTGAGACCACATACCTACATATATCGCCCTGAGTTTAGGTATAGACAGTAGCGAAACTAACTCCATTTCTCTTATTCTTTCAGCAGGTTTCTAACAGTCTACTAAAACGAGAATTGTGGAGTCTGGTAACGCTGACATTTGTATTACAGTTATAATTTTGCTTTCACAGAATATGGTTGTAATTTAAGAACAATTAGATCGAAAACAACACGACAAATACTACAACTTATGCTAATTTGTAATTACATTATTTAAGTTACTTTATTCTCAAATTATTTGTGGTACATTTCACGTAAATTTGTGCTTAATTATTGTACAGCGTAATTAATAATTTTGTATTTATGTATGAAATTCAAAACCATGTGATTTTCTTTGTATAGAATAAGTAACAGAAATTTTAGCAATTCAGAGAAGTATATAGGCAAATATAATCTTTAAATGTGGCAAAATAATACTATATTAAAAGTATAGCACTTGTTTTATTTTATATATAAGTTTATATTGCCGTTACATCAAGAATATATGCAATTACATAGTTTCTGCCTTGTAGATCGAAATATAGCACTTATGTCAACATTAAGGTTTCTTACTTCTTTGTCATGAAATCTTGGATACAAAATACTATGACATACTAGGCCTATTAGCAGTCCAGAAGCTTGATGTGGATGTTTCGATGAAATTTATCTTATTAAAGTTGTGTTTGATCCGGCCTTATTCAAAAGTACCAATAAACTTAGTATATATATGGTGCCGTTTAAAAGTGTGCGGTTTATGAAGCAATTCGCTTTAAAACCTATTTGTCTTGGTTTATTGATGAATTAATTGTCCTTTGAATATCATCAAATGATTGTATTTTACCAATTTACTGCGTGGGTACGATCCGAAATTGGTTTGGGTTCTCAATACTGTAGTGTTGTTAGCACTTAAAATCGGATGCCATTCTCAAAATTATATATGCTGCGTTCATTAGTTTAGTTCCATATCTTCAATCAACCACAAATTATCGTATTTCACGTTGTACATCTAATACTTATATATGATTTTTTACATTCATAAAACATTTATTTAGACCTTTTTACTACTTAAAAGTAAAAAAACTCCGATGTTTAAGATCGCAGCAAAAGACGATGGGAACTATATAGAATACACAAGGGTATTCACAGCCTTTACATCAATTTTTTTTTTCTCTATTATATTTTAATCCTACTTACAAATAGTATAAACATTTAAGATTATTGCAGTATTTTTAGAATTTTGAATTCATATACATACATATAGATGTATATATATTGTATAAATTACAAACGCTAAATATCACATATAAATTGTAATACGATGGTTTTTATAAGGTAAAAATCACACATAGCAACCCTATTGGACGGGCAATACCGAAGGTCCTTCGTTAATTTTTTTACATCTCGATTAATTTGAGCGTCCAATCTTTTAGTGTCTTACTTTCATAAAAATAGAATTAAGTTAATGATTTATATAATTATAAGGCTAGATAGCAAAATTTGTGGTGGATCGAAGTCTTAAAAATATTTATATTTTGAGAGGACATTTCATATAATCCGTTCACTATTTCTGAATGGAACCAGTTACTCAATATTTTCAAAAATTTGTTTTACTAGTGTTTATCTAATTAGTATTTTCTTGTATTCTAAATTTTTGAAAAGATTAAATGTCTTTAACATACTCAACTCCTAAAACAATAAGTTAACTGTTCCTTTTTCAAGAAAACACCTAAAAATTATCTTTTCTGCCTTGGCATATTTCACTTGTTATATATACTCTAAATACTATTTTTGTTTCTTTTCAATATACTGTCATCTTTTATAACGACACTTAAGTAGCGCCATATTGCTGATTTTTTAATATATACACCTTGATGATTTATTTCCTTATTTGATTATCTAATTGAAACATACAAGCAGAGTTACATGGCCCAGCTACATAAGAACCACAAAACGTGTACGCACTACGTAAGCATAACTATCCGATTCTTTGTATATCTAAAAGATATAAATGGAATTATAATTAATAAAAAATAATCTACCATCGAAAAAATGTCGCAAATATGACGTGGACTTATCTACATTACTTCAAGCATGATATCTGAACATCTAATCTACTAGAAACGTCCAAACTATTAAATATACATATATTAATTTGAAAGGCTACATTTCTGCACGTGTTCGTTAGTAGTATTGAGGTACTTACGTATATACTGTCTTGCAAAGAAAGTATTACAGTAAACATAAAAGAAAGTGGTGAGTAAACTGTAAGTTATTGTGCCACAGCTTTTAATATAAAGTCTGTAACATATATTTTGCACAATTCTCAATTCTCTGTTTTTCTTATGTTTTCTTAATTTTGTATTATTAAAATTCCACATATCCAATTTATGATTTTCTTAAATTTAATTTGTTTTTTTTTTTAAATATGTACAACAAACTTGCTGTAGTTAATTTTGAAAACTTTAGAGGCATTGCTTAGTGAGAGTTTTGACAAATACTGCGCAAAGTCTAAAGAGGGAATACATATACCATCAAATAACAAAATATTTCGACGACCTATGTACTAATTAATATAAAATAAAAAAGAAAACTAAAAAAAATAGATATCGTGATTAACTAAAAAACCATTTCCTTAACGAAAACGTATTCGTCGAGATATTGTTATGGTTTGTGATTAGGTGACCCGTCAGAATGAGCGTGTGATTTAGATTTTAGGCTGCGTTGTTTGCTGAACGTTGACCTACCAAGGGAAGTGCTGCTGCCGGCTTCTAAATCTCTGGTAATTTCTTTTTCAGTCGGTGAACTCAACGTTAGACTAGAGAGACTCGATGAGAGATTCATGTTAGAACTCAAAAGCGAGGGATAATGTTGTGAATCACCATCAGACTCTTCAACCGGAAGACATGTTTCCACCATAGCTTCTAAACAATTAACGAATAATTCACTGCTTTCGGCGGTATTATTGTACTAAAAAAGAAGGGAAATTATCTGTAAAATTATGTGTAATGCACAATTATATTTAACGCATATAACAAGTTTATTAGTGTCTACCCAAAGTTCATAAGTTTTGTATCAGAATAATTGAAACATTCATGAGTAAGTAAACCCCACCAGTTTTGTATAATACAAAGGTATTTTTAATAATACAAAATATTATTAAAAATCTGGTGTGAAGAACACAAATACAGGTTCACTATTAATATTTTTGTGAACGTGTCCGAACATATCCCTCCCCAGAGACGTAGATACGTATTTCGCCTTTCTACAGGCTCATCGGTACGCCCCTGCTGGAGAAAGGATATCTTAGACACATTCACAAAAAAGAACCACCGCCCCTTCCACATAACCAATGTGAAGTAACGACGCCCTTCCGACGTCACATTGGTTATATGATGACCGGGCGAGGTACTTCGGCTGTCTGACAACAGGCAGCGCTGAATTTACTTCTACGCTCGGTCTGGATAATTTCTGTGATGTGGCGATGTGGTTCTTTTTTGTGAATGTGTCTGAAGATATCCTTTCTCCAGCAGGGGCGTACCGATGAGCCTGTAGAAAGGCGAAATACGTATCTACGTCTCTGGGGAGGGATATGTTCGGACACGTTCACAAAAATATTAATAGTGAACCTGTATTTGTGTTCTTCACACTAGATTTTTAATAATATTTTATATTATTAAAAATACCTTTGTATCACAAGTTTTTGAGTTACAAGCGCTTAGAAATAGTATGTATTATTTTCTTCCAACGCATATTATTGCCAACGAACAATCAACCGAGTCTTTACACTTTATAGCATACTTATCATGCAATAAATCGTGAACTAGTTCATTGTATACATCCGAACTAGTTCATTTAGTTCACAACTGAGAATCGTTCTTTTTAATAGTTCGTTTGCGAACTACACATCTCTATTCGCCATTAGCAGTCTTCATTCGCGTTTGACCGTTTCTTCATTTTAGTATTACGATAGTTCATTTTTCACTCATCATATTGCTGAAGTCTACTGAACTTATCGATAGCGATTATGGAAGCGCATCTGATAATGAAGGGTGCATTTGAAAATTTTGTTGCAGCTAGTACTTGACTGAAATGCATGAACCCCGACTGTAAGATTTAAAAAAAAATGGCCAGCAAAAAATGAAAAGCGAATAGATATGCGGATTTCAGTAGCAACTAGACACACTCGCCATTCTTTCAATACAAAAGAACTATTAAGAACAGAGACAGAAAGATTGAGGATGAAGAATGGAGGAGGCAATTACGAAAGCAGAAATAGCAATTTAAAGTATATTCTCTAGTATTTAATTCGAAGAAATACAGCATGAAGCAATACAGTAAGTATTGAAGAATGTCATAGCAAAAGCAAATAAAGGCAATATCACTGTTCTTTAGACATCATATTAGCCTATAGAATTATATTCTGATTGCTAATAAATGTATTATATAAAAAATGTCGTTTGGTTATCTTCTCTTTTTCAGTGTTTTTAACTTTCCATTTGGTTTTTCTCTATTGATCTTTGGTAAGGCCCTTGCCTTAGAACCTTTTATAATTCTACATTAGTCAAGCATTTTCGAACTATTTTAGTCGAAATCTTCGGACTATTTGGACAAGGTTCTACAAAGAATTGCAAGGTTTTTTTTTTAAATAACAACGATCTTTATTAGTATTTAGACTTGAATTTACAAGTATATAGGTATCAACAAAAAAAGTAATTCTGTAGTCGTAAAGTGTCGTGAAGACACATTTTCTCTTTATATCGATGCCGTTTTTATTTAAACTCGACTTTTTTGTAAGTATTTTTAACAAACCTAGTAATTTTTAACAACTAATTGATGTTCTTTCTCTGATTGTGTAATTCAGCCCTGATGAGGATTAAAATATTAAACCGAAAGCTAGCAATAATTTAAAAGAGTTTACTTTTATATCCGTCCTTTACAACTATATACAAGATGTCCCGTATCATTATGTTCAAATTTTAGGAGTGTAAAGTAGACTTCATTTCAAGTAACAAAAACGCAAAACTTGTATATCAATTTTTATTTGTTTCAAAGTTACAGATCTATGAATGTGATTGTCAGATCATGAAAAAAAATCTAATCCTAAAGTCAATACAAACTGATTTTATTTAAAAAAAGTTATACGATTCAATAACAGGCCTGTGATTGTTAACGTCGCATAATAAAATATTATCCTATAATAAATAAACACGTGTCATAGTGCCTTCCGTAATTTCTTGGAGAACTACAAAAAAGAGTACTGGAAATTGATTTATGATAAAGAAGATTCTTACTTATTTCGTAAGTGCTGAACCATGAATATCATACAATAAACAAATGTTCAGATGACTGTTAACGTTACATTTTTTAATAAAGGATTACTACCTAAAAGTTACAGTTCGTACAACAGCTTATTAGTGAGTGGACACGTTTTCTTTATTCAAAATGCCTTTTACCGATTTTCTTCTCAAGAGTATGCGGACATGCATTTTGTGTATAGCTACTGTAACGGCAGTGCACGTCAAGCAGTTATTGAATACCGACATCGGTTTCCCAATAGGCGCAGAACGTTTCTGGCAGTACACAATTTTGGGAATGCGGACTGCGTGATTATCTTTTCAACCGAGGAGTAAATTTGCCAGCAGACTTAGAGGAAGAAGCAGTAGCTATTGTTACAAGGGATCCAACTCTCAGTGTACGTCGAATCGCTAGACAACTAGGAGTGCCACGAACGACAGTTTGGCGAATTTTAAAACGTGAGAGCTTATATCCATATCACTGTGGCAGGGGACACGGTTTACTTGAGGCAGCCACTATGCTCGTCTAGTTTATTCTACTTGGATATTAAGACAGTCACGGCTTCATTTTAATTTCTGCAGAACAGTCCTCTGGACAGATGAATCTACGTTCACGAGAAGTGATGTTACAAATCTGAGAAACCTGCACAGGTGGTCATCAGAAAATCCCAAAGCTATACATACGCTCATCTAAATTTCAACATGAATTTTCTATTAACGTTTGGGCGGCCCTAATCGATGACTTGTTGATTGGTCCTGTCGCTCTTCCTGGGAGGTTAAATGGGGACAATTACCTTCAATTTCTTATTGACGAACTGCCAGGTCTTTTGGAGGATGTCCCACTGAATGTTCGACGAGACATGTGGTTTCACATGGATGAGGCACCACCACATTTCGGAATTGCTGTCCGAAATTGGGTTAACGTCAATTATATCACTGTGCAACAACCAAAATGGGAATGGGATGAGACCAATTGCAAATGAAAGTTGACATTATCCATAACAAAACCTTCAAGGGTTTTTTTTAGTTCAGTGCGAGATTTTTTTTTATACGCATTTGAAGTTGGTGATTTTGGAACGCTGTCTAACAAGGAAAGATCATTGAAAATTTGATAAAATAATGCTTATATATTTTTATTATCCTGGAAAGTTGTGGTATCTTACTGTTTTGGGGGTCGAGGAATTCATTTTTGATATTTATTTTTACCTAAAACTGACGCTAGATGGCGCTGTCATACAAATGGCGCTATTTCTTGTAGATTTTCATAGAAAAAACGGTGTATTTACTGCTTCGGACATAATATTAGAACACTTAAAGAATTTCTACAAAAAACAAGACAATAAGGCAATAAAACTTAGTAACGTACAAATTCAAAACATGACCATAAAGACAGACAAGCGCACAATAACGAACCACCACAATTATAGTTTAAAGATTGTTTAAATATAATTATATTACTACATAGAATATTTTATGACCCGTATTTAGTTTTACGTTTGTTGAGGATCAAGGTTTATTGTTTTACAACCTCAATACGGAAAATACGTGCATATGTTTTTACAATAGATCGCGCGGATTAAGGGATGAAAGCAGGTAGTCTTTATTTGTTTACATGTGTCTGCCTGCCTGGCATATGTAGTTGTTGAGCGCGGAACTCTCGTAATTATCTTTAGGTTTAAGGTATTCAATATTTAGTATTTAAGGAAACGAATCTGGTGAAATAAATCAGTATAGTCTTGAAATTCAACAACTCAAGTTAATAATATTAACAATTATATTACCCGACAACCTATATATACTGACAACAATGTACCAAGACAACACATTCTCACTGCGTCGTCTGTGCGAGCAGTACACCAGCTGAGAGAACATACGATTTTATACCGTCATACGAAGCCGGAAGCAATGGCCGGCCGAATTGTTACTTTAACAAAATTAATTCTTAATCCAAACACCACGATCCTCTGGTCACAGGAATTAAAAGAAGAGACACTCGAGATAATCGACTGAACGTTCAACGAACGAGATATCCAGCACATTTTACGGACATCGCCAAACATATTTATGGTAGATCCAAACCAGCCAAAAATACAAGTCAGGATCCCAGAAAAAAACACCGAATCGCTCAAAGAAGAAAAAAAAACACCACCGAACACAGAACAAGATGCAAACTGAAATCATATCCGCAGAAGACTTTATATACCCGAAATTCACGAAGAAGCCAAAAATAGACGAAACAACCTCACCTATCGAAACTAAAAATTCTTACGACGCCCTAGAAAACAAAACTGAAGAAAAAATGGAAGAAGAAACTTCCGAACTCACTCCACAGCCTTCAACATCAACTAGCTCGCCCAGGGTAAGTGACAAAACCAACAGCACACATAACACAACAACTAAAACACAAAAACCACACAAAATTGCACCAATAATAGTAACCGAAAAAGACAAATGGACATACATACGACACTTACTTAAATCAAATATCATTAATACAGTAGAAAACAAAATGGTGAAACCAGGAATACACATCGAACCGACAACTGACGAAGACTACCGAAAACTCAAACACACACTAGACAATGAACAAATTCAATATTACACTTTTCAATTGAGAAGCGAAAAGACATTAAAGGTGGTGATGCGTGGCATTCCTACCTTTATAACAGACACTGACATTACAGACGACTTGACTGACCAAGGATACCCGACTTTAAAAATTAAACGGATGAACGGCAAACACGGCATACCTGCACCACTGGCATTAATCGAACTGACGAGACAGTACAAGTCAATTTACAACTTACGCGACTGCTGCGGACTTGCAATCAAAATAGAACCCTTAAATAAACGGACAGACATTATACAATGCCACAAATGCCAGACATTCGGACATCATCAAAAAAACTGTTACATTAACTACAAATGCATGAAATGCGGCGACGAACACTCGACACACTTATGTACAAAGACAAAAACAACCCCACCAAAGTGTGCAAACTGCGGTGGTCCTCACCTATCCACATTCCTCAACTGCCCTAACAATCCAAACAACCCTGCAAACAAAACCGCACCCAAACCTAAATACATACCAGCACCATCCCCAACAACTAATCCCTGGACTCAAAGACAAAACAAAACAACACCGAACACAGTTGACGAATTAGCACTTGCCTTAGGCAATATGCTAATAACACTAAACTCGACAAACGCTACAAAAGAACAGATACAATACTTCGTAAAACAAACACAGACAATAATAACACTCTACAATAACAAACATTAAACACACACACAACTGAAACGCAAAAAAAAAAAAATTAAAAAAAATGAGATGATAACCAGCAAACGAACACATATGACTTAAACGCAAAAAAGCGACTGACACACAGACTTTACACAAACACAATACACACAGGACCGCACAAAAAACACAACAACGCACGATTTAATCAGACTCAAACACGTCACAACCCTGGGATATACGAAACAACGGAGTGGATATGGAGGCAACTTCGACCACAAGTCAAAATTCAACGACTCATACCAAGACAATTTAGTAAGAAAACTACCACTGAAGATGTCGCATAGCCGGAATGAATGTTTGCAGCATTTGAAATATTATTGTTATGTTTGTGGAAAATATAATAGACAAAAAAATTTGGTGCCAAAATATGAGAGTATGAAACAATTGTATTTACAGTATTTTGGAGTAGAAGTTATTGAGAATGTAGATTGGGTACCTGAAAAAGTGTGCAGAACTTGCAATGGTTCTTTAATTAAGTGGTTACAAAAGAAAAGGAAGTCAATGCAGTTTGGTGTTCCAATGTTATGGTACAATCCAGGTAATTTTTTTAAATTTATTTTATATCATATATGTACAAAACATGTATTATACAAGGTGTTCACAAATAAAAAATAAATTTCGTTAAAAACACAACGTTTCGTTTGAATTCATTTAGGAATATTATGAACAAACCTTCTCGGACCTAAACAAAAATTTTTTTCATCCGTTCAACAAGAGAATAGTCTAAAATAATAATAATTTTAATTACAAATTTCGTTAGGCATCCCTAAAAACAAATCCTAAATCCCTAAAAATGCACGGTATCTCATTTGAAAACTTACGTTTTAGTGATAAAGTAAGCAAATTTTAAGGATGTTTATGATATTATTTTATTTAATATCAGAAGATGACTTCAATTGGATAAACATGTGAAACATGCCTACGTCTTTCATCAATTTTTTTAAACAAAATGCAATGTTTAAGAAATCACGTGTTACCTTTTATATTTTCAATTTTTTTGAGATAATGTATTGAAACATTTTTATTCAGAACTAAATTCTTTATTCAACCGCATAAAAATATATAGGGTGTTCCATTTTACAAATTACATTTTGTCAAATATCTGAAAAACGCGACGTTCAATAGTTTTTTTGTTTTTATCGCCGTAACCGACAGGAAAAATCCTATTAGTTTGCTAATTTGGACGACTTCCTAGCTCCAATAATAACGGAGTTACCAATGGTGCGGGTTTAAGTGTGAACACCCTGTATATCAAATATATTAATTTTAATTTGCATTTTCATATCTTCTCAGGTGAACACGTTAAATCGCAGTGTTATGTGTGTTTCAATAGTATTAAAGGAAGAAACAGATGTAATAGAGGACGCATGGTATATGTTGGTACAAAATATGCAGAATTACCTAAACAACATACAGAGTTTATTCCAATACCAAAACCACCAAGTCCTGATGTAGCCTCCGTAGTATCTACAAATGCTATAGGGACAATTGGATACGATCCTACTTACGAGCCTTCTGAGTTCAACAATCGTATGATACCAATATCACAAAACTGGTTAGATGAAGTACTAAAACACGTCAATATGTCGAAGCGTGATTCAGAGTATGTTGCACGTAAACTAAAACAAAACAATTTACTAGAATCTGGTGTAAGAATAACTGCTTATCGTAATCGTCAAGCAGTATTTCAACAATATTTCTCTGTCAACGAAGAAAATACATTCGTTTACTGTAATGATATTGAAAAACTTATGGCAGAAATGGGTATGAAGTATGTTCCTCATAAATGGAGATTATTTATAGATTCTCCAAAAACCAGTATGAAAGCAGTTTTATTGTACTACAATAACAAAAAATCAAGCATTCCAATAGCATACAATTTGAACACCAAAGAAACCTACGAATCAGTAAAATATCTACTGGAATCAGTGAATTATGAAAACCACAAATGGCGTATATGCTGTGATTTGAAAATGGTGGCATTACTTTGTGGTTTACAAGGTGGCTATACGAAGAACATATGCTTTATATGCTTGTGGAACACACGTTACAAAGGAAATCAATATCAAAAATGTGACTGGGAAAAGAGAGACGTTTTTCGTGTTGGCAGCTAATGTTATCCATGAACCTCTGGTACCAGCAGATAAAGTATTGCTACCACCACTTCATATTAAATTGGGTATTTTCAAAAATTTTGTAAAAGTGTTTTCTGTAGATGGACCAGCTTTTACTACTTTGAGATCTACATTTCCACTACTCAGTGCTAGCAAAGTTAAAGAAGGTATTGTATACAAATAAAATAAATGATTTCAAAAAATGAATTTACAATATTTTTTTCTAATTTTACAGGTATGTTTAATGGTCCAGACATTAGAAGATTGATGAAAAATAATGATTTTGAAAATTCTTTGGATCAAAATCAATTAATTGCATGGATTGCAATTAAAGACGTAATCGAAAAAGTTCTTGGTAAAAAACGAGAAGCAGATAGTGCACAAATGGTTAAACATCTCTTGAAAGCCTTTGAGGACCTTGGTGTGAATATGTCATTAAAAATTCATTTTCTCCATCACCATATGGATTGGTTTGAAAACCAACTATCCACCGAATCTGATGAGCAAGGTGAACGTTTTCACCAAGTAGCTTTAACCATGGAAACTAGGTACAGAGGAAAGAAACTAGATTCTATGTTAGGCGATTTATGCTGGTGGTTAAAGAGAACAACCGATGAAGAGGATACTGAAGAAGAGCAAGAACCAGAAACATACACGAGATCCACAACCTACTACTTCTGGAGCTTTTGCTACTTCAAACATGCAAATTGACAGTGATAGTGATTATGATTAAGCGGATCCAAAATGAGATCCAAATAAGATATAATACATTTAAATAAAAAAGTTGTTTTTGTAATAAAAATTCTTTAAGGGTTCAAATATTATGTCTGAAGCAGTAAATACACCGTTTTTTCTATGAAAATCTACAAGAAATAGCACTATTTGTATGACAGCGCCATCTAGCGTCAGTTTTAGGTAAAAATTAATATCAAAAATGAATTCCTCGACCCCAAAAACAGTAAGATACCACAACTTTCCAGGATAATAAAAATAAATAAGCATTATTTTACCAAATTTTCAATGATCTTTCCTTGTTAGACAGCGTTCCAAAATCACCAACTTCAAATGCGTATAAAAAAAAATCTCGCACTGAACTAAAAAAAACCCTTGAAGGTTTTGTTATGAATAATGTCAACTTTCATTTGCAATTGGTCTCATCCGATTCCCATTTGGAAAGTTCGATTTTGTATCACTGTAATTATCCAAGATGGATGGTCGAGGTGGTCCTGTTGCATGGCCACCCAGATCACCCGATCTTAATCCCCTTGACTTTTATTTATGGGGGTACATGAAAAATTTAGTCTACGCACAAGTTTCGAACACAAGAGAAGAGTTGTTGGATCGTATTCACCTGGCTGCCGAGCAAATTCGACAAAACAAGTATGAAATTCGGATAAGTACTTCTTCTGTTGGCTTACGGGCACAAGCCTACATTCAACAAGGAGGTAGACATTTCGAAAATATTATTAATTGAACTTTTTTAAATAAAATCAGTTTTTATTGACTTTAGGATTACATTTTTTTTTCATTATCTGACAATCACATTCATAGATCTGTAGCTTTGAAACAAATAAAAATGGATATACAAGTTTTGCGTTTTTGTTACTTGAAATGAAGTCTACTTTACACTCCTAAAATTTGAACATAACGATACGGGACACTTGTATAGATAATTATTTCTTGACCTTTGTATATTTCTTTGTTAATATATACTTATTAAAGTAAAACATACCTTAAATCGTCGACTAACTAAATCTACTATATATATATATATATATATATATATATATATATATATATATATATATATATATATATAACAACAGTTAAGAACAGTCCTTTAAATACATGTCAAAAGAATTCGTTGACACTATACAGGGTCCAGCTGCACCAATATTTTTTGGATTTCATCGAGAAGCTCTTAAGGTTGACTTATATACTTGACGTTGCCGTTGGCGTTCGCAGTTGCCGTTCAAGTCGAAAGTTAGATATACGGGAAGCTATAGTCATTTATAAACTTCGTACATAATCAACTTTTATCTTTCGTCGTAGCCGTTGAATGACGTCGAACGGCAAACCAATCAAATAGTATCTCAATGTCACATTACCAGTGAAGTAAACAAACATGGAGGCGAGGACACAGCAGTTTGGTTATTTTTTTAAATTATTTTGATTATTCGTATTTGAAAAACTTATGTTCTCTCATTATATCCATTTTCGAAATGTTTTTTTGAATTCAATAAACAAACTAATAACTAGGTTATGTATACTTTATTTACTTGTCAACTTTCAACGTTTCCGTTAGCAGCTGGTGCGAACAGAAAGTTTATAAATGCTATTTCTGAACGTACCAACAGAACGAACGGCAACTATAACCGACGTCAAGTTTATAAATCAGCCTCTAATTTCAAAACATATACTGCGTCAGGTAGTGTGTTAAAAATTTTCGATCCAATAAAGGTTGGATAATTTAGTATAACACTACGTTTACTATGAGGTATACAGGTGTCCCAGAACTTACGCCCCAGAAAAAACTGACACATGCCGACGATAATCTAGATCCCCAAAACCCAAACGAAGAAAAATTAATTTCTTGCATAACAGAGTTGTGAGATGTTTAAGATTCACCAATTCCAAAATCTAAATATTAAATGTTTGAAAAAAATTCCCCCACGGGTGACTCCAAACCCAAAGCAGCAGTAACTCTTATTATCCATTTTTTAGTAATAAAAACTATTTTTGACATTCACCAAAAATATATGCTATACTTAACCGACAAGCAATACATAATAGGTTGATAATAATTTTTCAATCGACAGCATAGGCTTTATATTTCTAAATAAATAACAGAAAATTCATTTGCAAATATATTAAATTATTACAGTGAACTTTCCAACTAAAACATTCATCTATTGATAAGCCTAAAAATTTAACCTCATCGACGGTATCATCAATTGTCTACTCACTTCCACCCTCATCTTAGCGCAACGTTTCTATCGCTTAAAAAGCGGATCAATTTTGTTTTGCTAGATTAAAATTTAGTAAATTAGCAGTACACCAGTTATTAACCATTAGCATTATTAGATTTCTTATATAAAACATTATCATTCGAAACAAACATAATTAACGTATTATCGTTCGCATACATAATCAAAAAAACATCGAGACCAGAACATTAACACATATCGAAAACAAGACAGGGCGTAGAACCGAACCCTGCGGTACTCATTAATACTATCATGTTTCGAAGTATATCTCTCCACACAGTTACTGCTCCTGTGTTGTTTTTGTAAGATTCAGTAGTTCTATATCTATTTATTATCTAGACAGTTTGGCGTGAGACTTTTCTCGGTTTCATTTAAGTCTTTGTGTTTGCCATTGTAACATGCAACCGTTTATATTTCTATTTGAAAACAAAATAATGAGTCATACATATGCAAAAATCTATAGTGGCTTCGTTATATTCTAAACACATGCTGATTTTATTATTAACTTTCAAAAGTGATATTTGCGAGTGATATTTACAATATTAGTCTTGATTAGTTGCATACATTACCTTATTAAAAGGTCCAGCGAATCTCCACAATCCACCAAAACCGCAACTTTGAAGATAGTGCAATTGTTGTTGACTTGTATCTTCGCAAGCAACCATATTTTGTATTATACTTCTAACAGGCCCTAATATCAGCTGATCGTGACTGCTACCTAATATATTATTGATCTTCATATCCAGTAAATTATAACTAATTTACGAAAAGAAAATAATAAACAAAACTTCTGATAACGTATAGAGATATCTTACATAACAGGAAAAACTTTAGGAAATACAACGGCTCCTTCAGCCAAATATTGGTAAAGTATTCTCGTTTCGAATTCATCAGTGCTATACTTTACCAGTGTTGCCAATACTGTTAGGACCAGTGCTTGTATAGAGAAATCGGTTAACACTTCCGCATCCAGAAGAATATTATTCTCGTTGCTTACGGAAGCTCTTGTGCTACGATTCTGAAATCATCCGCGAATAAATATTAACTACAAATTTGTGAATTGGACATAATATAATATTTGAACAGGGATATTTAGAAAAAATACACAATGCATGGATATGACTGTTTTCAATTGCATTCCATAACACATGCAAATACATAACAGACACCAATTACACCATGTCACTTTAAATTAAATACAAATACATTATTCATTAGGCTCAAAACAACAAGAAATTTAAACAACAGAACTACTTTTTAACACCAATTTGATCAACAATTTTATAACAATGAACTATTAAATATATATGTGTAATAATAAGCGCCATAATTTCTCATTCTAATGTGATTGTGTGCCTTTGAAGATCATTATATCATCACATCATATTGCGTAATGTGTTAATAAAGTAGCAGATACCATTTCTGGTTCGTAGTATTACTAGTATGTAAATAAAACTTAAATGAATGCGAGTATCTAAAACAGAATATTAGGCGGTGACTTTTAAATAAACAAAACTCAAATATCGCAGTAAATTAAACGATGTTTAGGTGTGCGTAGAAATAAACCTCTTCCATATTTCACAGGAAAAGAATGGCTATAGAGGTTTCGAAAAGAAACAGAATTTAACGAGGATGAATCAAGATCTGGCCAACTTTTCGAAACAGTTACGGCCGAATTTGTGTATTTAAGTGAAATGCTCGTCCTTATTGATCGACGATTAAAACTAAAAAATTAGCAGCAGTGTTTAATCTTAGGAACACAAGTCACTTGCTGTATACTTCATAATTTTTTAAATATGAATAATATTAAAGCTCGATGGATGTTGAAAGCAACAGTCTGTACTAGGGAGCATTGTCACAGGAAATAAAACTAACTTTCCCATATCTTATCCAAAAAAAACTTGAAACGATAATCTAGTGAGTCAAGGTTAAGTGGGCCCCCCTTATGGCGTCCATTTTTCGAGACATTCAATAATTAGAACCATTCTCTTAGACCTAGTACTACAAAAAGGGAACTTTGGGGAAAACGTTTTTAGGATAACAACGAAGTGGAGACATTTGTGATGGCCCGTTTTGAAAGCAAAACTATATGTTTATATTACTATTCGTTTATTTAGACCGATAGGGAATTTATAGCGCTTACTATTATATACATACGTACATTGGTGGAAAAATTAAGTTAGGGGATAAGATTTTTAACATTATAGAGTAGCGATTTAACGTAAACAATCTTTTAGAAAATTCAAATCGAAGCTTTTCGCATTGCTTTCTACAATCCTACGCCACTATTTAAAAACGCTCCGTAAATTCTTCGAGTCATTGTTATCTTAAAATTTTCAAACTAATACTGTCATATAACAATACCGTATTTTTTATGTATGTTTATACTTCAATATAAATATTCTACCCCGTAGCAGAAACAACATCCTATATCACAACATTGTCTCTTATACAGTCTGCCAAATAACAAAGGGACCAGAGTTTAAAGTGTGGGAGGGGTTACCAGTTAAAATCTTAGAAAAATAGGTGTCGGCGATATTTACTCGCAACAACAATCTTCATTTGTGGTTGACCAGTTCTTGAGAAACGGCCCATATTTTTTAATAATGTACTCACCCGAACGGACAATAAATGTTGGGAAATACAGCTACCAAATATATTAAAAAGGCGAGACAAATAGACGCAACGTTATTTAGAAACAAATGCATCGTAGCATGGTACAGAAAGAAAAACAAAGAAGCTTACAGGATTTTTGATAAAAGATCCAAGATTAACACTATGTCAAGGACAGATAAAATTAAAGTAAGGTATAAATTTTTCATATGAAATCACACGTACTCCTCTAAACGCTCATAATATAAAATGAAGGAGTGCATTAAGAAGTCCCTTACTAGACTAAATTCATATAAGGAACAGTTTGGAAAACAGAGAATCGCGATTGAGACAATGTAATTTTTACCAGCGAAGTTTCTTCTTGAGCGAACGGTGCTAAATCATGATTGATCGACACCGAATAATAAAACCATTCTGAGAACCGTTAAAGACCTAGCAAGGTTACATGTTTGAAAGTGCTTCTTCAAACAGGGATTTGGTAGCAGCACACGCTTGTTTGCCAATAATATAAGTGGCGAAAAAATGATAAAAATATATGAAAAGGCATTACTACCATCCACCCAAAACTGGTTTAGAGTAAATAATCAGAAATGGCTTCTCCAAGAGGATAATAATCTCCTTACAGAAACTGAGAAGTGGAAAGCTGAAAATAGAATCAACCTACTTTGACTAGCCGCCAAACTGTATAAACTTCGAGAATAGAAACAGACGACAGTTAAGCAATTACTTCTACAAGCCCTAAATTTGATATAAAGCATGTCCAGAAAATGTGACGCGATAATCGACAAATACAAAGCGAGATAATACTAATGTGGAAGTATTTTTTTTTAATTTTTTTTATAATAAATCGTTTTGAAATTATGCTTTTCCCTTTCTTTTTTGACAAACTGTATATGATGGTGAGTTTTGCATATTAGTAACATTACATCAGTAATTAATGATCGCCAAGAATATGTACCTTAGTATCTGATTCAAAAAGCCTACCATAAAATATTTTTTAATATTCCCCCAGCTAATGAGTTGATAAAACTCTAATAGAAAGTCAATCTTTCAAATAAGAGATGCAACTTTCAATACAAAATATTTAAATATAGAATTGATTTATAATACACTTTTTTTCCACCACTGTATATATATATATATATATATATATATATATATATATATATATATATATATATATATATATATATATATATATATAATATATATATATATATATATATATATAATATATATATATATATATATATATATATATATATATATATATATATTTAATAAATATACAGTATCCACCAACGAAACTTACTCATACTCTTACACATTTTATTAAATCTTCTACACATCTTTCATCATGCCATTCGGTGATTTGAGACGAGGATAAATTTACTCAATGCAAATAATTACCACTTTAATGGTATAATACCATAACGATTGTTTCGACACAGATGAAGTTGTATTAAAAACTAAACCTAAAGGGTGTAAACAAATTTAAACTTGAAATAATTGCTATAATTAAGAAATACTTAGAAGCATAGTTCGATAATGGACATTTTATGTTCAACATCCAAATCTTATTACACAAAGGGATTAAATTGTACAAACATGAACAATAGAGAACCAAAATAAAGATTGGGTAAGTTATAATTGAATATAAAAAAGCAAACCAACCATAAAAAGTTATAAAAAAGTAAGAATATATCGACCATAGAAAACTATTTCCCAGCAACCAGGCAACAATTGATGGTAGTGAAAGAGGAACTAACGACTTGGATAGCAAGTCAAATAGCAATCAAATTTGGTGGAACAAAGATGTGAGCCTTGGGGTGTTTCACCTATATTCATTTCCGAAATTTAGAGTTTTTCTATGAAAAACTGGCTAAAGGTGTTCTATTTTAAAATTTGCGAAGATCTGAGGAAGTATGGGATTTGTGAATTATTATATACATTGTGTCAAAAAATTATCGCAACACTTATTTCTGTTCTATTCGCAAATGTTTCATGAGATTTGGACAAAAAAATGCATAAATAAGATATTACATACATTTAAACTAAACAAACTGTCACCACTGTATTACCATTATTCTTTTTTTTTCAACAATTAAAAACATTCTGACAGATTGTGTCATTCTGTTAAATTTTCTTACACTTTTTTTAAATTTTGGTTAAAATGAATCGTCAAGAAAGACAAACTCGTCATTTGAGCATTGAAGAAACGGCTGAAGTAGTGGTCGGGTGTTAGGAATGTTCCCAGAACTCTAAATGTCCATCCTTCAACCATCAATAGGTTGTATTCAAAGGTTTAATGAAACGCTAGTTATAAAAGGAGACCTGGGCAAGGCAGAAAACGGCCAACAACTATTGTGAAAGATCGTTTTTTTGAGATTACGTACCCTGCGACAGCGGTTTGTTACTGCGCGGAAACTCCAGATTGAGTTAGCCAACGTACATAACCGACACAGTCACGTTCAGACTGTTAGGAATAGGTTAAAAGAATATCAATTGACACCACAAGTGCCAGCCAAAGGTTCTCTCTGTATACCAGGGACCACTGTAGAGCACGTTTAGAATTTGCCGAATAACATATTCATTGGGGACTTAATGAATGAGACAAAGTTCTTTTTACAGATGAATCCAAATTTTGTTTATTTTCATCTGACATTGTGTAAAAGTTTACAGAAGACCAGAAGAACTCAGTGTAACATTCAATCTAGAGTAAATTTTGGAGGTGGTTTTTACATTTAATGTTTAAACAAGCGGCAAATGCTTTGGTAGAAGGTTCGGAACAGTTAGATGATCGTTGATTAAGAAATTTTTAATTCAAGCATGCCAAGGCCTTGTCAAGCTATTATTGCAGACAGAGGAGGCAACACGCATTATTAATTCTTATTTTTTTTGTCATTGATTATTTTCGCAATGTTTCTTAAATTTTGAAAAAAAAATTTTTAAAAACTAAAGTTTTGAAATGGATGTTGTTTTTGTCCGAGTAAAGGCGTTCTTCCGTGTTAAATGTAAGATATTTGCTAAATTTCAAGTGTTGCGATAGTTTTTTGGTCTATTTCAATAAGCATCCTTGAATAGACCAGCGTCCCGATCCCAATCTTATTCCGACTCTATGTAAATAGGGCAAAATTTTTGTATGGAATAACATAATATGTAATTTATGTAAAAAATTAGTAGAAAATTTGCCCAAAAATATATATATATTAATTCAATTAAATTTAACTATTTTTTGACATACTGACCTTTCTAAGAGTATGAATAACTTTGTCAAATAGGTACTGTATATTTATATTTTTCAATTTGTCAATAACTTGCGAAATCCGAGAGATGTATTGGCTGATCCTCGATAATACTACACTGATTTGAATTTATCTGACACTGTTTATTGGTTCTTCTCTCTATAAAACTTACATTTTGTTAATTGAGTCTCTCTTACAGCAAACGTTTTCCCGTATCATATAGAACATTCTTTCTTCTATTAAATCTAATATTGCTACTGTTATCATTCAGTATTTGGCAGTGGCGGCTTCTGGTCAAATTTACATGGAATTCATATGGAATTTGAGGTAAAAAATATTCTTGATTGAAAAAAAATGGAGTGTTTCAAATGTTTTTATTCTTTTTAATGTTGAAAAACTTCTTTCGGTATCTACAGTTATTATCAGCAATGTTCATAATATAACTAATAATTTTACAGCTGCAGAACATTCACAAAAATAATTATATTCGTATACAGCACCTAGCTCAGTTTTCAAATTCAGATGATTTATACACAGAACATAAATTTCAAATTGCAAAATGCTCGAGTGGGACAGAAAAAAGGTACATTGTGTTTAAATCTTTAAGGAAATAAGAGTGATGTACAACAAGGTGTCAAGCTGATAGAAGTTATGGATTTCAGACTCCAAAAAAATCTGATAAATAATGCCAAAAAAATGATAAAATATAAATAAATATATTTGGGCCTGGAATCCACAATTGTTATCAGCTTGACACCTTCTTGTCCACCAATTTTTTTTTTGCTTAAAGACTCAAACACATGAAGTAATGGGTGATTCATTTGGAGGTACTTTTTTAGGTGGGGATTTAATGGCTGAGCGCGCATGCGACGCGTCAGCGGACTGCGCATTCTGGTTCAGTACTATTTGACATTACATAATGGAAAGACTTAGCCCGGCACAGCGTCTACAAATAGTACAGCTTTATTACGAAAATGGGCGTTCTACAAGGAATGTGTATCGTGCGCTTAGAGCAACATATGGGCCACATAATCGGCCTACCGAACGCACAATTCGCTATACCATCAATAAGACTCAATTTACAATAATGGATAATACGCGACCACATAGACCTCATCCAGCACGTAGTGAAGGAAATATAGCGGCGGTAGCAGCGAGTGTACGCGAAGACCGGGAAAAATCAATTCGTCGCCGTTCTCAACAGCTTGGTTTGTCGTACTTGGCGAATTTTACGAAAGGATCTTGGTTTAAAAGCATACAAAATTCAACTAGTGCAAGAACTAAAGGCGACCGACCTTCCGAATCGTTTCCGTTTCAGCCGTTGGACTCTTGATAAACTTGCAGAAGATCCACTGTTTTCAACAAAAATTTTGTTCTCCGATGAGGCCCATTTCTGGCTTAATGGGTACGTGAATAAGCAAAATGCACGTATTTGGGGTGATGAGCAACCTGAACAGATTTAAGTGCTACCATTACATCCAGACAAAACAACTGTTTGGTGCGGATTATGGGCCGGTGGAATAATTGGTCCATATTTCCTCAAAACAGAAGCCGGCCGGAATGTGATTGTGAATGGCGACCGTTATCGCGCCTTGATAAGGGACTATTTGCTGCCTGAACTTGACACCCGTGGTCTACAAGACATTTACTTCCAACAAGATGGCGCCACTAGCCATACAGCTCGTGAAACTATGGCTTTACTGCGAGAACGATTCGATGAACATTTAATTTCACGCTTCGGACCAGTAAATTGGCCGCCTAGATCTTGTGACATCACACCATTAGTTTTTTCTGTGGGGCTACGTGAAGTCTAAAGTCTACATGGATAAACCGGCTACAATTGAGGCATTGGATGCCAATATTACTCGGGTCATTGGACAAATACCACTCGAAATGCTAGAACGCGTCATTGAAAATTGGAACAGCAGAATAGACTACGTTAACCGCAGTCGCGGCCAACATTTGAGAGAAATAATCTTTAAAAAATAATTGTAAAGAATGGTTCTTTTGTATGATAATCAAGTTTCTTAAATAAATTGGCCTTTTTCATTTGTTCTTTGCTTTTGGAAAAAGTATCTCTAAATGAATCACCCATTATATTTACCTTCTTTCTGTCCCATCGGGGTATTTTGCAATAAACAAGTCCACAACATTTTTTGAGAATACATTGCACTTTGACAAAGAAATGTTACTAATTTCAAAGCTATCTTAAATTCATGCAGACACATGGTTTGGGGAAGGGTAAACTCAAAAGCTATTCTTGGGTTTAATTTATGGGTTTTACAGGTTTCAAATAAATTTATAATTACAACTGATTTATTAATTTTTATCTACCGAAAACTTAGTTGGAGAGAAAAATAAAGTTAAAATTCAACTGATTCACTTCACACAATAAAACATGTAAGCAAATAATAAAAAAAAATTGGGGCTCAATGGACTTGAACTCGGATCAAGTAGTACACAGTCAAACGTGATAACCACTAGACCGGGCACAATTTGAAAATTTTTCTAGCGGTAGTTTCCGAAAATTGTTAAAAGATTCTAAAGATCTTTCTGAAATATTCTAAAGATTTTTAAACTGTCATCTGCTGCATATAATTTAGATTGCTTTCACAAATTTTCAGCCATTTATTTAAAATAGCCAGGATTCTTGATTCGGATGAACTTTCTGTTCCAAATTAGGGTACGCACTAACTGATATTAAACACAACATAATCATAAATAAAATAGATCGTTATTGTCATATACGTCACCTTCTGATAAACTGTTTGCTAAACTTACCAATCTATTGTGATAAACTGTGTTTATTTCGAAGTGTTCAAGTCGCTTGAAGTTTAAAATCCGATTGATTTATATATAAAAAAAATTAATAAACACTAGTTCAAGCGGCTTTGAATTAGCATTGAGTGAGTCAGGCCATTTAGACTTTGCGAGATAAACGGCTTTACTAAATTAATTACATGTTACTATCACTAATACTAACTGCTACAAGATAAAGTTAAAATACAAAACCTCAGACTCACTTTAAATAACAAAATATGAAAGAAAAAAATTTAAAAGTTTGCGGCTCAATGGGCCTGCACTCGGATCATGTAGTCCACAGGAAAATCGTAATAACCACTAGACCGCGCACAATTTGAAAATTTTTCTAGCGGTAGTTCTCGAAAATTTTAATAGGTCAACTTCTAATAGAGATTAAAAAAAAAAAGTAATATATGCAGCACATAATGTAGATTGCTTCACAAATTTTCAGCCATTTATTTAAAATATCCAAGATTCTTCATTTCTGCACTTTTTTAAAAGATCCTTTCTACGGGATTGTAATTATCCATAGTTAAGGCAATACCTAAGTGTATCTCGCCGAAAAGGATCGATTGGTACCACTCGCGACGCTAGCTTCAAAATTGACTGATTGGAGTTATTAATTAGTAGAGCAGACCAATTTCCGTGCGCGCCATGTGCGCCGATGTGAGGATGATTGTATTGCATCAGAACTAATAAATGGCATTCAGTATGTGTTTGGTACTTGCTTAAACTGCATGTAAGTGTAAGCATATGTAATAAAATGTCATCGACACATAAATCGAGAAAACGACCGTTGTCAGACGAAGTGAATAAGTTTATTATGGATTTCCCGGACTTAATATACGATGGCTCAAAAATTAAATGTTTAGTGTGCAATATATATCTAATGTGTTGGTCAAAAACACATTGTAAAGAACACGTAAGAATACACGGTAAGTGTTTTTTTAAATCCTCTTTCGTGCACACAATCACTGATTTCATACATTTTTCATTTTATTTATACTATTCTTATTTTTCGTGTGTTTATGCATATTACTTTAATAGCAGAAAACCAAATGTATATTTAATTATTTCTGATAGAATAAATGTCTCTACTTCTATACTTATATCGGTAACATATCGGTAATTTGGCAAAGTTGTTAAATTTTGTGTTTGTTATAAATCCGTAAAGAAAATAGACCTGCGACAAATGACCTTCGTTATTAAAAAAAAAAACGCGAAAACCCCATTTTCCTCTTTTACCTGTAGCACCGACATTTGGCCTTGTAGAGAAAATATAAAAACACATCCTTGTGGCCATTTCTAAACCTCTATCCAGTGGTGTACTCTAAATTTTTATACGACGTTTCGTTTCTTTCTGGCCATCATCAACTATCTAATTTCTTATAGGCGCCATATTGGATTTAGACATCTTCAGAAAGAGTTTTTTTTTTATTTCAACCATGTACCACATGCTGACTAAAGTTTTTGACATTAGGTTTTATTTGAAAGAATAAATTATAAGATTAAATACGGTAGCCATGGAATTTCAATCTGTCAAACATTTCATTTATTGTTCATTAATAATACAAAAATGTCATACACACTAACGAAGAGAAACGAGATATGATAAGTATTTTTTATTCTTCGAACCGAAATTCAACAGTAGCGAGTACAAGATATCTACAATTATATCCTGAACGCCAACAGCCTCATCGTACCATTTTTCTAGACCTCGACAGAAATTTGGTCGAGAATGGATCGTTTACTAAGCCGCGTAATGGTCAAGACAGCAGGAATTTAAATGAAAATCGACAAGATATTTTACAAATGGTAAATTAAAAGCGTGTTTTCAAATTTCATGTTAATCTTGTATTTTTATAGATAAATAATAATCCATCAATTTCTACACGCGAAGTAGCGTCAGAATTAAATTTGTGCCAGTCCAGAGTTTGGAGAACTTTACATAAAAGTAGGTTTAAACCATACAGGATCCATGTTAGTCACTCTTTACTGCCTGGAGATAATTTGAGAAGGCTAGAATATTGTAATTGGTTAATGGGAAGGATAGAAAATGACGAAAATTTTTTAAGCAAAATCATCTGGTCAGATGAAACAAAATTTACAAATGTTCAACAGAAATACGGAGCACTATTGGGCAGTACAAAATCCCCGACAAAACAGGGCTAGAAGACCACAACATCGTTTTGGAATAAACGTTTGGATGGGTATTTTAGCAAATCGTCTCTTAGGACCAGTTATGTATGAAGAACATTTAAATGGAGAAAGATATTTAAACATTTTACGTACATACGTATCTGACTATCTTGAAGACAATATCCCATTAAATCAATTACAATATTTATGGTGGCAACAAGATGGCGCACCAGCACACAATGCAGCTGTTGTTAGAAATTTCTTAAATCAAGAGTTTGCAAACCGTTGGATTGGAAATAGGGGAGTTGTTGAATGGCCTGCGAGATCACCTGATTTAAGTCCGCTAGATTTTTTTTTATGGGGATATGTTAAAAATAATATTTATAAAGTAGATGCGCCACAAAACATTGAAGAATTACGAGACAGACTTCAGAATGCCTTCGATGCAGTTCCTAGAAGAACTATACAAAGGGCAGTACAACATGCCAGAAGGCGTGCCTAATTGTGCATTACCGAAGATGGCCAGATAATTGAACATTTACTGTAATTGTTTATTGTTTACTTTTCTATGTATTTTTATTAATGTTTTTGTTATCTTGTACTCGCTACTGTTGAATTTCGGTTCGAAGAATAAAAAATACTTATATCTCGTTTCTCTTCGTTAGTGTATGACATTTTTGTATTATTAATGAACAATAAATGAAATGTTTGACAGATTGAAATTCCATGGCTACCTTATTTAATCTTATAATTTATTCTTTCAAATAAAACCTAATGTCAAAAACTTTAGTCAGCATGTGGTGCATGGTTGAAATCAGAAAAAAAAACTCTTTCTGAAGATGTCTAAATCCAATATGGCGCCTATAAGAAATTAGATAGTTGATGATGGCCAGAAAGAAACGAAACGTCGTAT
This sequence comes from Melolontha melolontha, assembly GCA_935421215.2. Classification (NCBI taxonomy): domain Eukaryota; kingdom Metazoa; phylum Arthropoda; class Insecta; order Coleoptera; family Scarabaeidae; genus Melolontha; species Melolontha melolontha. The sequence goes on along the minus strand of OW285244.1, from coordinate 511,007 downwards.
AAAAATTTAGAGTACACCACTGGATAGAGGTTTAGAAATGGCCACAAGGATGTGTTTTTATATTTTCTCTACAAGGCCAAATGTCGGTGCTACAGGTAAAAGAAGAAAATGGAGTTTTCGCGTTTTTTTCTTAAATAACGAAGGTCATTTGTCACAGGTCTATTTTCTTTACGGATTTATAACAAACACAAAATTTAACAACTTTGCCAAATTTAAACCTATACTCTATCTCCAATAATAAGAGAGATCCCCATGGTGAGGGCCGAAAATGAATCAGCATAGAAATGAAAGTTATGTCTATTTTCGGATAATGTGTACTGATGATTAGTAAAAACTATGAAATACCGATATCTGCACATTCCGAATGGATATGACTTTCACACATTTTTCATTTATCCGGACAACCTGGACGGTTGGCGCCGCGACGTGTTGTGTCTGCATGCAATGTATTGCATGTAATGTGGGAGTTTAATAGTTATTAATATTAATTCTCATTTACTTTGCGTTTTTCATAATTCGTATATACACACGCAGTATAGAAATGAAAGTCATGTCTATTTTCGGATAATGTGTACTGATGATTAGCAAAAACTATGAAATACCGGTATCTGCACATTCCGAATGGATATGACTTTCACACATTTTTCATTTACCCGGACAACCTGGACGGTTGGCGCCGCGACGTGTTGTGTCTGCATTCGTAGGCAAATGTGATTTTGTCATTTGTATAAATTAATACAACAAATTATAGCGGCAATTGCATGTAATGTGGGAATTTAATAGTTATTAATTCTCATTTACATTGGGTTTTTCATATATATGAGGATTATTTTAAAAAACACCGCATCAAAAAAGCTTTATTGGATGCTGAGATCCAAGATGATACAAACTTTTCGTTATGTCAAAGTATATTAGAGTACGCACTGACGTACTCACCCTAATATTGGTCCAGAAAATAATTTTTATATTTTTTAGCGATTATTAAATGGTTAGTTAAGCGTTTATTAATTTCAGCCATTAGGGAATTAGATAATTCCAAATATACAAATAAATAAAAAAGCCATTTCTAAAAAACTAAATCTGACAAACACACAAATAGAATACTTAGATACGCCTATAATACAGACACCATCACAAAATGGTCAAACTAATCTCCACCGACACACACACACACACACAAAAACACATTGATATGTGTAGAAACTTATACCCTTATATTTAGTTGAGTAAACTCTTTGATAATATTATAATATACAGAAACAATATTGTTACAGAAATCTAATAAAATTTAACGAAACAAATAAAGAGTTATTTTCGTCATGTTTATAAATATAATATTTTATCAAAAACTGTCGGCTACATCCATCAATAAAATTAAAAAACGATACTAGCTGAAATGTTAACCCAGAATAGTTATTAAATCTTTTAGATGTTGTTATACTCAAACTTCAATCTAATTCGCTAAACTATCGTATGCATTTAAAGTAGTGAGGTCGCTCGAGGACAGCGCTCGAAAGGCCTAGTCGACTAACAGCGTATATATTTAGTCTAGTCTAGTCAACTAACAGCGTATACATACCATCAGTTTTTTATATCACTGAACATAACACATGAATACACCTATGTTCAGTTTTAAAATAAATACTTCAATGCATGGAAACGTTATCCAACCAACAATGCGAGTGTCATCACTTGTCATAATAAGGCATTTTAGTTGTCAGTGTCAACAAAGTGCGAAAATAATTTATTTAACATTTAACTTACACAAACAATATTAAAGTTAATTTTGTGGTAAATTATTTATAATTCTTTAACTTTTTCATAAATATTCGAAATATCCACCTTCACATTCCATACAATATGCGAGTCGATTATGAAATTCATGCAAAGAGTGTGTTACAAAATTCGGTTTGGTCCGTAATTCGTCGCAGGCTGTACTTATGCGTGCTTTTAAATCTTCAATGTTAGTGAAAATTACATTATCATAAATTTTAGATTTAAGGTATCCCCAAAGAAAAGTCATTTGGTGATAAATCTGGCGAACGGGCCTGCCAAACTATCGAACCAAACCTCCCTATCCATCGATCAGGCAGACTTGAACTTAGAAAATTTGTAATTGCTGCAGTAGAATTGGGGCTCAATCCATTTGAAACCAGGAACCTTCAATGGCTGAATTTTCAAATCGAGGAAAAATACTTGTTCGAAGAAAAAGACACTTCATCAGTAAAAATATTTTCTTCAACATATTATGATTTTCATTTAATAAATTAAATAGTGTTTCGCAAAAATCAACATGTCTTATTCTATCTTCATGAAATAATTGTTGGCAATTAGAAAACTTGTAAGATTTGTATTTGTACGAGAATTTTAAATACAGACGTCTTCGAAATATTTAATTTTGTGCTATTTTACTTAATGGTGTTATGTGGCATTCTTCAATGTAACATATCACATTTAATTTTAGGTCTTCTGAAAAAATGTAGGAGGTCTACCTGGATATTAAGACAATCACGGCTTCATTTTAATTTCTGCAGAACAGTCCTCTGGACAGATGACTCTACGTTCACGAGAAGTGGTGTTACAAATCTGAGAAATCTGCACAGGTGGTCATCAGAAAATCTCAAAGCTATACGCCCATCTAAATTTCAACATGAATTTTCTATTAACGTTATATTTACGATTGGTCCTGTCGTTCTTCCTGGAAGGTTAAATGCGGACAATTACCTTCAATTTCTTATTGACGAACTGCCAGGTCTTTTAGAGGATGTCCCACTGAATGTTCGACAAGATATGTGGTTTCACATGGATGGGGCACCACCACATTTCGGAATTGCTGTCCGAAATTGGGTTAATGTCAATTATCCAAGATGGATTGGTCGAGGTGGTCCTGTTGCATGGCCACCCAGATCACCCGATCTTAATCCCCTTGACTTTTATTTATGGGGTTATATGAAAAATTTAGTCTACGCGCAAGTCTCGAACACAAGAGAAGAGTTGTTGTGTTGTATTCACCTTGCTGCCGGCAAATCCAACAAAACAAGTATGAAATTCGGATAAGTACTTCTTCTGTTGGCACAAGCCTGCATTCAATAGGGAGGTGGACATTTCGAAAATATTATTAATTGACCTTTTTTAAATAAAATCAGTTTTTAGGATTACATTTTTTTTTCATTATCTGACAATCACATTCATAGATCTGTAACTTTGAAACAAATAAAAATGAATATACAAGTTTTGCGTTTTTGTTACTTGAAATGAAGTCTACTTTACACTCCTAAAATTTGAACATAGCGATACAGGACACTTGTATATATTTTTTTTTAATTAGGTGAATACAAATGTCAAATGCTAAAATATTTAAAATGTTATTTCGTTTATGCACGTTACTGACATTGATTTTGACATTTGTCGAAACACATAATCGAGCGATGTTGGTTGCATAACATTCCCATGCATTGAAGCGTTTTGAAACTGAACATAGGCTATGTATAGAGATAAGAAAAACTCGCGGTATAATTAACTATGTACGGGGGACGATAAAAATTATATTCATGGGTAATTTTTATTTTACATTGAAAATAATTAACTCTAACAAATTATTTTGGTTCTTGTACTTTATATTACATTGGAAATGAGTGAGAGATGATTGACCAAATGACCAAATTGAGAAACCGCCACTGGAATTTGGAAACAATGCCGAAAATAAAACAGAGACAAAGCTCTAAATTTGTCTAAAGATATGAAAGGTGGTAGATTATTTATTCGACGACTTTAATAGAAAATGGAAAACTAGAATAGTATACAAAAGATAATTATTATAATATACTACAGTTGCAAAATCATACATATTTGCTAATATTTTTTTGCACCTTGTGCAATGTAGTATAGTTATTTTTATTAAGCAAAAAATAAACTAATAGAACATTGATAAACTGATTATTTATATAATATACCGTATATAACTAAATATAGTATATATTAGACAGTTTACAATTTATAGTTTCACTGCTACAATAATATCTTTCGAATTAAAAAGTGTACAGTTTTACAGTGCACTATTACAGAAAGATGAACATATAGACATGGATAAAAATTCTAATTACGACACATAAATAGCGTTCAAACTACCTCAATTCAATATTTTCGTTAGTTTAGTTAGTATTTTAGTTTTCAGGGCAATAGAAAAAGTATATAGAAGACTATTGAGTTTCTCTCTTCATAGAGGCGCTGTTTTCAATAAGCACATACAAAACTGATTAAACCTATTTTGTGTATCGAACCTCAGCACTTGTACAATAAACTAGTTTTACATTCACTGGCTTTGATGCATCTCAGTAATTTTCATGTGCCCGTACTATCTACTGGTTGCATCAAAACTAAAATATTCGCTGTATGTATTTTTATACAAGGCAAGTATATACTATAGATTCGGAATTTTATTTTAAAATTATGATTGTTTTATCGCGCTCAATACTATTATATTTATTATAATAAATTAAAATATTGGTTAAATATCCTAAATTTAGCAATTGTATTTTCAATTTTGATCCTTGTCTTTCAAAATTAGAATATATGTTTAAACTCACTGCACATGAGCATACATTAAAACGCGAACAATTTCTTCAGCGCCATCTATGTATATGTAGAAAGGATATATAGAGCTTCGATACCTTTTCTTCTACTACGCTTCACTTTTCCCTAAACTATTTTAACATCGAATTTGAGACATCTTAAAAAATGGCTTTATAATTAATTTTTGTAGATGTATCTATTTCACGTATTTCAGATCAACATGTATTTGTATGACACACATATTAATTAACTTTAATTTAATATATGCATATAATGCAGATAAAACAAAGTAAAAAATATTAACCATTAATAAAATCTACTGTAGATTCACTGTAGTAGGTCAATATGGATGTAAATTTTAGAAAAAATTTAATATAAAAATATTGGTGATTATTTTTCTTTAATTGAAGTAAACCCGCCAAAATGAATCTTACAGTATCTTAGAAGAGCAATAATAGAGAGAAAAATCTAAATAATGATTACCTTGCTGTCATCTGACTCATCGACCGATTTTTGTTCTTTAGTGGTTGGCACCGAGAATGAACGCTGTGTTTTGAAGAGGGCACGTGCATTCTGTATGGTGACCACCCCCATAGTAGATAGGCAGGCAAGATAAGCAGCAAGAGTTAGTATGCTTAATGCTGCACAAAATTACCGTAAAATATGGCACTCGTGCGGGGCACATTCATATAAAGCACGTGATATTTATCTCTAAATTTAATAAAAGAAGCGAAAAGATAAGAATAAACGAAAACGTAAAATAATAGTTAAAGAGCACTGAGGCACCTATATGGGGCAACTCCAGAAATACATTGGGAAAATTTAATAGTACATGTAGATTTGTATTACTTTAATCGCTGTTAGATCTTAACATTTTTCATCCAAAAATATATACACTTCTTTCAAACCTTTTAGACTAGAACACTTTATTACGTATTGTTAATTTTTACGATTACTGAGGTAATATTGCAGCATGCTCCACTACTGGTAAAATAGGACAGGCGGGGTGCAATTGCTATTAGCGTATTTATAATTAGAGCCCGGCGAACGACGCAATATCGGTCTCTAATTTAAAACTCGGCAATAGGAAGCGAAATGGCTAACCATCCGATTTATCTAGTACGATTTCTTCGAAGTTAAGCCATTGTACCGCTTACTGAAGATAGCGTACAAACGATTTGGTACGCCCGATATAGGCAGAAAAAAAACTACTAAAGCAGCGTTCTCATATATATATAAATGCTACAACATATTTGTATGTGTAAGTGTGTCTTACTGAATTTTGTGTCCATAGGCATGTTTTTATCCATAACCACGAGCGTAACATGAGGATAGTTATGATTGTTTTATAAAAGATTTTATTAGTATTGTTATAATTATTAATTATTCACGATTGTTACAATATACGATGACATATTTTTCTAAATGTTCAGGTATAAAACTTTGTCTTTTCGCACTTAAAAATATTTCTAAATTATGAAAATGATCTTTCTACATTGCAACAGGTCACTGGAGCATAATTGTAGTTACTTAAAATAGAGTGAACATTAATGTTATCATTTATTAAACTTGATATTTGTTTATTTATTATATAACCTGGATTCCCAGACTAGTGGATAATCTCCTCAGGATATTAAATGACCAGGGAATATGGACGCAGGGGTTCGCCGATTACATTGTCATAGTGTCCCAAGGGAAATTCCCGGGGACAGTGGCGAGCATCATGCGAAATGCCCTGCGAATTGTGGAAAGATTGTGCCTTGAGGAGGGATTAACTGTCAATCCTCAAAAAAACAAGTTGGTAGCCTTTACCAACATGAAAAAACAATGATCTGGATAGCGTAAGGCTGTTTGGACAAGATTTAGAACTAATCAATAAGTGAAGTATCTAGGCATAACACTTCATGCGAAACTGAATTGAAGCAGACACCTAGTCAAAGTCGCAGACAGGGCGGCGCAGCTCTTCTGGAGATGCAGAAGAGCTGTTGGCAAGACCTGGGGACTAAAACCAAATGCGGTACACTGGTTGTACACAGTAGTAATAAGACCAACGATTACCTATGGAGCAGTTGTCTGGTGGAGGAGGACGGAGCGGACATCGTCGGTGGGGCTCCTCACGACTCTCCAGCGACAGGCTCTCTTGGGAATCACGGGAGCTATGAACAGCACGGGAACCGCTTCCATGGAGGCCATCGTGGGTCTCCCCCAGCTGGAACTATTTGTAAAGGCGTACAGAGCCATACAGATATCACAGGAACTATACTGCAAGAGCCGATATTTCAAATGCCGGCGGACAGTATCGCACCCGAAATTATGTTTACAGCTAAGCTGAACATATTTATACCGACTAGGGAACAGGCAAAAAGTCGCTCGATCGATTGTGGTGCCGGCACCTGGTACATTGATGGATCACAATCTCGTCAGGAGGCAGGTGCAGGCATATGCGGAATGTGCCCTAGAAGGAAGACATCGATATGTCTGGGGAAACATACTATGGTTTTCCAGGCCGAATTGTTTGCAGTCGCAGCCTGCGCCGATGAAATTCGGGAAGCCGGCTGCGCAAGGAAAAAAATTAACATAATGACTGATAGTCAGGCAGCTATTAAAGCCATTATGAACCCATCTACCAGGTCTAAGCTGGTGAAATATTGTAAACAGGTCCTCAATAAACTGGCACAAGACAATACAGTGTCGCTGATATGGGTGCCAGGACATGAGGGAATTAAAGGCAATGGCCGACAAACTGGCTAAAGAAGGTACTAATAGGAACTTCATAGGACCAGAACCTGTATGTGGAATCACTAAGGATTCCGCTAAAAGGGAGATCTGATTATGGCTAGAAAAAGAACATCAAAATAAATGGAGGTTAACGGAAGGTCAACTCCATACCAAAACACTACTAAGGGAGCTGGACGGAAAGTTTTCTGACAACCTAATTCGTAGTAACAAAAAAGAAATTAAAATAATTACCGTATTAATAGCCGGACATTGTCCTTTAAGGAAGCATTTGTACAGCATGGGCTTGGTTAGCGAGCCCTGGTGTAGGAGATGTGAAAGACAGGAGGAAACTAGCCTTCATGTAATATGCACGTGTGAGGAACTGAAGGAAGGACAGAAATATTTCGGGAGAGATCTATTGGATCCTTCGAGTGTACTCAAACTTCCCCTAAGGAGGATAGTGGCTTTTCTCGAGACTAACAGAGTGGAACTGAGAGATCTATTAGGTATAGTACAAAGAGCAGTGTGCTCAAGTGCCTGGACGTGTTGGCGTCCAACCCAAAACAGAAGAAGAACCTGGGTTCCGATTCAACACCTTGTCAATAGTTTTTTTTTCAACTTTTTAACCGAATTTAGGTGCGTTATTTAACTTTTGAATAGCGTTATTATATATTTATAATCATTGCCGTAAAGATAGTTTTTGACTTTCTATATTCTTTATTACACGAGGAATAAAACCGAAATATTTATGAATAAATGATAATTGTTTAAGCAAAAAGAATTTTTGTACTAGCGTTTTACTAATTGATACACTTTTCACCGTATCTTCTAGACACATTATCATCACATTTTTAATTATTTTAAAATTGTCACTATTAAAAACACAAGCTTGTATCCAGGTACCCTATCTAGTAATAACAGGTTGAGGAAGCAAACTTAATCGAGAACAAGTTTCTTTATAAAACTGTATTTTGCTGGAAGGTTTTAGGAAAATTGTTTTCGTATTACTAATAAATGTATTTATATCTGCGAACTCTTCTCGCACAAATTCATACACGCGATGTAAAGAATGTGCAAAACAAGTAACATGAACCATACCTGGTAAAAAAGTTTGTAAATTTATCCCTGCGTGGAGCATATAAGCTACAATATCAGTTGCTAATAGAATAGTTTTCTCTTTCTTGTCCGGAATTATAGAATCTAAACTGCTTTTCACAAATTCCGTGATAGATGGTATTTTGATAGACAAAACTTTACTAGCAACTAAATGAGATTTTGGAGGTTTGGTTGATTCTAGCGTACCTACAATAATATTGCTGGTTGAACGTCCCACTGTATCTGTAGTTTCATTCACTGACACAAAGATATTTTTGTCTTCTATGTTTTTTTTTATTTCTTGTATCTGTGTCAGATAGATAAAATCTAATTTTCTTCTTATATTGCTTTCGTCGGAAACATCTACCACAATACTTTTCCAAAAAAAATTTTCAAGCCTGGATGATTGAGTTGTTTGAACGGAATATTTGAGAATACAAATGCTCTATACAGTTCCGAACAAAAATTATTAGTTTACTAAATAAAACACTTGGTATATTTGTTTCACAAAATGTAAAATATATCTGACATATGTTTCGACTTATACAGTCATTCTCAAAGAGTCATGTAAACTAAGTGAAAAGAATACTCCTACCAATATTTATGGCTTATTTTTTAAAAGTTTTAATACAGCATCGATTGTGGGGGTATTTGAAAAATCCAATTGCGTGTTTGTGACCTGTCTGTTGAGATTTATGGCTTTTTTTATTTCTAAAATTTCTAAGAAGTCAAGCCTTTTACCCTTATTACAAGAGTGTAAAAGTTTGAAATTATTAGCGTTAAACAGATGAGAATTTTGAATACAGTGTTCCGCGAATCCCGTGGTCATATTGCCATGTAGAATAGAACTTCTGTGCTCTTTGATACGTTCTTTTATAGAGCGTCCTGATTGGCCAATGTATACCGCGTCACAATCACTGCAAGTTAATTCATACACCCCTGACTTATCACGCAATTCTGTTTTTCGTTTATTGTTAACTAGAATATTTCCTAAACTGTATTTATTTACTAGGATGACATTTAAACCTAATTTATTTAGTTTATTAGAAACTTTATTGCTAACCCCAGGTATATAGTTTAGGGTATGAAACACTTTGTTAGTTTTTATGTATGTATGTCCGGAGTAAAAATTATTCATAAGGAAAGCGCGTTGTTTTCTGTAAATCATTTTGTCTAAGAATTCTGTTTTGTACCCGTTATTTCTAGCTATAGTTTTTATGGTATATACTTCTTTTTCAAAGTTCTTATTATTTAGAGGGAAATTAATCAGTCTGTGTATGAAACGGTGAAAAGCTGTCATTTTTATATTCCACGATTGGTTGGAATTTGCCGGAATTACTGTATCTGTTGTAGTTTATTAAAATACATTTCCTTTTGGGGCAGATATGTAGACGATATTTTGTGCTTGTGGTCGGGCACTGACAGACAGCTTGACCAATTTCTTAACTACTTAAATTCCCGTAATAAAAAAATACAATTCACAATAGAAAAAGAGGTAGACGGAACGATTAACCTTTTAGACTTAAAATTAACAAGAGTTGATAAACGATTTGAATTCGATATCTTTAGAAAACCCACTACAACAGATACAGTAATTCCGGCAAATTCCAACCAATCGTGGAATATAAAAATGACAGCTTTTCACAGTTTCATAAACAGACTGATTAATTTCCCTCTAAATAATAAACTATATACCTGGGGTTAGCAATAAAGTTTCTAATAAACTAAATAAATTAGGATTAAATGTCATCCTAGTAAATAAATACAATTTAGGAAATATTCTAGTTAACAATAAACGAAAAACAGAATTGCGTGATAAGTCAGGGGTGTATGAATTAACTTGCAGTGATTGTGACGCGGTATACATTGGCCAATCAGGACGCTCTATAAAAGAACGTATCAAAGAGCACATAAGTTCTATTCTACATGGCAATATGACCACGGGATTCGCGGAACACTGTATTCAAAATTCTCATCTGTTTAACGCTAATAATTTCAAACTTTTACACTCTTGTAATAAGGGTAAAAGGCTCGACTTCTTAGAAATTTTAGAAATAAAAAAAGCCATAAATCTCAACAGACAGGTCACAAACACGCAATTGGATTTTTCAAATACCCCCACAATCGATGCTGTAATAAAACTTTTAAAAAATAAGCCATAAATATTGGTAGGAGTATTCTTTTCACTTAGTTTACATGACTCTTTGAGAATGACTGTATAAGTCGAAACATATGTCAAATATATTTTAAATACATTTTGTGAAACAAATATACTAAGTGTTTTATTTAGTAAATTATTAATCATGTTTCACCAAGAGCCAACCGTGAATTCTATACATTATATTAAAAATTATTAGTTTTGTTTATATTTTTTCATAGTTGCACGCATAAGTTGAAAGTTTAATATAAGTTTGACACTACGTTCAATTGTCACTGAACCAACCGTAAATATCTGTAGATGTACACACATACATATTGCTATGGATTTTTAATTAAAAATAATTTATATTTGAATAATTTTAAAATGTACATATTTTGTGGGATGAGTTGTATATTTTGAAAATGTTATAAATTTAACGAAAGAGGAAAAACTGGTTTTCCCGGCGTGCATTGGATGTGCAAATTGTAAAAACTGGGAAACGACTATAAGCTGTGAAATAATAAGGTTGCTTTCTTCGATATACATATTTTATTAATTCGGCTTGTTTGTTTGAAAGTGTTTTTGATATAAAGGCTGGGCAAATTTGAGGTTAGGAAGTAAATTGGCTTAAAAACACACTTTTTTTGACAAATTCAGTTTTATTGATACCAATGTAAAGTAGAAATATGGGAATTAATAATGGAATATGATGTCGGACAAATGTCCACCTCTAGCACGGCGGCAGACATCCGCTCTTTTCACAAAATTTTGAACCACATTTTGCAACAAAGCTTCGCTTATCTCGGCAATGCAGAACCGAATTTCATCTTTCAGAGCGTCAGTTGTTTGTGGTTTGTTCACGTAAACACGGTCTTTCAAATGGCCCCAGAGAAAATAATCAAGCGACGTTAGATCACAAGAACGAGGCGGCCAATTGACATCGCCAAATCGAGAAATTACGCGACCGGGAAATTTCTCATGCAATAACTGAATTGTTTGGCCGGCTGTGTGGCTTGTGGCGCCGTCTTGCTGAAACCAAAGGCCATTGATGTCAACATTAGCCAATTGTGGCCACAAAAAATCGGTTATCATGGTTTGGTAGAGCAGAGAATTCACGGTGACGGCGTTTCCTTGCTCATTCTCGAAAAAATACGGACCGATGATGCCGCCTGACTACAAACCGCACCATACGGTTACTTTCTTTGGATGTAATGGTTTATCGAGGACTGTTTGTGGATTTTGTGAGCCCCATATGCGACAATTTTGTTTGTTTACATAACCGCCTAATTGAAAATGCGCCTCATCACTAAAGATGATTTTGTTGAAAAATGCGTTGTTTTCGTTCAGTTTTTCAAACAGCCAATTCACAAACGTTCGACGCAAACAATGGTCGGCCGGCTTTAATTCTTGAACGAGTTGAACTTTATAAGCGTGAAGATGAAGATCTTTATGCAAAATGTTGCGCAAAGTGCCTCTGGTGATGCCCAATTGTTGCGAACGTCGACGAGTTGATGTTCCAGGCTCATTCTCAACACTTTGCTGTACAGCGGCTATGTTTACATCACTACGGCCACTACGAGCGTATTATTTTGGTCTATTGTCAGCAACAGTACCGTGAGCCTCGAATTTAGCGATTAAATTACGCACAGCGGTCTCAGAAGGAGCTTGATTACGAGGAAAAGGTGCTCGAATTTTACGAAGTGATACAGTAAAATTTTCACCATTTTGATAGTAAATTTTCACAATTAAAATTCTTTGTTCAAGAGTGTAGCGTTCCATGGTTAAAATTTCCCAACTTTTTACTAAATAAATGTCAAAGGATGACAGCACAATTCTTGAAATTTCATCATTTGACAGCCAAATTAATTCCTAACCTCAAATTTGCCCACCCTTATTAGTTTTATATTCCAGATATTTATAGAGATAATTTCTCTTTGTATTTATGATTAAATTGAAAGCACCTTTGTTCGTGAGTCTCCGCATTAGTTTTTTTTGTAAATATATACAATTTTTATGAATTCATAAATATTACAATTATATTTCTATTGTATTGAAGTTTATAGATAAGAGATTTAATTGTAAGAAATACAGATAATACAGTTTATATATTAAAATTCTTTGTAATTTTATAATTGAAAAGTTTGTTCGACGGGAATCAGGGTTTTTTGTGCATGTCTGTTTGCACATGCGTAATTTAGAACGTGTATCAGAATTTGATTATACAGTGTGGTTCTTTGGGAAGAATTAATATTAAACTTGATTATTTTTAGATAAGTTCGTTCGGATTCATAAAGAGGAAGTTTTCCATTCATTTAGCTGTCAATTTTACAATGAATGCTTTACCTCATGTATTTTTGTATAATACAGTATCTTTATACTTCGTAAAGATAGTTTTTTTTTAATTTTTTTTTTATTTTGTATTAAATATTCAGTTTGATTTTATCCTGTTTGATTTTTGTGTTCATGCCATTATTGCTCATTAATTAAAAATAAGTATATAAATTATTGTGAACATTTCACTGGCGTCCAACTTACTTTATAGTTCTTACACGGATTTCCTAAGTGGAACCCGAGAAGTTAGAAGTCTCATATTTGAAAATTCACCGGCTGAGAAACCTAGTTGGGAAAACTAGTTGGGGATGGTGGTCTGCTAAATTTTCAAACCATTATTCATAGCATATTTTTAGCAAGGCCAACGTGGGGCGAACAGAAGCAGTATTGGTAGTGAGCAAGAAACAGAGCACAAAGATGGAAGGAATAATGAAATCAGGAGGAGAATGGAGGAAGCCAAGACAGGAAATTGGAAGTGAGGAATCTTTGGATGAAGCAAGGGCAATATTAGGTCAAGTAAAGACCATACATGAAGAGGGACACGACAGGTAAATAGGGATATGATCATAATGGACATATTAATAAGAATGCTGGAAAGAGAGAAAAGAATGGAGGAAACAATGGAGATAATGCAGGAAAGAGAGAAAAGAATGGAAGAAAAGATGGATGCGATGATGGTAAAAATAATGGCGTTAAATAATGCCAGCCAAGAAAAAGTTTTAACAAGGGGTATGGACTCCTTGCAATTGTCAAATGAAGAACAAGTAGAAGAAAATATAATGGATTTAAATAGCAAACTATCAGAGGAAGTAGAAAGAATAGAATTCGCAGAACAAAAAATGCAGCATATGGAAGTAAAATTAGTAAAGAAAATAGAAGAAGTAAGAAGAGAGAAGAATGAAATAAATGTGCCCACTTATATTCCTGTACCAGTACAAAATGAAGTGTTACCAAAATTTTATGGGATTTCAACAATGAATCCCATGAATTTTTTAAAGAAGATAAAAGCCAGCTTGGAAGGTGTGCCAGGGGACGAGAAAAAGTTGCAAATGATTGGAAACTGCCTGAAGGATGATGCTCTGGTTTGGTGGGAGATGGTGTCTGATGAGGTGACGACCATGGACCAATTTGAAGCCAGATTCACCAAACAATTCTGGGGACAAAACAACCAGACAAAGGTAAGACAAGAATTATTATTTGGTAGATATAGAGTTGGAAATAATGAAACAAGAGAGACGTATGTCATGAAGAGGTACTCCGTATTAAAATATTTGACCCCTAAGATAAGTGAATTAGATTGGGTTTCACAATTAGTTAGACATTTTGATTTTGAAGTTAACCAGGCAGTAGCTATGCATAACATCACTGATATGCAACAGTTTCTTGAATTATTAAAAAGGTTAGATGATGCAGAGCGTGGCAGTAGATATAATAATAGTTATGTAGAAAATAATATTAAGAGAAATCAATATACCAGAATTAATTTGCACAACACAGCTCTGAGATCTGAAAGACCTATGTTTAATGATCAAACTCAGATAAATAGAAATAAAATGGCTTCCCCAAATAGAGAAATAAATGGTTCAAATAGAGATAATGGAAAAGATAGAGTAACAGATCAAAATAAATATACAGGTACGAGATATAAAGATACAAGGCCTAATTTTAATGTAGACTCAGTAAAAGTAGACAGAAAGAACCAATCAGAACTTGCTTGTAGTAAGGATTTTTGTTAGGGCCAACCAAAAAGAATGAAAGTTATGCATTGTTATATGATAAGTCAGATAGCGCGATTAATACTAGTTTGCCACATATTAAGATTAAGATAGGAAAAAGGGAATGTTTTTGGTTAATTGATTCGGGTAGTGAAGCGTCATTTTTGGATGAAAAAGTTGTTGAAGGGTTAATAAAGAATAAGGAAGGGAAATTTGTACCCACGAGAAAAATTACTATTGTATCAGCTACTAAAAAGATAATTACTGTACTTAATAAAATTTATGTTATGGAATTTGAAGTAGAGAACCATAAATTTATCGGAGAATTTATTGTAGTCAAAGGTTTAGGAAGAGATGGGATATTGGGAATAGACTTGTTAGAAAAAATTAAAGCAATAATAGATATTAATAAAAAGAAAATAATAATTAATAATAAAAATGTACCGTGGATCCAGGAGGCTGGAGAGGAAGAGAAAATAATAAATTGTATGCAGAAAATGAATTGTATGAATAAAGAAAATGAAATTGAAGAAGGAGTATATGAAGAAAAGGAGTTCATGGTTTTAGAAGAATTGGATAAAGAAAATGATGGAGAAGTGGAAATTCCGGAAGATATTGATTCGTTAAAAATAGATTGTGATGAAAAGTATGAAGAAGAAGTTAAATTGATAATTAAAAATAATATTGAATTAGTAAACAAGTTTCCCAGTATAGCCAGAAATTATCGACATTCATTAGAAGTAGATGATACAAAACATTTCAAAGTTAAAAATTATCCTATTCCAAAGAATATGCAACAACAAGTTGAAGAAGAAGTAAAGAAGATGTTACAAGATGGTGTAATAGAACGAGGCAAAACAAGATATGTGAATCCGTTAGTAGTGGTAAAGAAGAAGTTAGGAGACGTCAGGTTATGTCCATCAAATGATTTAATTTTACAAACCTTGTACAGATTGAGAGATCGCGGTCCATTGCAACCAAGTTTTGAAGGCTGTGGCCGCGAAAGACCATGTGGGGTAGTAGATGCGGAGGAACAAGTTTTAAATATTGTAAATGAAAATCCCCGAGAAAGTACCCGAGCGGCTGGGAGAGAGGTAGGTGTTTTACATACAACAGTCCATAACATACATCGAAGGAATTTGTTACAATCCTACCACATGCAACGTGTCCAAGAACTTATAGGGTTATTATTTACCGACGAGTACGACGAGGAATAGTATTTTAAATTTACATAACATTCATTATTGGGTCGATGCAAACCCCCGCAATATATATCAAGGTCGTTTCCAACACCGTTTTTCAATCAATATGGAGGCCGGAATTGTCAGTGATCAATTGCTAGGGCCGCACGTACTACCTACACGACTTAACGGAGTGAGCCACTTAGATTTCTTGGAGAATTCGCTACCTGATTATCTAGACGCTGTTCCTCTAGAAACACGAGCTCGTTATGTGATTTATGCATGATGATGCACCTGCCGATTATTCTCGTGAAGTGCGCAACTTTTTAAGTCATTCATATCCTCGATGGATAGGACGATTTAAATCCATTGGATATCTTCTTAAGGGACTCTATGAAAGGTTCAGTTTACAACGGCACTGATATTGTCAACGAAGACGATCTTCGGCAACGTATTTTTCAAGTTGTGGCCAATATACGTGCAGACCGAGCCGTGTTAAATCGTGCACTTCAAAAGTTTATCGCTCGGTTTTTACGCAAATGGTGGTCACACTGAACATCTCCTTTAAACATTCCACTTGTTTCACAAAAATTGGCTCTTTTTAGGACAAAGAAATTGTCATTAAAAAAGAGGCAAATAGAACACAAAAAAGATGAACATTCGATTAAAAATTTCAAAAGTAATTTATTATTTTTCGGCGTGAATTTAATATTAAGAAAACTAAATTAAAAATTCCATATCACTACCGTTTTATATTTTTAAAGAAACTTGATATTGTATTTTTTAGGAATATTTCAAAGGCCAGATCATTGACCTACTTATATATAACAACAGAACAGCTGATGCATAAGAAAACTTACATCAAGGAAATGAATTAATACATGTTTATAAAAGTTTTCACACAAAGACGTATTACATTACTGAAATATGAAGGGTTTTTTTTTTGTGAACTTGAACAAATAAATGCCTATGTGTTCGTTGAATCGACAACATATAATTTTTTATTAATTTAGATTCAATCTGAATATAGGACCGTATTTGAAAAGTTGTGTTCCTAAATTTCCGCAAAAACTAAAGTTTCGATAGAATAAATTTTTTTGTAGATTCGAATTGCTGTCTTACGTATCTATTGTATCTATTACGAGGGTGGATCAATAAATACCCGTGTTAGGAAAGAAGACGCAAGTTTTTCACAATTTTTTTTTTATTTTTCAACGTAATCACCTTTTAGTACAATACACTTTTCCCAACGTTTCTGCCATTTCTTTAACCCCTCCAAAAAATACGATTTGTCAAACTCTGCAAAATACGCTTCTGTCTCGACGATAACCTCCTCGTTTGAGCTGAATCTTTTTCCCCCGAGCCACGTTTTCATGTTGGGGAACAGAAAGAAGTCGCAGAGAGCCAAGTCAGGCGAGTACGGTGGGTGCGGCAGCAATTCGTAGTGCAGTTCATGCAATTTTGCCGCGACAATTCTGGATGAATGTGCTGGTGCATTATCGTGGTGAAACAGAACTTTTTTCTTAGCCAAATGGGGCCGTGTCTCCTTCAATTTTATATCGAATCGGTCCAATAATTCACTGTAGTACTGCCCCGTGACCGTTCTTCCTTTCTGCAAAAAGTCCATGAGGATTATTCCGTTGGAATCCCAAAAAATCGTGGCCATGACCTTTCCGGCCGATGGGACCGTCTTTGCCTTCTTCGGAGCAGATTCACCACGAAAAATCCATTGTTTTGACTGTCGCTTGGACTCTAGCGTATAATAATGGATCCAGGTTTCATCAACGGTCACGACTCGACGCAAAAACTCCTACGAATTTCTCTTAAAGAGGTCCAAACACTGCTTCGACATTGACAACCGCATCCGCTTGTTGTCCACCGTAAGCAATCGCGGCACCCATTGGGCCGACACCTTTCTCACCGATAACTTATCATGTAAAATATTAATTGCCGTTCCGTACGACACGCCTACGGCCTCTGCTACTTCGCACACTTTCGTTCGGCGATCAGCGCGAATCATGTCGTGGACCTTTTCAACGATTTCCTCGGTAACCACGTCTGCCAGGCGGCCTGGGCGCTCCTCATCAAAAACAGATGTACGACCACGTTTAAATTCGTTGAACCAATATCTTACGGTTGTCATAGATGGTGCAGGGTCCCCATAGACAGCATCCAACTTCGCTTTTATTTCTTCGCATGTTTTTCCATCCAAAAATAAAAAGCGAATTACGGATCGATATTGCTCTTTTTCCATTTTATCGAGAAACACGAAACACGTGTGATACAACTGGCTGCCAAATAAAAACTAACCTATGAATCAGTCTGAAATTTATTATGGTGTTGTCTGACAGATGGTAGTACACGACGGTAATGCCAACTTCCCTCAGCAGCGCCACCTGTCTTCAAACACGGGTACTTACTGATCTTCCCTCGTATAATTATTGTTATAGTTAACGCATTTGCTGCTCATTTTAAGAACGTTTATAATACATCGTCTACGATTAATAACATAGATCTCCTATCAACAAATTCAATGCTTCTCTATTTGCATCTCTTATCTGATGATGTGCTGTTTAGCACTAAGATAAGGATAAATTTACTTCGGGAGATGATAAAATTCCTGCTTTTGTTGTGAGCGACTGTGAAACCCTGAAATTGCCATTGGTGTAGCAATATTTAATTTGGCTCTCGCTACATCTACTTTTCTCGCTATTTGGAACAGTACTAAAATTGTTCCCGTTTTAAAAACTGGTGATACTTCGGACATTACCAACTATCGTCCTATTGCCATCATATCGAACTTTGCGAAAATTTTTGAAATTGCACATTAAAGAAAAAGCGATCTACTGTCTCGGTCGCGGTATTTTCTTAATACGTTGCTGAGGCGCTGGATTGCGGGTCACAGGTTGATGTCGTATATACTGACTTTGCCAAGGCATTTGATCGAATGGATCACACTATCTTGCCAGCTAAATTGGCGAGTTTTAGATTTAGTAAACCGTTAGTTGACTTTTTAACTTCTTACTTACACAACAGGCCTCAGCGTGTATTCTACAACGGATATTTATCATCAAATTACATTGCCACTTTTGGAGTTCCGCAAGGCTCTAACTTAGGTCCACTGCTTTTTATTATTTTCATTAACGATCTTTCAGACCAGTGGTGGAACTACGCCGAATCGACAGTGATATCGAGAGAGTATTTGTCGAGTCAGGCAATATTTCGGAATTTCAAAATCGAAAGAAAAAATATGAGAAATGTAGCAATGTTTTCGCACTTAGCGAATACGAATTTAAGAAGAGTTTTAGGCTCTCACGTCAATTAGCAACAAATTTAATGCATCTTTTGGTGGCATTACTGAATACAACAATCATCCCAATTCTTTGTCAGCGGAGTTAAAGATATTTATAATACTGTCATAGATGCTGCCGGTGGCAGCAGCTATCAAAAATTAGTTGGTCAAAGATAAAATATATCTGTCAGCCAGCAAATCGTTTGACACTGTATAAATACAGTAACTAATTTAATTATGGATCATTTAGCAAATGAGCGGGATAAATTTCCAACAGAAGACAAAGAAAATCGCAGTGAACGAATTATTTTGGAATGTAACGTGATTTCCTGGAGTATTAGGCGCGATAGACTGCACTCGTATTTGAATACTTGCACCGGCAGTCGAGAAACATAATTACATCAAACTTAAAGGATTTCATTCAAAAAACATTAAACTTGTAAGCATGATTATACAAAGTCTAAAGGGCGGCTAAGTAAAATATTTTATTTCAGATATGCGATTGTAACTTACGTATTTTATCAATTAACTCCTCAATATTTTATTTTAAAACGGACATAAATTATCATGTTGAGTATTAGTTATTTACAGTTTTAGATATTATGTTTAATTATAAGAGAGTAAACAAAAATTTCCGAAAAATTATCTAAAAGGAAGAAAAATATCTTTAAATTTGCAAATGTGAACCATTTGCAGCATGTATCATATCAAACATATTATTAAATTATGTGGCATCGATAAGAATGCAACCACACTGTGTCAGTCGTCTTGTGCGCTGTCAAGATCGACTACAAATTTATGGTAGGGGAATCGATAACGATTTGGCATAGTAGCTATTTGGACCTACAGCATTCGTTTTATGGCAAGAGCGAGAGTGGTGAGTGGGGAAGATATCGAGGCGACCAACTTCTCGATCAGGCGCAGTTTCACCCCAAATCGAGTCTAATAACCTTTTCTTTGCCGATGACTTGAAGTTATTTTCTCCGGTCTCCGACTCGAGGGACTGTCTTCAACTACAGGCCGATCTGGTTAACATACAGACTTGGTGCAAAAATAACAATATACCTTTGAACGCCGATAAGTGCAAGATTTTATCTTTCACCAAAAGACTTAATGTTATATACTTTCATTACGAACTTGGAGATATCGGTATAACACGTGTTGATTCAATTATAGACTTGAGCGTTACCTTCAATATGAAACTGATCTTCAATGAGCATATCAGCAATGTTTTTAAGCAGCCCACACAAACTCTTGGATTTATTATCCGTAACTGCGGTGAATTTTCTAATGAGAGCGTAGTGACTTCCTTATTTAAATAAGTGTGATCACGTTTGGAATATGCCAGTTTAATATGGTATCCATTTTATCAAGCACTAAAACATCTACCTGAACAAGTTCACTGGCGATTTTTGAAATATATGTGGTTTAAAGTGAACGGCGTCTATCCCCAAAGGGATAGACATTTACACACCCAAAGGGGTGTTATCACACTCAACTCCTTTCGCGTTTCAATGTGCCTTCTTTCTCCTTTAGACGTTTTGTAGTCAGCCCAACTTCCTTCATAGATTTCTTCACAACGCAGTTGACTGCACAATGCTATTATCTTTCTTTAATTTTCTTCTCTCACCATTATTCACATGTCCTTCCCGTACTTTTTATCTTCGCTTTGTGTTGGTAAGGTCTCCTGTCTAGGTTATGAGCAGTAATTTCAATCAGGTTTCTTCAGATACAGATATACAGTTTCATAGTTTGTTGACCTTCAAACGGCTTCTCTATGACACCTGCGATAAATACTCTATCTAGTATTTATCTTGATTTAATTAATTGCTGGATGTTCTTGTTTTTTTTTGTTTCTATTAATTTTGTTCGCATGTACAGACGTTTGTTTATATTCATATATCTTATTAGTTTCAATCTTGTTTATTTGTTTTATGCTTTTTTACATATATTTTTTAGTTAGTATTTATAATTTTTTTTTTGTTACTAGTAGTACTTGTTATGTAAGTATATGATTTACAATTTAATTTTTATTTTATCCTGTAAATGGAATTATAATTCTGTTAGGTAAATAAATAAAAATAATATATTAGCGTACGTCAGCGTATTTCATTTACACCCTGTATAAAAGAGGATCAAAAGTTTGCATAAATGAGAAAACAATGATAGTAAATAGACATTAATTATATGAAAGTACCGTTCTAGTCTAAAAACAGTAAAGAAGGCAAAGAAAGTTTCCAAATTTAGTTATATTACTATCAAATGCATCCAAAATATTTGTTAAGATACTCCATATCACTATATATAAGTCAAGAATCACTCTAAAAGATGGGGCAATAGATAATAGATGATGTTTGGTGTAAGGCAGGCAAGTCTTACTTTGACAGCTGCCACAGCAGGACTTTGAGCCTCAGCGTTTAATGCATTAGGTGGCGGATTCTGCTGAACTGGTACAGAACTAGAACGTTGAGTACGGTACAGAGGCCGGGCCAGGCCTCCGTTTGCCTGAGGTCCCGGACTCTGGGTCAAGTCTAAACTTCGCCAACCTTCACTGGCAGGCGAATTCTCAACCTGGTTAGCACGCTAATTATTATAATTTAATACTGACCATTGTGTGTGCTTGTGTATATGCGAATGTGCAAGTGTATATTTAATATTTTTAACTATTTTTCAATAATGAAAAATAAAAATAACAGACCGAAAGAGTAAACCTTACGTGCGCACCATGTTACATCAAAATTATTTCAAAGAAAAAGTTGGTAATATCGTCTACAATACAGATTTCCCAAAATACAAATTACATTCATTCAATAATGCCATTTAGTGTGCTAATATGTTCCAGATAACCTATTTGTCATGAGTATCTTACAATGTGAGGTTACTCTAGCAAAAAGTTGGATTTGGAAAATAACCAAAAACGTAATTTTCCCTAACATGATTTTTAAGTTTTCATAGTTTGCAAAATCCTCACAATAAAGAGCTTATTTGAAACATTGAAAGATTCGCAAAAAAAAATAGAATAAATGTAGCAATTAGTTTCGGTTATGAATGATTTAAGAACCCCTGATCTACATAACTGCCTACTTTTCAGATAACATAGTATAACATATTTCTAACAAATATACATTTATTATTTTTAACGAATTAAATTTAGGCAAAACATACATTTTTTACAACACCAAAAAGAACAGTAATAAAAAACGCAATACTGAATTACACACCTGATGAGGAGGCGGTTGTTTCGGTTGTCTGGCCTGAGCAATGGCCGATTGGTCCAACAAATCCCAGGATTTTTGTCTACGGTTTGCACCGCTACTGTTACCAGAGGCAGACACAGCATTACTATTAGAGGAGCTATTTTGCTGATTGTTATTATTAACTACGCTATTTAACGTCAAGTTTTCTTGAGATGTGGATTCCAGCACATATCTCATTATTGGATGCTTCACATGACATCTATTTCGAATCTCTTCCGAAACACCAACCAAAGCTATATCCAAAATATATTATATATTCAATTAGGGTAAATACAACTTTTAAATAGACAAATTATTTTTATAAATATTAAACAGCAAATAAAATAACTATAAGATAAGCCTTAGAAGACATAATATTTTTACATGCCTTAGCCTTTTCGGTGAAATATCAGATAAGGTCTTCGCTACTATAAACTTAATCATTTTACTTAATTCTCTTTCTTAAAAAGCTGATTGTGTTTTGAATTCCTGTATAATATTCACAATATAGTTTATGGAAAATGAAGACTCAATTACAGATGAATGAATTAATACCTGTCAAATATGCAATGTTGTCGGGAGTCACTTCAAACTTATCTCGTTTAAAAGGTTTAGATATAATTCCCAATAACATGGTTAAAACTCTAACCGTTCTTGATACAGTAGTTGCCGTCGGATGTCTGTAACCCTTCAGTAAGTGTCCGACTAAAGCAAAATGAAAATTAGCCTTGAAACTTAATCCGACCGCGTGGTCTAACTGTTTGAAATGCCACTCCAGCGGTTCTCTTGTCGTCATCATTAGTTCGTCCAAACACTATAAACATTCAGAAAATAATGATTAATTAGCGCATATACTAATAATATGTGTGCTTACATTTTGATCGAATGCACCTTGACAATCTAACGTATGTAAATTTTGCTCCAATAAAGCCAAACCAGACGCGTACAACGTGGAGTCGTCTAATTGCAAAACAGACGCCGCAACCCAGAATAGAGCCTTGTGAATAGGGGATTCTGGTCGCAATAATGGCTGAAGTCTCGTTAAGCACATTACTATGGCTTCAATTAACACCATATCATTGAAACTTTCTAGAGCTTTTACAAGAATACGCAACAACTGCTTTATATCCTGGTCAATAACACTTTTGCTTATGCAGCCATACACGATTAAAGCCCTGGGTTGCAAAGCGGGATTAAAACAAAATGCAAAACCTTTAGCCAATGATATCCAACTATTTAACCAATCACAGTCTGGTATATCGCGCATACAGGCTTCCATTATTTCTAATAAAGCGTCTGTTATTACTTCTAACGATATTAATGATAAACGTTCCCTGTCTTGCGAAACGCCAGAAAAACTTCTTTCTGTGCCCATCCTACACAAAAAGAAATTAAATTTATCAATCGTGTTATCAAAAGTAGACTTATTACCTTTCATTTGGATGTTTGTAGCTCGATCTAAATGCAGTTACTGCTGCGGACTTCACTTTACTGATGCCAAATAACAAATAAAATTTCGGCAACGAAAATTCATCCAATGATAAACGCAAAACTCTTTGAGTTTCTTCGGAGAATGACGGTTTGGTGCAGGTACATAGTGAGTGAATTATGTTTATCACCAAACCATGCGTAGAAGCGCGCATGCTCAAAGAACCTGAGCAAACGAGGAAAGTCACCGTATGGAATAGATAGGGCAGGTGCCTCGCGACATCCAGGCAATTATTAAAAGATAGCATTAGTAAATATCGAGCCAATATAGCGATATCATCCCACATCATGTGTTGCTCCAGTGATTGTGTTGGCGATTGGCAAGTCTTGTCTACAACCTAAAATTGACAATATATATATCAAATCTGCTTCAGCTTTATAGCATACTGAAAACTTTTTGTACCCAGCACGAATAATTAAGTATATTACAAAGTAGCTATTTACGAATGATTTAGAAACTTACTCTACACAATCGGCAAATAACTTTCTTGGCAACTAATTGGACATTAGCTGATGCTAAAGCTACCGCTGTATCTGCCATAATCTCAACCATAGGTGATCCTAATCCAGAAGTAACAGATCTATGAATGAAATTGTCCAATACCATATCAATCAGTTCTGGTACTTGACCAATTGACCCCCATATTTTAGCTTGAATCGATGGATACATTTCAACTTCTTCTATCGTAAGTAGTATAAGTTTTTCTAGTATTAGAGCCACTTGTTTCTGGCGTTTATTTTCTTCAGATGGTTTGCAAAAACTAGATATACAAAAGAAATGTCAACAAACAGAAATCTAATGCAAAAGCTCAATATTACCGCACTAAATTCGCGAGCCAAGGTGTCATATATTCTAAGCATAAGTGTTTCAACTCTATGCTGGAAACTCGGAAGCCTTGGATGCATTCTTCCAAAAATTCCAAAGTCAAATGAGGTTCGTTTGTTGCCAACTTTTCGGATACCGATTTTATAAAGATAGTATTATTTGATGGAATACATAAGCCGGCTGTTTCTAACAACTGGCCCTCGATTTTAAGATCGAAAGTAGCAGTCAATGCGCATAGTTGATTATATGCAGCAGTTCGTAAATTCGGATCAGACGAACCCAAATTTAGTAAGGCCATATTTAAAAGCGTACCTGGTACATCTTTTGGTCGTATTTTTTGATGAACTGTTACAGAATCTGGTTGACTTAACTCCCATCTATTTCTTATATGAATCACAGCCTGAACGATGCTATCGCAATCGTTATGAATGAAACTTAGTGGACCACTTTCATTGGCTATTGTCAAAGTGAACTGATTATCATCGACCAAACAGACTTCTTCTATTTCAGAAGCGTAATAGACATCATTCAATAATACTGAATGAGATAGCACTTTGGTTTTTTCGGACGAAGTTATCTGTATGGCAGTTGGTCCGACTTTTATTGCTACTTTGGTGTCTTTGTGAGATAATTTCAAAGCGTTATTAAACACTTTCAAATCTTCGTCTAAACTTAATGTTGCACCAGGCAATTTTTGTTGCTCAGGATCTATAAATTCGTTTAATTTGATAGGTGCATCAATAAATATTAATTTTCTATTTCCCTATAACAAAAAATTAATGCTCTTAAAATGCTATACTTCGAAAATGTTTGTTGAAGATTACTTTCAGTGGTGCCAAAATTCTGTCATGAAATTTTGTATATTCTCGAACCCAGCTGTTACAATTATAAATATAAGCGGCATTAATATTATCGTAGGCGACTTCCGGTAGCACATAGAACCATTTTTGTAAAAATTCTGTCCTGTAAATTATAATTATTATCGGTAATATTTGGATATATCATAAGTTTCCCATGAGACAATACCTAAATCTATTATCAGAGCAAGTGTGCGTAAAATCAACTACCAATTCGAATGATGAATGGCAAAAAGGTTTTAATGTTAAAATTACGTGATAAATTAACAGGTCTCCATTTGTTTCTCCAATTCTAAAAATTTTAATTATACAGAAAAATGAAACTACAAACAGTGACACAAACTTCAAGGATATATGTATGTACTTATTATGTTGTACTTGTATTTATTACTATTATCAGGATAAAATAAAACAAATTTTAATGAATTTCACTTTTTAATTGACACTGCAACGATCGTTTCGCTCCAACCTGAGCTTCATCAGACATATAACTTTATTATATGTATTATATATGTGTATTATACGAGGGTGGTTCAAATTTAAACCGGAATTTTGCTATAAAAATTTTTATTAGTAAGTTACAGAGCTGAAATTTTTTACAGTTTTTCTAGATAGTCGCCGTCACACTCTACACACTTTTGCCAACTCTCCGGAAGCTTTCGGATGCCTTTTTCGTAAAAATCTTTCGACCTGTCACGTAACCATTCGCGCACGAAAGATTCTACCTCCGCATTGCTTTCGAATCGCCGTCCGCCAAGTGCCTCTTTCAATGGACCAAATAAATAATAGTCGCATGGTGACAAATCGGGACTATAAGGAGGGTGTTCCAGTGGTTCCCAACCCAATTCGTTCAATGTATCCATCGTAAGCCGAGCTGTATGCGGTCTGGCGTTGTCTTGCAGCAATATCGCACTACGGATTGGAATATCGCGTCGTTTTGATCTGTAGGCAGGTTTCACCGTGTTTTTTAAGAGGGTACTGTAATACTGCGCGTTCACAGTTCGTTGTTCAGTGAGAAAATCAACCGCAATTATTCCTCTAATGTCCCAAAACACGGTACACAACACCTTCCCAGCTGACACTGTAATCTTCGCTTTAATTGGCGCGCCCTCGTCTTTCTTCCTCCACTCCATAGACGCGCGTTTACTCTCCGGCGTATAGTAGTGAACCCAAGTCTCGTCTGTGGTGAATATTCTGTACAATAAATTGTCTCCTTCCTCTTCATACCGCTGCAGGAGACGCGTGCAAACTTCCCGGCGTGTGAATTTCTGCTCAAAATTCAGAAGTCTTGGCACCCATCTAGCTGAAATTTTGCGGTAACCAAGCCGTTCATGAATTATTTGTTCAATACTACCTACGCTGATGCCCACTTCTTGAGCCATCTTGCGTACAGTGCTGCGTCGGTCTTCCAAAATGAGTGTTTCGACAGCGCGGACGTTCTCATCGGTAACACTTGTTCTGGGACGCCGTGCATGTGGCAAGTTTGTCACCACTTCTCGACCTTTTCGGAAAGCGGAACACCATTCATACACTTGAGTCTTGGAGAGGCACTCATCCCCGAACTGCCCGAGTAATTTTTGATAAATTTCCGCGGATTTTACATTATCTTTAACCAAAAAACGAATAATGATGCGTTGCGCAACAGACACTAGTACACCCTTCTCGCTCAAGGCTCTAACTACACTAACAAGCGAGGTTACGCGGTCCCGGCTGTTCTCGACGCCTCGTAACAGACCGGTCTAACATCCAGTGCAGCCACTTTTACGACATTAAATTTTGCGCGCTTTTATTCAAAAATTCCGGTTTAAATTTGAACCACCTCGTATGTCTGATGAAGCTCAGGTTGAAGCGAAACGATCGTTACAGTGTCAATTAAAAAGTGAAATTCATTAAAATTTGTTTTATTTTATCCTGATAATAGTTATAATGGAATTTCATCAAGTAAAGGCTGAAACAATTATATACTTGTATTTAGATAAACATAATTATAATTTTACTATTATTACTATTTATTTGTTTATTTACTTTATTTTCTTGTGAAAAATAAATATTATTATACAAGGTTACCTCAGAATAGCGAGAAAGCTATGCGAATCTGAAGAATCCGTATAAATATCTAATTTAGAATCAAAAAATAAATTTATTCGCAATTCATCAAAATTTTTAAATTTCAAGGGCCAAAATGTAATTAAAGTCAGTCCATATCTTTGTTTATTCTATATTTACCAAAATACAGATGTAATTTAAGTTCATCGACCTGCAAAAAAATCAACGAAATTCCTAGACATTGGTTAGACATACGTCTAACATAAGTTCCTATTCATAAGAATAGTTAATGTTTTCATTTCAAAACATTTATGCCCGCACATATGGTGTTTTATTGCGAATAATAACCTTTGCGTTGAATATGTCGACAAGCCTATGGCGCATTTTAATTAATGAAATTATACTTAATTAGTTTGAACGTTAAACTTCTTTTAAAATTAAATTGTATATTATAAAGCAAAAATCGCCATAAAACAGAAAGCTTTATGTAGCGTGTCCATGGCATGCCCAATGGAATAGATACCTGGTTTTTAATTATTTGTATTGAATTATTTACATATATTTTTTCTCCAAATTTGTGGTGGTACTGACAAATACCGATAGAACAATATAATTCGTCGGTAAAGAGAATTACTGATGAATTAGAGGTGGAAGCCCGCATTTTTAACTGCGACAGAGCCGGACTCCAATAAAGAAAAATCATTTTCTCATTACTGCGAGAACATTAAACCGCGATTTTTTTTATGAAGGCATTACTCATATATATCTTTCACCCTATTTTTCTTTGCCGCTATACAGAACTAAGATTGTATATAATATCCTTTATGAAAATAATAAATAAAATAAGTATTATGTTATCGTGCGTCGTTTGGAGCAATAATACAGTATACAATACGATATAAATCCATTCAAGAAAGTCTTATTAAATAGAAATAAAATGGAACTAAGAAAATTTGCACAATAAAAAACATGTGAATGAACATACACCCACCATAAAATAATAAAATTAGCAGGAAATAAAGAAGAAATGGAGACGAACAAATTATAAGATTAAATAATTAAAAATAAATATATAAAATATAGTTCTGAATTAAAAGCAGACAGTTAAGCAAAATAAAATAAAGTACGAATAAATAGTGGAATAGTATTTCCGGTAGTTAAATAAGAGGTTTAGTTAAAAATTTGCTTATCACTGAATTTATCTTAACAAAGTATACTGTTGCAAAAAAGTGACGAGAAGAAGTGGTTCTAACTCAATGAAATTTGGTATGGAAGTAGTACTAACGTAGCATAACTTACCCTCACCTGGAGAGCGGCGCAGCCCTGCTGGGAAAAGATGCATTAATAGCGGGAGTATCCCACGCGAGCGGCGCGTACCATCGCTACACGACGAGGCATGGAGTCAATAAGTCGTTGTATGGTAGCGGGAGGGATGTCCAACCATGCTGCTTCAACTCGCCTCCATAGCTCCTCAACGTTACCCGGGGGAGCCGGATAACGTTGAAGTCTCCGACCGATCATATCCCAGACATGTTCGATCGGATTGAGATACGGAGAACGTGCCGGTCATGGAAGCATCCGTATATGGTTTTCTTCCACAAAGGTCTGGGCAACACGTGCAGTGTGCGGTCGGGCGTTGTCGTGCATGTATAGAAGACGTGGGAGTTGTCGTGCACGCATAGAAGACGTGAGCGCCGTCGAACGTAAGAAAGCACAACGAGCCGTGGCACCTCATCTACGTAGCGGCGAGCCGTCATCGTATGCTGTATACGCAGCAGACGTGTACGTCCGCCATGTGTAATAGTACCCCATACCATAATGCCCTGCTGGCGGTGGATAGGGCGTGGTTGGATGCACTCCTCGAGGTGACGCTCATCACATCTCCGATGAACCAAAATTCGCGCGTCACCGGTGCTCAATTCGAATTTTGATTCGTCGGAAAACAAAATGTGCCTCCACTCGACAACCCACTGATGTCTAACCTCCACCCACTGGCGCCGTGTACGGCGGTGCTTGCGAGTCAGTGGAATCCGCTGCAACGCACAGCGCTCTCGCAGTCCACTTTCTAGCAAACGCCCCCGTACAGTTCGCGTAGTGAGTACGCCTTCCCTTCCTGCTGGCCAAACGGCTCCAAGTTGCCTTGAAGACGTACGCGACGCTAAAGCGCTGTGCACATGGGCGCGGTCGTCGCGTGCTGTGTTCGCGCGGGGCCGTCCCGCTCGCGGCTGAAGACGCGTACGTCCTTGCTCCATTCATTCTCGCCATGCCCGCTGCACTGCCGAAAATGACCGCTCGAGACGGCGCGCGATATCACGGAAGGATACTCCTGTCATGTGCATCCCCACAATCATTCCTCACTCAAACTCATTTAGATAACGCGAACGGCCTTCCATCACGCACAAAGTACTACTACAACTACCCGCTTCCACCACACTAACAATAACCGGTTTCTCCTTCCCCGCATCGGTCTCCATGGAAGCTGTCGGAGGCACTCAGTAAAAAATGCAGCGACAGAAAAAGTCAAAACTCGCTGCGCAAACTCGTCTAAAGGACGCCTTAATGCTCCGCTAAATCTACGCATTTATCTTGACACGTTCAGATTATACAGGGTGGGCTCGTCACTTTTTTCCATTAGTGTATTTGTATTACAAGTATACTAAAATATTTTTAACCATCCTTCTGTTATTACCAAATGAAGTATGAATAAATAATACAATTTTGAAAACTCTTTATCTATTTTCTTTTTTATTCGTTTGATTACAAAACTACATGTTAGCAGGAACTTTTTGGAATTAGCTTATTTTATAAAAGGGCCGCATACGAAACATTTAGTATGTCACTGGCAAATATGAATTGCAACTTCTTCGCCAACTGAAGCAAAGTTATAGAAATTTGATTCTAGGATTTAAAATCAAATTAATTAAAAATTCTCAAAAGAAAATGATCTGTAAACGGTTACGTCATCATAGGAGTTGAACTAAACAAAATTTTGAGAAAACGAAATGGAAAATTGGGTTGTTTTAGAATAAGAATGTATCTACTTGCAATCCATTCTTAAAAAAAAATATTTCTAAATACATAAACCTTCCATCAGTGGTGGAAGGGAACATTAAAAATGTATTGCAATAACTTAATAACTATAGTCTGATGAGCCAAAATTTACCATAAAACGTATCCGAAACTTACAGTTGAATTTCATCTTCGACAACGAAAAGAAATATAAGCAAAACGTGGTTTAATTAACAGGTCTGAAAGAATGTAATCGTAAAAAACTCGTGCTGCAAATAAAATAAAAACACCAGGAGTGTTTTGTAGTAGCAGGAATCATATTAAAAAAAAACTGCTCAAACAATATCATCAAAACTATATATAAAGCACAGAGGAGATAAAGTGTTTTTGGAGCTGTCAAAGAAGAAAACTAATTGAAGCCGATCAAAGAAGTTTATTTAGAAATAATAAAAGAATATATTCTGATTATAGATGTTAACTTTGTCGAAGGACTGACTCATTTTCCATCAGGTTATTAATTCCAACCACTATGAAAATTGTGAAAGACTTTTTACAACAGAAACGTGAAGAAGGAATTATTAAAGTTAACGATTATGCCGCGTTTAGCCTAGATTTCAATCCAAGAAAGTTGCTGTGAAGCCATTGGAACCGAGAATTACGTCAAGTAAAATCAAGGTCCTCATTTTGAGTAAAATAAAATTTAAAATATGTACATTGGATATTTTTACGTATATAACTATATAAAATTGCTAAGTTATAACTCACGAAACATTAAATACTCCCAAACATATGATGTCCAGTGTATTTATACGATATCCGATCATTGTCCAAGATCGTTACCAACATTTTGACATTAGTAATCAATAATAATCACTATATCTACAATGGATTCTTAGTTGGTATTTTTTATTTTTCTATTCTCCAAGCATTTTTATTGGTTTGGTATTTGAAGTCTGACTCTTTGAAGTTCGGGTTACAATTCTATTGCAAAATTTTCACACCACTTTCGCACCGAAGGTATATGGCTTTTTTGTTACGATTTGAGCATTAATTGGACGTCCTAATTTTTTAGACCTTAGCTAAGTAATTCGCTTTGTTGTGTAGATTAGGCTCCGTTTATTGATGACCAGACATAAAAATGAGCCTCATTTACGAACACAAGACGAAATTAATCGCCATCGATGTTGCTTTTCCGCCAGTATCTTTCTCGGCAGTGACTTCTGCATCATAACTCGGTAAGTAATTTCATTTTCGCATAACTAGTTTCTAAGGTTATTAATCTGATACTTAAGCATTTCTTTGTGTACTGAGAAAAACAATTACTTTATCCTTTATCGTTAAAATCAATAAAAATATTTCGCCCATATTCGGATTCCTTCTAACCTGTCTATATCCCACTCCTGATACAGACATTCTTTTTTTTTTGTAGGTCCTTTGAAGCAAGCGTAAAGAAACACTGCTTTATATATTTTTAAATTATTACATTCATACATGATGTATTCTTATTCGAGAAATAAACTTTTTTCTTCTCTTGTTATACAGACGTATATTAAATTGTTCTTATAATTACAATTTTATATCAATAAGAAAATTATATATTAAGACATATATTATAAGACAGCCATAAAAACGTAAAAAACATGAGATAACTACTTTTAAAATAAAAATCAGTTGTCAATCATTCTATTAAATAATTGAATTTTATGTGTCAATACATATACCCTTGATTTGAAGTCACGTTCCACTGTTAAAAACATACTTGTAACGCCTAGCAATGTAATAAAACACTGGATACCCAGATTTACTCGTGCCAGCTTGATAGAAAATGTTCAACGACTTTATTGACTTGAATTCGTCCTTTTCATGCATATTGTGCTTAACCATAATTTCCTCGAAGTTTGTTGATGACATATCTATCGAGCTCCACCTGGCATAAGACGAAAAAAGTAAACTAAAAATATTTATTGTTATAAACAGTCTTTAATAAACACACAAAGACACATGAAGACGTACTGCGAATCAACCGGTTTATGTTCTGGTGGACCCAAATAAGCCAAGAGGGTGGCCATCTTGTCAAACGGTCTCCGTCCCACGGCTTTATGGTCTCTACTACTTGATAAATAATCGCCAATCTTTTCCTGATGGTTCCACAATAATCGATGTAGAGCTAGAACATTGGCGTCACTAATAAAAGACATCGAATGTGACGTTTGGTCAACAGTTTCACAGTCTGAGGCTATTTGAATGAAGAATCTGAAAATAGGAATTTAAATTACCATTTCCGACATGCTTAATACCTAATACCTTCTTCCAATTTCAAAATGTGCTCTTAGAAAATTATTAAACGGCAGCATATGTTGTTCTTTACTGAATTCGACGTGATTCGCGATATTTTGCAGTATTTTTGACATAAGCATTAAGCCTCTTTTTACAGATGTAGGAACTTGTTTAATAACTATGCCCATTTCTTGTGGGGACACTATAGCTGGATTTATAAAACGTAAAAAAATAACGGTACCAACGGCACCTATATTATTTTGAGGAAATTGCGGAAATCGCTTGCTTAGTACTTGATATAAGCAATGGCACATCGATCGTAATTGTGGAGGAAATTTGTCAGCAGAACAGACGATAGCATCGAATACTCTTTGCGTTAGGGCGATAAGATTTTGACGATTCTCTTCAATATCTTCGTTAAATTCCAGTCGTGCTGGGTCTACTTCAAAGCTGCAACAAAAGTCTTCCAATAGGGGCCTGATTAAAGGTTCCAAGAGTGTTTGTAAATAACTAGCACCATATATTTTAAAGCAAAATGCCATTATTTTACTCCCCAACGAATTCCCTCGAAATAGTGTTTGCATACAATCAGACACTTCAACTTCTCTATAAAACATGTTCCACAATAACGGAGAAAGAAGATGTTTGGCATCGAATAAGGTTACAAAAACTCTAGCTAGTTCATCCATTTGGGATGTAGTTACTACATTTGCCAGTGCCATTGCTATTGGTAATTCACCTTTGTCACTAATCATAGTTACTAATTGTACTAATTGTTCAAAACGATCAGCTAATACTGTCTCAGCTAAAGTATCGAATTCTGTGCCTTGTTGTAAAATTTTCGTTAAGACTTCCATAAATGCAGCGCGAGTTTGTAAATCACGATTATAACCCAAATCTACAAGACACGACTTGTACAAATACTAATAAAAAGAAAGAAAAATATTACCAATAGAATGCATTAGACCACTATCAATATTAGCTGATAATAAATTTGACATCGCTTGTATCGTAGCGGTCCTTAATGTGTTTAATTTAACGACAGCAATGCGTTGTCTGGCAACATCTTTTTCTAAGTCAGTAGCATCGGTGCAATCGTTTAAAAGATTCATGAATAAAGTAAAATACTTTAGAAATAATTGGCTTTTTGCTTCCATCAAATCTCCACGATCAGATTCCTCGGGTTGTAGTGGCAAACCCCGTAAGAGGGCGGCTACCGCTTCCATACAAGCTTGATCTAAATCTCTAGTTATGATGGTGACGTCACCAGAACTTGGTGGAGCTATTTGATGTGACGTGCCCATAACCCAATCTGTAAGGTATTCAACCAACTTATTTCTAAACTTCATTTCTTGACGAAAGGCTAAGTCGTCTCGTCTTTTCATCATTGCTTCAACTAATTGGCACAGTTTCGTTTTGATGTGTATCGCATATACGGTCATGTCTAAATGTCTTACGTACCTGCAAATATAATTCAATTATTTTAAATTAAATTCATTTAATAATGTAAAAAAGTTTATTTAACTTTACCTAACAACAGCTAACATCATCCCTTCTATACTAGTCACACCCAAATGTTCTGAGGGTTGGTCATTTTTGGTGTTATCTAAAATATTCTTCATTATAAAGATAATATGTTCAATAAATTGAGTATTTAATTCTGACACCACAACCTGTCCTTGTTGATCAAAAAATTTATCAACGATTGTTTTGATTTGTTCGAAAAGTATTGGGTATAAAGCAGAAGACATTTCATGTCCAACAAGTTCTTTGACGTGCTTTTGTATTTGTGCACCGAATTTTTCATTGCTACATACTAATAAACGCAGCAACAAGTCAACAAATCTAAAATCATGAGCAACGCGTAAACTTTGAAAATATCATACAGCTAAATATAGTACAGTAATATAGGATCGAAAATATCAAAAATATGAATACAATAGCTTCACATATGTAATAGAGATAAAGGAACTTTATAAATAGTCGGCGCGTATGGAGACTTGGCCTGTTCTAACGCATACTTTATTTACACCTAAAGCATGATTTATGAATAATCTTAATGTTGAAATTACGCCAGACCGAATCGCAGTTGTTAACACGTGAAGACTTCCAGCTCTGCTTCCAGTCATGGACAAGTCGCTGGGATCAGTGTATTTATGCGGAAAGAGAGTAATTTGAAGGAGATGGTAGTGAATAAGTTGTAAAAACAATTCATTGTTTTTTTTTATCACATTCCGGTAATTTATGAATAGCACCTCGTACGTGCAGAATGTGGACGACCAGGACAAGTATTTTCTCAATCGAGCTTGAAAACGTTTCTTAAACGCATGTTTCCGAAAACGCAATGCGAACACAATGAAAAGCACGACAGTATGGTATTCAACAAGCTATATGTACAGAATTTGAAGAAATCAGAAACAAAAGCTGACAACATTGTAGATTCATGGATATTATATTTTTAGAATTTCCATCCTGCTTTCTGCCTTCGGCATTAGCTAAATTTTGAATTATATTCCTTTATTTCCAATATTTGCAATTTTATTACATTAATGGGTGGTATTATAAGCAACAAAATTTTATATTTACTAAGCAAGTAATTTAATTTATTCCATAGATTTGGATATTATGAACGTTGAATAAGTAGAAAATCTTGGTATTAAACTTTATTCTTTAAATAAATGCATGTCAAGATGCGTAGATGCAACATGAACAAAACAAGTAACGAATCGTATGTTCGATCGTATGTTTTATAATATCCAAATTTAGTTTACTCATCTGTTATATTGATTCGACGAATTACTATTCCAAAAAGTGTTTTACTTTTTATAATACCGGTGCTAAAATGTAGATGCGATATTTTAGAAACTGTTGAATCTTATAACTAACAGAAATTAGATAATACCTTATTGTTAAAAAGAAGAGCGAATGTACGTCATAAACGCTAACCATTTTGAGGTTAGAGGATAATGGAAGGTGCTGTACCTCGGATCATTTCAAGTTTAGTTACAATATATTTGAATTTTCTATTACTGAAACCGACATTGTGATACATCACGTCTTTCCAAAGGTAACAGTTAATGCAATTCATTTTAAAATCCAGTGGTGATTGGTACTAAAGGGCACAAGGGCGCATGCCCAACCAACCAAGATAAACACAGAAAGAAATTCGCATGTAATTCAGTGTATTATTTTATTTTATTATTTTTACGTATTTTTATAACGATGGTATCAAAGTTTCCTTCCGCACCACAGACACTATGCCAACGCTCAAAACTATGTTCCGGAGCACGATTTCAGATGGACCTTTCCGAGTATGGATCGGTCGGCTCCGCTAATCTTCGCCATATGCGCTTATGCCGTCGGTTTGGGGCACAAAATAGCTCGACTCCAGTTAGCGTCTTGCATGCATTGTGACTGTATTGTTTTCGGCGCGTATCGCACGTGTATGATTTCAAAGGCTTGAAGTAACGTTTATTTTTAATGATGGAAGTTAACTTCCACACCAATAAAAAGATATATGAAAAATATGAGTGGATTTGCTCATGAGTGGATTGTTCACTAACAAATAAACTATTTTGTTTAATCTGCTTAATTTTTAAGAAAGAGGTTAGTGCGGGGAGTAAACAAGGGTTGAATAATTTAAAGCATATCGCAGACAGGGCAAAGATACACGAAAATTTGGTTTCTCACATGAATGCATGCGTGGATTTTAGTGTTCTAGGCAAAGAGGACATACGTGAACAGCTAAACAGTGCTTATTTGCGACATAAAATTAAGTACAACGAAGATGTGGAAAAAAATCGTCATATTTTGCGCCGGTTAATTATGTGTATAGAATTTTGCGGAACTGTTGAATTGGCGTTACGAGGCCATGATCAGACATTG
Organism: Melolontha melolontha; assembly: GCA_935421215.2. NCBI lineage: Eukaryota > Metazoa > Arthropoda > Insecta > Coleoptera > Scarabaeidae > Melolontha > Melolontha melolontha. The sequence continues at coordinate 474,339 of OW285244.1, read as the reverse complement.
ACGTCCGAAAATCCAGGTATTTGTGTATGCTTAATAAACTTTGCAGCTGAATTAGACGCGGTGCTTACAATACATATGAAAGGTTCACAAGTGTTTAAAGGCGCCTCAAAAACTATTCAGAACGAATTGCTAGATGCAATGTAGCAAATTTTCAACCACGAAATATTAAAAGAAATTAAATCTGCAAATTTCATTGCTTTGGAGGCCAATGAAACTACAGACCCCGCTAATAATCAGCAAATGGTTGTTATTATTCGATACGTGTTTAATGGACAAATTTTTGAACGCTTTTGGTTTTTTTTTAAGCAGGGTGGACATAATGCTGATGTATTAGCAAAACATTGCTGAATGAATTGCAAACTATTTTAAATTCTCCTTCTGGGTCTGTTAATAAACTAATCGCTCGAAGTTACGATGGGGCGTCCGTGATGAGTGGTAAGACAAATGGTGTCCAAGCTATTATCAAAAGAACATTTCCACATGCACAATATATTCACTGTTACGCGCATCAATTTAATTTAATTATTGAACAATAAAAAATGTAAAAATTTTCTTTGCAAATTTTCATTCAAGTTTTTTTTCTCGATCGCCAAAACGAACGATAATTCTTGATGAAATAGTCAAACATAGATTACCACGCGCTGCTCCTACACGCTGGGTTTTCAAAAGTCGAACTGTGAACACATTATTTGAACGCAAAGAATGTTTAGACAAAATTATTGACGAAGTTGGGATGGATTCAGTTACTATTAGTGAAGCAAGTGGTTTATTGAAACATTTGAATCCCCGGAATTTCTCTACTGGTTGAAAATATTTCATTTCATCATGCCACATGTTGAAATATTATTTAATCAGGCTCAAATGCGCGGGATTGACAGTGATCAACTGCAAAAGGCAACAGCAAATTATTCACATTAGAAATTTAAGAAATTCTACTGACAATGATAATCGAGAACGCAATAATGAAGAACCTGCAAGGAATAGACAAAAAAACAGCTGGAGATAACAGAGCTGTTATTGCCAAGGAAGTATGTGACACTATTTTAAGCCAAATTAGCGACCGATTTGATTTTAGGGATCACTTAAGGGCAGCAAAATTATTTGATTCTCAAAATTTTAAAACTTATAGCCATTCATTTCCGCAAGAAAATTTTGATGAAACTGTGAAGAAATCTTATCCTATGTTGGACAGTGTAAAATTAAAAACTGAACTTTCAGTAATTTATGAGTGCGATGACATGTGTGACGTAGGTGGTGTTATGTCACTTTTAGTGTTCATAACAGACAACAACCTAAAAAAGGTTTTGACGGAGACATACAAACTGTTGGATATTATTTGTACAACGCCCATGTCGACTGCAGAATGTGAACGATGTTTTTCCACCCTCAAACGCATTAAAGAAGATCGACTGAACCCATTGGCGGTCTTATCAATAGAAAAGAAGTTCATCCAGTCTATCCCGGATTTTGACAACAAAGTCATAGACGTCTTTTCCAGCATGAAAAATAGGAGAATAGATTTTATGTACAAAAAATAGATAAGTTTTTTTTGTGCCCATCCTCTTTCATAATTCACGAGCCGCCACTGTTAAAATCTACAGAAGAGAAGTGACAGCGTGCTTGTGTTTTAGATCCAATCAAAGTATTATTCACAATTAGAATTGTGAATAATATTTGATATTACTTCTTCGTCTTTTAACCTATAAATAACTTATATGTAGATCTTTGTAACAAACATTAGTTTTTGATCAATGTTGTACCTCAGGTTATGTTCACGTCTTCTACCTCGGACCGGTCTAAAGTACAAACACTTAGGTATTTATAATTGGGATCTCATAGAATATGTACATGTAAAAACGCTGCGTAATAAGTAGTGACAAAAATGATGTCCTGTCAATGCCGAGAATCCGCCGCAAGAAAATGCGGCGAAAAAGTGTCGGAATTTCCATACGAGAAACAGCAAGATGCTATAATGTACCGAAACCGATGTTAATTCGGCATTTAAGTACATTTAAAAAAATGGAAGTTGTTGAAATCGAATATATAGCAAATAACAATACAAAGCAACTGTTTTCTAAAGGAGATAAAGAGACGTTCAAAAAATATTTGTTTGTAGCGACTCGTTGTAGCTGCCAGTAGTTCGTGTACGGTTGAGGCATAATTATACTCCAATTATTGCACTAGAAATTTTAAGACCTTTAAAATAGGTGGACGTCCACAAGGAAAATCCCCAATTCTCACGGATACGCCAGAAAAAGACGAAATTGTTGTCTTAAAGAAGAAACAAGATGATCAAGCTACTCAAAAGTCACCAAACAATTAGTGAAAAGAGTTACAAAAAGAAAAAGAAACTGTTTCTAGGGACGAAAACTTCCAAAATAAACGAAACGAAATATCGTTCTAAGAGAAGATATGAATTTGGAAAAACGGTACGAAAATCAAAAACATAAAGGTTTTGTATTGGTGTAAGTATCGGGAAAGAAAACTGTGAAATACTATGTAGGAGAAGTCATTAATTTCGGGAATGACAATAATGAAATTAAGTATTTACGTAGAATCAATAATTCTAAAAAAATTGTTAATGATTCAAAGAAAACGTATGACTTTAATTCACAACGATATAATTTGCAAACTACCACTTCCAAGTAGAGTAGAAGAAGCGGTTCAAGAGTACGAAATTCCTAAGTATTACCTTTTGATGTAAGCCTCAGTGGGTACCACACAGAGTAATTGAAAAGTGATTCTATGATATATCGTAATATTATTGAAGTTAAACCAGAATCGTGTATTTCTTAAATGGTCCCAGGTACAATTGCAAATGTCCTAAGGTACATTACTAGTTTGTACCTTGAATCGATTTTCATCATCTCTCTTCGTTGTTGTAAATTATAATACGTGTTTTGATCAAATATATAAAGAGTTAAATGTTGGCTTTATTTATTAGCTTCATAATTTTGTTTAAAGATACCAAACAAAATAGTGAATCTAATTTAAAAAGTGACACAAGATACATCTTCCCCTTCCCGTCCAGTACTAGAGCGATCAATGACACCACCAAAGTCTTGAAAACGAGCAATAATACGATGCACGAAATGTTATTTAACATTTAAGGCCGAAAGAAGGCCTAAAATCCGTCACCCGCTTTGTACAATGTAATGATCGTAATGTATGAATTTTGGACCACTTCATAATATAAATGGTGTTCATTGGGCAGCTAGTAAACATGTACTGACATATTACTTATCTCCCACGTCCATGCTGTTATGAAATTCACTAATTAATAATTTTGTACAATTGGCAGTATTTACAGGGCAACAAATATCTAATTACTCGTTTTCGTGCTTTTTCTACTCATAACAAACCCATATCTCCAAAGAAAAAAAACTATTGCACCGTCTACTTGTAAATTTCTTTCATCTGTGAGTACTTACTGAGTTACAGGGCAATACTGTCTTTGTTCTTGCCCAGTGCTAGTTAATACACTAGACTTTCGACTGTCAGTTAAAGAACTGACAGTACCCATGGAACTAACAGTAATGGTAGACAAACTAGAATAACTAGAATGCGATGACGCTGTTAATGTTGGACGGGATGGTGATTTACGCTGCAGACAAACACCACCCAAGGCACAAAGAAAGCCTGTCATATTAGCCCATTCATTTATTTGGTCCTTAAAGAGTGTATTGCATAATATTAATTTAAAAAAAAAATATTTTTTGTACTCACTTCCAACTCCTGTTCTGAATTTTGATGCGAAGCTCGTCTCTTACCTATAGAACGATGGAAGGATTCCGTCTGACCATCTTCAGCCTTTGTTTTAGGATGCGACGCCAAATTTTTACACGTTGAATTCCAATTCATGAAAGTTTCCTCCCAAGCGGGTTGTATTCCATTTACACAGTGCTCTATTTTTCGTAAAAGAGCCATGATTCTCTTTTGCAGAATAGCACGACCTATAAACATTAGATCTTGCAAAATAACTTCTCTATCTCTGCGATTCACCTTTTCAAAATGAATTTCGCATTGACGCTGCAATTTAATATAGGAATTTTTCGTGTTTTATAATTCCATTTTAGGCACTATTTTTATCGACACTACATACAGCGACATTTATTAAAAGTTTATACACATTTTAGCATTAGTGAATAAAACTTTTAAGGTACATTTATTAAAACTAGGCCATTCACATGACAGTTTTTTTCCATTAATCACATTCTGTACACATTTAAATCAAGCCATCATACTTCATCTAGCTAAATTTAGTTGGCGCAGAGTTTTTATATAAATTAAACGTAAATTTTAAATTCCTATAGCCTATTAACTATTATTTTACTTAAACTAAATAAATTTACAGCGTTTCGAATATTAAATATTTCCTTAGAAAACTCATATCTAGTTAATGTGTTTTATTTAATGAATTATAATATCCTTCTACTGGTCCAAACCATAAGTATATTTTTATACTCGCATATCCGATAAATACATTATCTGACAGAAATTGAAACTGCTTTTATATTTTGAAATTATTATAGAACTTGAGACTCGACACTACTTAATTCAGCAAGTTATTGCTTTTCTTGAGCTTTCTTTGAGAAAAAATAGAGAAATATACTATCAGTAATAAGAATTTGCCCACCTACGTATTTTAATATACAAACAAATGATATCCTTTATTAATTAAGTTGTAGAAATTACCCATTATATAGCCCAGATAAATAAATGAAATAAAGACTATAAAAAGCAAAAGATACTTTTTTTAAAAAAATTTATTTCCACTCTGCTTTTGTAGTACAAGTAGTTAATATCAATTGTCTCTGCAATTTAATAACAATAGTAATAATAATAATAGTCATTGTCCAACAAATATTACACCCATTTACGAACAATAATGAACACGTAATAAATAAAAATAAATTTCAAAAAATGAAAAAATATTCAAATGAACTCAAAAAAACACACCCGAAAAGAGTTTGTCTACTTTTTTTGCACAAAATTGTTACAAATACACGTTGCAGGACACCAATTCTCAACTCTGGCAGATAGAAAGTGCGCGCATGCTTGGGTAAAATTCTTGGGACATGAAAAAGTACTCTTGACATTAAAATTCGCTTTTGATTTTGTCATGTATCAGGTTTCGCAAAAATTTCACTCAGTGTACATTTCTTCTATATAAATTAGTTGTAACAAATTCTCATTACTAACACAAAAAAAATCCACAAGTTTGCAAGAGAAGTAAATAGTAGAAATGAGAAATCCATAATAGACTACTTTAAAGTTGGAAAGGAGGTAAATATATATTCACAGAATCTGTGAATATATCAGAAACACCCTTCCGGAAGTTGATAGACTTGTATCAGCTTTTAAAAAAGTTTTCAGAAAAGCACCATTGAGAGTAGCTCTTTGCAGGGAAAAACTTCCATCTTTGTCACTGCTTCCTAGATAACTAGAATAACTAGATGGGGAACATGGTTGGAAGCTACTAGTTTTTATGCAGATACGATGACAATAACGATGCTCGAAGTATTTGTGAGTGCAAGGAACTAATACAAATACCAAATTTAAAAAATCAGTTGTATTTTCTTCAGGAACACTTTGGAAATTTGCCAAAACTAATCACTTATTTTGAAAATCAAAATCGCAAATTAAATGATGATTTAACCACATGAGATGTGGCTATTAATAATTTGAAAAACATTCCAAGTGACTTCGGATGTGGCCTTCGGCAAAAGTTAGACGCAGTTTTTAATAGAAATCCAGATTTATAACATTGCGGCAATTGTGTATGGGGACAATGCCTCAAAATCTAGCTGCTAAATACGCTGATATAAAAGAATGTTTCCAGTATGCACCTATAACTAGTTGCGATGTAGAAATGACGTTTTCTATCTAGAAGGATGTATTTCATTCAAAGAGAACAAATTTTACAGAAGAGAAAGTAGTGCTAGTTAATATTAATACTCCTTTACTCAACTTGAACTACAAAATGAACAAATAAAAAGGTATTTCGTATTTTATAGATCACCACCTTTGTTTTCCAATTATATAATATATCAAATTAAAAACTCTTTAAAATTACAAATTTTCAACAGTACGCCCGTGGGCGATGAGTCATCGGCCTCTCATGTCCGGTCCCTAATGATAAGTAACATTAAAGATGATGATGATGAAGTTTTAGTGGAGAAAGAGAAGATTATGGAAAGATGGAAAAGATATTTTAAAGACTTATTAGAAGAAACGAACATAAAAGCAGAAAAAAATGGTGATTCTCCGCAAGGAGTAGGTAAAGAGAAAGATCGGCAGCAAATGGAAGTGGTGACCACGGAAGAAATTCAAGAAGCAAGTACTAAATACTGGCGAGGCATCAGGTAAATCGGAATAATTGTACGAGTATACAAGAAAGACGATGTAAGGGACTGTAGCAATTATCGTGGAATCATATTACTAAATATAGTATGTAAATTATACACTAGAGTATAGTAGCTAGTAGAAGCAAGACTGAGGAACATTGGAAGAAGCGTTAAAAGATACACAGTATGGTTTTAGACCTGGTCGAAGAGTGACGACGCAAATTTTATTCTATCGCAAATAAGCGAAAAAGCAATAATGGAGGACGGTAAAGTACATCTTTGTTTTATAGATTTAGAGAAGGCTTTTGACAAACTAAATAGAAACGACATATGGAGGACACTAGAAAAAAGGGACGTAAGGGACAAAATGATAAACGGCATAAAAACACTGTATAAACAAACTACAAACTTCGTTAGAGTTAAACAGGAAAAATCACATGTTTGAAACCAAAAAAAGAGTGAGACAGGGTTGCGTCTTGGGTCCATTACTCTTCTCAATAGTGATAGATGAGGGAATTAAAGAGGTTAAAAAGAATTTCAACCAATACAAAGTAGGACACTGGAAAATGGACGATGTAAGGGTCGCCGAACTGATGTTAAAGACGATTTGGTACTAATCTCCAGAAAAGAAAGAACACTAGATGAAAACGTACGAATAGTTAATAGCAGTTTGGAAGCAAGAAATATGAAAATAAATGTTAAAAAGACATGAACAATGGATATAAGCAGAAAAGAAAAGAACAACGAATACAACTTGGAAGCACAATATTGAAACAAGGTAGTAATTTTAAATATTTGGGAACGAAAGTAACACAAGGTGATAGATTGGAAGAGGAAATCACTGAAAGAACAGGAGCAGCGGGAAGACTATTCAATTCAATCAAGAACTCGTTTCTAGATAAAAAATAAATACCCAAACAGATAAAAACTGAAATATTTAAGAGAGTAGCCACCCCGATCTTGATATTTGGCTCTGAAACATGGACGTTGACAGAAAAACAAAGCACGGACATGAGATTTTTGCGGAAAATTAATGGAAAAACAAGAATGGATAAAATTAAAAATACCGACATTAGAGATAATCTGAAAACGAGTCCAATACTAAACTTAATAGAAGATGGGCAGCTGAGATGGTTGGGACATGTATTGATAATGGAGGAAGACAAGTCGATAAGAAGAGTCTTTGAAGCAAGAAGATACAAGCGAAGAACGAAAGGAAAGCCAAGAAAAACGTGGAGTGATGTCGTTGGAAATGCGGCTAGGGAAAGGGGTGTTGAGTGGAGTGAAGTGAGACATAGGGTGCAAAACAGAAAAGAATGGAAAGAGATATGTAAAAAGAAACAGAAGTCCCGACTCAGCTCCGTACAGTAGTAAGTACATTTCTTCTATCTAGAAGTGATGTCATATTATGCAACTAAAATAAGAGGAAAACTCCATCTATCTTACCTATCTTGTTAGATAGGTATCTCACAAATCTTTTGCGAATCCGATCAGCAACATACAGTGGGAAGTATAGATGGGATTACCTTGCTCATAGTGTAGCGAAATAGAGAGACTTCAAAAAGTTAAGATCTCTAAAGTATTTAAAAAATCGAAGGATTTTCACGCAGAAGCAGATCCTTAATAACTAAGTGTCTAGGCAAAATTTTTCGCCAATTTATCTTCTAATAAAAGAGGAGTACTCTTCTTTGTGTATGTAACAACACGGCACATACAAACATTCAATTTTGAATGAAATACATCACACCAATTCTTAATAAGTTCTAGATTCCTTTGCAAATTTCGAATGTCATCAACAGTATAAACTTCAAAATAGATCTTTATATCAACAAAAACTAACCTACTTAGAAAAGATGTCAAGAGGCAATGATAAAACTTAAAGTACTTTGTATGATTATATAAAATAAAATAAAATATAAAATTTTAATTTTACGATTAGCATTTCACACATATTACTAAAGATCGTCATTCTCGGCCGGTTCACAGAAACGTGGACATGAACAGCTATCATAGTGTGAAGTTGTTTATAGACGATGTATTTACGAATACGTGTAGGTGAAATTCGAACGGAAAGCATTTTTCTAAATAACGCACACTTTTACTTCAGTACCTAAGTGTCGGTCTTTACTTATTACTGTACTATTCTGATGGTGGGCAAATATTTATTACTGAAAATTCATTTAAATATAAACGACGCAATTAAGTTTAGCCGGCAAGCCAAATGGAAAAGAAGCTATTCCAACTTTGATAAATTACATTTTTTCAAGTGGAATTCTAATATGTACTTGGTTACATAAAAGTCTCTAAGCTAATAACAATGATACCTCTAGCTACAGCATGATTTTGAGCCATTTCTTTTAACACTACACATATAATGATGACAGCTTGTATAAATAAGGAAATTATATGGGTTCCTTATTTATAAAAGTTCAACACCAACATGCAACTCACCATTAGCATGTTCCGGAAAACACATGCGTGATTCACCAGTAGCTAAGACAATAATTCAATGTATTACAGGAATTTGTTTAGACATACTCATATATAACAAAAAGAAAAATGTTAAGTTGATAACATTATAGCAACACTAGATTTTCTTTTAAATATTAAATTTGCGTACACAACTGAATTAAAAACGAATGATCGATGGAAATGTTAATAATCTAATGTTACTAATTATATAACTACGGATCTAATATTATAATTATTGTTAATAATACTAACCCGTTGTTAAAATGGTAGCTACTTGCGCCAGCTCTTGGTAAATGTGATAGTTTGGAACTAAATATGTAACAGTAACTTCATCAGATCCGCAACGAATTTCGGCTTCTTGGCACAATAAAGCGAAACAACTCATGGCTACTAAAACAGCCTCCATGTCTATACTCCATAAGTACATAAAAAACACAACCTGAAAATATGAACTTGAATTGTAATGTACCGGACTATACTTTCATTACCTCTAGTTTGATGTGAGCCTGTTTACATATTGCGATTTGGCTGCCTAGATTTGCGTACTCCTTGTGACGTGACAAAAAGGCATTACGACATATCAAAATTTCTCGTAACCACTTCAATATGTCGGTGTAGTTCATTATTTGGTGTTGTATTAATTTTTGTGAAATTGAAAATAATACTTGGGAACTGAAAAATTACTTTTATTAGTAAATCTTGAATGAAGCTTTGGTTAATTAGAGGCTACGTTAAGCTTGACAGCAAGATCTAACTAGTGATATTGAAATAATTTATTTTGGCAGGAAACAAAAGTTATATTCTTTAGAGCTCAGTCTTGTAAGTAGGATGAATTATTAGTATTACAGCTAATTGGGCTAAGTTTAAATTCTATAATTCGGACGCCAAATTTTTAAATCAATTATAAACTGTAAACTTAATAGAATAGAATATTTAAATTATTGCAAAAAATATTTAACTAACGCTAAAAGGGGTGTTAAATTTTATTTTATATTGAATCACAAAATCCTGAACTTGTATTAATACTATATAAAATTAGAGAGTGGAAATATCTATGAGAAAACTGAAGATTCGATAAAATTTAAGCATGTGTATAGAAACATAACAGTATTTGTATATTCTCCTAATGAACAAGAAACATACTTGGAAAGGCAATAAAAAAGATTTTGGAGACATGTTTACGATTTTGTTTAACATGGCTCTTAATTAAAAACCGCTATTCTCTGTCGGCTCACAGAGGCGTAGACGAGCGAGAGGTTCGGGAGACTGACATTATATAGTAAGCAATGTGAAGTTGCTACATTAAATAGCTTACAACAAAAAAATTAAAAGGAAATACCGAAATAGAAGCCTCTAGAATATGGCAACATTAAAGCAAAATTGTTTTCGATTTGGAACAATAGACAAACGACGTGTATAATGGAGTCACCGAGGATACAAAAATTACGCCAAGAATATTTAATCGACATGAAAAAAATCCGAAACGAAGGGCGAGGTATTTGCTACGCAGGCGAAACTTGGTAAGACACTTACGATACCATACAAAAGGTTGGATTGATGATTCACAGGCATCTTTATTAGATGTACCCCCTTCCAAAAGAAAAAGAATGATTATTTTACACGCGGGTTCTGAAAGCGGTTAGGTCGGCGAAGTGTTACTTTCAGGCAAAAAATCTAAAAAAATTTAATAATTCAATGGAGGAAATACATTTAGTGCTAGAATTAGTTCCTCTCGCTCCCCCCATGTAAGTAGGGCGGGGATAATTTTGTAATCTTAAATAGGAACCCGTATATTTTTTACAGATTCGAATTCGACTGAAAAAGGTACGTAGAATTTGTCTGAAACATTTTTTCAATTCATGATAGATGGCGCTGTAATCGATTAATTTTTTTTTTTTTTTTAATTTCTCGTAGTGAAGCAATGCATACGATTCTGTAATACGTTTGAAATAAAAAATACACTTTCTTTGTAAATAATCAAAATTAATCTTCATTTTAAAATTTCGAATAATTGGGAAAATGTCACCTACAGAAATGTAAATTGCTGGTGAATAAATTACTTTTAGCGTAATCTAACAACGACGTGTACGTAGTACCACCTTGGGATGCTTGATTTCAACAAACTTCGTTACGTGTTGTTCTCGGACGAGGCGTCTTTCGCAAACCACGGAACAGTTAATCGACGCAATACACATTACTGGAATGTTGAAAATTCGCACTGGCTTCGCGAAGTTGAACAGAAAAAAAATCGTTCCACCTCGTAGCTGCTAAGAGGGGCATAATGAAAGTATGTCTTCTGAGGAAAATATTTTATGTAATGTTCCGAAGTTTTAAACATGCTAGTAGACAATTCCTTTAAAATATGAGCATCTGGGTTGCGATTAAATATAAGCAGTTTTTTAATAAGACGATTACCAAAGGGGAAATGAAAATGATTTCAATTTATTTAATAACAAACTTAAAGTATTTTCTTAACCTTTCATTAAAATGTTTCTTTTGTCAAAATATTCTACAGGGGATGGCATTTTACGAAACTGTACTTCCATAAATTTACCTGTTCGAGAAGGATTGCTTGTCTAAAATTTCGTGTAAGTGCCATTGTTAGAGGTAAAGACCGAGAGGACACAAATCTCAATACATCACAATCCTAAGTGGCGGTTAGTAACTTTTTCCAATGCACTTGTAATTGGTTTTATACTTACCTCTAATGTCTACATTTGTTACTCCTGCTTCGTTTAAAAATAAATTTAAGATATAATTTAGAATGTTTTTCATCAATAAATTATGTAGATTTTACATTTTGTCTCAATTCAAAACTGTAAACGTCAGTTGTCAAAGACCATTTCGTTTTTCAATGTTTTTTTTTTTAAACGACAGACTTTTTTCACTATATCTTCGTGAAACACATCATTGCCGTTCATTTCGATCATATATTTTGAAACTCTATCACAATTTTTGTTTAATATTTGCATTTACTATATTTTGTATTCTCAAAGCATCTCCTAGAATTAATCTAATAACGCATTTGAATATTTTTAAATTAATTTTTTATGTAAATGAAAATATCGAAATTCTTTATTGAGAAATAGTGTTAGTTAAAGTTGACTTTTGACGGCACTAGCAATAGGTGTCACTGTATAATCAACTTAAATATTAACTAACCTAACATCCCAAAAGGTGTTTATCGGTGCTTCTGGATTCCAAACTTCGATTTTTTCAGGATGATGTAACACCAATAAAGCTTCCATAGCTTCTTGAGCAACGTCAGTCATTGACGGTTGGTGTACTAAAGATACCAAACCATTTATTAACTCTAAAGTTGAACTTTGTATTTCGTGGCCAGCCTTTCCTTGATTCTAAAACAAATTTTTCAGTTTTCCAATACGTGTTTGGTAAAATTTTAGACCATACATTTAACATTAACATCGGGTCAGCGTGTATTAGCCTAACCATATACAGCAACAGGTTTCGGTATCCCGGTATTTCCTCAGAACGATCTTTGAACTTCGCCTGAGAGTCTTTACCTTTAAGCGTAAGAGATTGGATCATTCTGAGAGGAGTGTGCGACGAATAGCCTTGTGAAACTTTATTTAACGTATCAGTGAACATAGCTCTTAATTCAGATGATCTACTGTATACTATATCTATTTTAGGCCACCAATGTAACCTAGGTTGAGTAACTATTCTGTACAGAGACCTAACAAGTACAAAATGGTATGAAGATGGTGAATGTAAACTTAAGCACACTTTCAAAGCTTCATTATTGTGGGGTTTTATTCGGAAACATGAAACAAAACAATCGATCATCAGTTCCATATCATGATATATGTAATTTTGTCCTCTAGTAAATGGTTTGTTGGGGTTAAACAATAAATTCTAGAACAGAATAACGTTATAAGAAATTAAATTATAATTTAAATGATGAAAGTATTACTTTTAAATCACTTACTACGCTCTGAGCAAATGTAAAAGCAATATTACATGAATCTAAAATATTTATGTATGTGGATGCTTTGCAAAGTTTTACGCAAGTGACGGCTGCTGACTCTATTATTTGTTTACTGGAGTTACCATGTGGTCCAATGCCTTTCCTAATAGCTTCTATAAATACCTTCTTTTTGGTATGCTTAGGAGAACACGGTCCCCCGGACTCGGAATGAATTATTTCTTCTAAAACTTTTGGCTTAAATATTAAATATTTGTCAGTAAACTTGAAACTAACACTATAAGTATGTCTTCCGTTATGACATACGTGACTTTGCCGCATAAATTAAACAAACGATCAGAAATAGTTGCAGCGCGTTTGTAAATAATCTCAAACATTCAGCTATTTTCAAAAACTACGCTGTTACTGAAAAATCCCTTCTCTTATAAAACTTGCAGTTTAATCGTTTTTTTTTCTTTCGTATGCTTGATTTGTAATATATTTGATTTTTTTATTTGGAAATTGCTATAAAAACCTGTGATATTTAGTCTGGCTTATAGATTTCCACGATCATTGTTCATAGTACGATGGGAGTTCGAATCGCTTAACATTTGTTATTTTACATTCGTTTAAAGAACAGAAAATGAGTGATTTGAAACTTGAACACAGAAGCGTCATGAAATTTTTATCAAAAGAAGGCAGTAGCCCGATGATGACCCTAAATGTGGAAGACTTCTGGAAGCACGAACTGAAGAAATCATCGACAAACTTGAAGATTTGATATTGACTGACCGCAGAGTAAAAGTTTCAATTATTGCTAGATAAATAGGAATATTAAAATTCTACACGAAAATTTGGGAATGAGCAAAGTGTCGGCACGATGGATTCCCAGGCTACTCAGTCCCGAACAAAAATTGTGTAGATGAGAAATTTGTGAAGAGGATTTGACTGTTTTATCTCAAGATAAAGACTTCTTAAATAGTATTGTAACTAGGGATGAAACTTGGGTACACCACTGGGACCCTCTCACGAAACAAGAGTTCAATGAGTTTATAAGGGCTCTTCACCATCCAAGAAGTCAATTTTCTGCGGGATGAGGGGAGGCCACAGTTTTCTGGGACGCGGAGGAGATTCTCTTAATTGAGTATATGCCAAAAAGGACAACAATAGCGGAAAATGTCTACAAAGACACAATTAAGAACTTGCGCGAAAAAAGACCTCACAATTTTGCTCAGAAAACTCTGCTTCTGCACAACTGCGGGGTGCATAAGGCACTAATTTTTCAAGCAGTAATCAATAAATGCGGCTTTGAAGAATTACAACATCTACCCCACAGTCCCGACCTGGCCCCCTGTAACTTATCTCTTTCCAAAACTCAAAAAACACTTGAGAGGGCGTCGATTTTTATCGAATGACGAAGTGGAAAACGCTGTGGGTCGTATTTTGCGGAATTAAAATACCCACAGAATTTTTCCTCGAAGGGATAGCGCTATTAAAGAAACGTTGAAATAAGTGCGTTAGTAATGGTTCTTACGTTGAAAAATAATTTTGTTGTTTTCTAATTCGATCTTTCATAGCTAGGTAGATAACAAAAAAACTTCCCTCGTATCTTCTCGTTTTCTGTAGGCGAAATGTCGGCATTGCTGGCTTCATTGCCAACATTTCGTTCACTCTTTCACGCGACACACTCAGGACTGCTATCACAGTATAAACCTTATCCAATAGCTTCTTGTCGGCACCTTTGATCTTTTGAAATAAAACGCGTACGTGTTTGCGCATGTTCAGCATGTTTTCTTTCTCTCTTAAACATGTGCTACAGTAAGCATAATGGATATCAGACTGTTTAAATTGGCCATTCAGTTTAGATCCTTTAATCACTATCTATCTCTGTTGTAACCTACATTTAATAAAGGAAAGAAATACATGCGCCCTACCATGCGCGAGATGCCATTTTATTTAAATAACTTTGAATAGTGATGCTACTACATAGCTCTATACTGTGCTGCTACTTTGAAACTAGTTTCAATGCATCGATGCGGTTCCAGTACGGAAACCGAGATATTTGCGATATTTTATTATAAGAATTTTAAAATTCATTATGCTGAGAAAGTGAATATGAAAGGGGTTAAAATAAAAATAAATCTATGAAATACCTTTAAATTACACTAATGTTTTTGATATAGTGTATTTACGATACCAGACGAGGCACGTCATAGTCAGTTATATAAGCCGCAGTAACCTAAAAATCACAAGTTACTAAACATACGGATCCTGTTATTGCTGTATTTAGTATATGTTATGTTACCTACCCTTCACAACGTTTCAGAGTGTTATTTGTAACAACTCTCATTATTCATGTTGCTCTTTTCATGTTGTTTTCTATCACTTAAATTTATCAATCATAACCTAAAAATCATTCAAGGGAATGTGTATGTTGCAACTATGACGTATGCTTCGTCTATAATCGTCAATAGACTATAATATCTTTACCGCCATTTGGGTTTATAATTCGAAAAAGTTTATTATTAATTGATTCAGTTTCTCAGGCTTTCAAAGGAATTTCGTTCTACAGTGTTGTTACCGCTGCATCCAATTCCTCTCTGGTTTGGAATTGTCTTTTGAACTCAGTCTAATCTAAATACTGTCAGTATTTTAATGAGAAAATGATTACGAATTCTAAGTTCTATAGGAGAAGGGACATGAATTTGCTAAGAATATATAAATACGGTGTCCGCAAGAATAAACAGTACCGAAGATTATGGGTGCTATGGAGTTGCTTACATAACATGCATTTGTCATTACTGATTTAATTGTCATTAGTTGACATATCAATGTTACGCTGCAATTGTATTTGAATTGAAAATGGTTCTAATGGCGGCTCAAAAAGTGTTCTTGGTAGAACGTTATTTTCGCTCATACGGAAATGGTGGCAATGAAGATTCAAACTTACAGCAGGTGTTAGTAAGATATCGACAACAGTTTAATAAAGTAGCCCCAGTAAAACTGCTATATTAGCTATTGTCGAGAAATTTTGTGGCACTGGTAGTGTATTGTGTCAACGGAAAGGTTCTTCAGGTCGTCGAAAAACAGTGTATACTGACAAAAACGTAGGACGTATTTTTGACAAAGTTGTGCATTCACCGCAAAGAAGCCTTGTAAGAACTGCATGCAAACTCAACATCAGTGAAACATCTAAACGTCAGCTGTTCAAATCAATTGGTAGTTATCCATACCGTATTAAAATTGGACGACTAAACGCTGCGGTCAGAATCCACTCACTGTCAACCAAGACCGTTACAGAGAGAACATTAATGTACCTTTTGTGAGAGATTTACAGAACTTTTGCCATGCACGAAATCTATTGATGCGCACAAAATGGTTTCAACAAGATGGTGCAAACCGTCAGTATTTTGATGATAGAATAATTTCCCGGAGAACAGACTTCGAATATCCTTATTCACCGGATCTAACGCCACGTGATGCATACACTTGAGATATGATGAAAGACAAAATATTTCGCTCTGGAAATCCGCCAGAGAATATTGCAGAACTACGAGAAAGAATACAAACATTTTTCCGGCAGTTACATCAACCACTTTTTATAAATATGTTTAGTGACTTAAAAAATCGATATGAAGCTTGTTGGAGTCATAATGGTGGACATTTTGAACACTCAAATTTAAAAAAAAATGGAAAAGTAAATATAATTATTTTCGGTACCGTTTATTCTGTCGGATACTGTACTTACTGAAAATACCTGAATGTCCAGTAATGCAGTAAGTAGTAACACTATTTTGTTAAACAATGAATTTAGATTGTAACAATTCAAGTAAATTGTTTACTAAATTTTAAAAACATGAACTAAAGCTTAGCAAATTAAGCATTAAAACTCTGTAATAGCATTTATTTAATTTAAGTAAATCCCGGTTCTTTCTTGAATTAATAGGTATTTGCACCAGATCATCCAAAGTCACCTTTATTACAGGTCGCTCATTGGATTTACAAATTTTTTTGGCGCCATTCTTTGTCTATCGTAACTGGAGGATTACTTATACTCTATCATTAATTATGCAGAAATATATAAATGAAATACGATGAAATCTCTCTAAAACTGACGCAGTTCGTCCAATAACTTTTGTCGGGAAAAGAAGGATGTCTTCTTAAGGGGACTCTATTCCAAATAATAATTCCACTAGAATAACCCATATTTTTAGGTATTGGTAATAACGAAAAGATATTTCCTATTTGCACAATAACAACGTTAGATATAAATAAATGCCTACAAATGGTATTGATAAAAATTCTAACATAGAAAATGGCATGTTTCTTGACGTGTCAGTTTAAGTGTGGGCCACATCGTGTCCCCAAGTTTCCAGATCGCCATAATTTATACTAAATTGTTGTGTCCTTTATCGCCTTTAATGCAGCATTATAATTTAATTTTTTATCGGATTTATAATTTTCTTCGTCAAAACTTGCGTTATTTGCGTTATCTGAAGTTTCGGTATTTATAGATTCATATTCGATTATCAGATTAGTACCCATATTTATAAAACCTTTAACAGTACCGTTATATCTAATTGTATCATAAATAATTTCTATTACTTTATTTATCAATAAAGCATTCAACAATTATATCCTAATCAATGATATATTCGTCATTATTTGCAATTACTTGTATTCTAGAATTTATATAGTTCTGATGTAGAAATAACAAACTTTGTTGTAATTACAATTTCGATCTCTGCATTTCAAAGTTGAAAAACTTATTATTTAACTCCGACATACACTCTGTCACTACTACAAGACTGAGAGATACTTATTTACTGCTAATGGGTTCAGATTTGTCAATTTTGATAAGTCAATAGAATCACAAATATATCATTACAATTCATTCCCTACTATATATGACAACCTGTCCTGTTCCGGTCTGTCTTTCAATGTATACAAACACTAACAGGGCCAGCGCATCTAAATCTTGTTTTTCTAAAAGTTTAATATTGTTGCACTGATGACACTGCCATGATTTTTAGTAAAATAAATAACATCTTAATAAATTAATCATTCTGTTATTCTGGCAAATAATTCGTGATTTTTTCAATGTTTATGTTTGCCCTTTAACCGAAACCATTTTACGCACGAACTTTTTACAATTTAATTGTTCTTCTATTTTTTGATTTAGACCACACCATTGTTCCTGACAGAAGAACTCTCCTATTACAAATCGTTAGTGAACTATTAGTAACATTAATTTGACTTCTGCCTTTATGTAAGAATTATCTATTCTGATGGATACTAACATTCGAACATAATATTATGTGCGGTTTTTTTTTAAATCTTTACTTACATTAATTAAAATGCACTGCTTACGAATACCCAAATAAAGCAACTTAATATGTAAGCCTAGTTACATAGTTTGGGGAATTCCAGTTCATTCACAATTGCGTCTGTCCGCATGAGCAAATATTCTGCCCGTGTCCAGTCATGAGGTTGTCAGTTCAGAAAAAAAAATATTCAGAAAAAGACTAGTACCTCGGTTCCGCACAAAAAATGCTCATTGAAAAGGGACGCCCTCCTAAGAGATGGTCCATTTCAGAGAGATTTCACTACATATATACATATTTTCTAGCTTTTAACCCTTTCATTACAACGCAAATGCTTGCATACACGCCATTGCTAAGTACGTTAACCATATTGATAGCATCGACCATTCTTGGTCTTTAAGTGTGAGGTATTTCAACACCCCACGTATTATATTATATCGTATTTTTTTAAGCTACTCTCACGCTTTTCAGATACTAAGTGATCTCAATATGACACGATTGCTACAGTAATTTTTTTGTTATCCAGTCTTGCATTGACCGTCCGTATTTTCGTAAAAAAATTTGGGGCGAATAAAATTGCAATTTCTAAGAAAAAATGTTCTGTGCTTCAGAATATTTTTACAGAAGCGCATATAATAATTATCAACGGCATGTAAAGTGAGTAAAAGAGAAAAATGTGGAGAATTTTAAAAAATATTGAAGAAAATATAAATAAAAAGATGAGGAAAATAGGCTACTTTGAGAAAAAGAAAATAATGGAAAGATCCGCAGTAAAAGAAATCAGAAATATGGGGGAGAGTGAAAGGCAAGAATAAAAGAACAATAAAAACAAATCAAAAAAGAACAGAACGAAAGCCTGGAACAAATAAAAGAATTGAAAGAAGAAAATGAAAATACAAAGAAAGAAGTGACAATTTACAACAAACGGTAGAACATAATCTAATTATAGGAATACCCATGGAACTAAGAGATAATAAGAAACTAGAACACGCACTTGAAGATTGTCTATCAAAAATAAAGTTGAGAACAATTAAAGCGAAAACATAAATGAAAAAAACTTACATAATGCATCTACACTTAAAGATGATGAAACCGAAGCGGAAAAACTCCAAAAATATACAATTTTTCCTTCAAATAATGCAACTACCGAGCTAACAGCTGAAGGTTCAGGCGATGAAGATATTATGAGCATAAATAATTTATGCGTATCATAGCTAAAGGTTCCAACTGATATAGTTTTTGAAAACGATATTAGCGACGACTTTACTTCTGAAGATGATGTACCTTTATCAGAAATTCAGAAAACCTTAATAATCAATAAGCCATGAGGTACTGTCAAAAAAAGATGAGGAAAATCTATCAATGGATTAGAAAGGATTTAAAGCCTGTAACGGATCATTTTGACGATTACAAGGTGTCTGAAACTGAAGGGATCCCACTGAAAATTTTTTCGATGAAGATTTGATAGAAATGATTATCACTGAAAGTAACAAATATGCTCAACATTTACTAAAAAGATACTCACGAAAATAACACAGAAACATTCAGGTAATTTGTGAAGACAATGTGCAGTAAGGCCTCAGGATTCTGTTTGTCTTTTACATAATATGCGACGAATCTACAGATCCGATCAAAATATTAACCTGTATCGCATATCAATACGAGAGAAAAAGTAGTACTTTCCCCTTATTGCAAATTGTATTTCAAACTGGTCAACTTGCTTTTAGACGAAGGATTGCAACCTCTCTACTAGTTCAAAATCTGAAAAAAATCTGTACATCAAAAAGGGCGACAATAATTTCATGACATTGATTTGCGCTATGATCGGCTAGACCACCTAGTGATACCATAAGAAAAGCAAACGCACGACAGCATGATCATGAGAGAACAACGACGCGATGTTCTAAGTGTAATATAGGACTCCATACAAAATGTTTTATGCGATAACACACAATTACTTAATTTGGCACTGACAGTCGTGTATGGCCTATATACTACTATATACTATAACAAGTGTCATTTGAAAAGTCAATCTAGTAGCATGTGA
This sequence comes from Melolontha melolontha, assembly GCA_935421215.2. Taxonomy (NCBI): domain Eukaryota; kingdom Metazoa; phylum Arthropoda; class Insecta; order Coleoptera; family Scarabaeidae; genus Melolontha; species Melolontha melolontha. Next base: position 454,224 of record OW285244.1, on the reverse strand, counting down.
TTTACTGAGAACATTTTGAAGTATGTCGTAAATTAAAATTTACTTAACCTACGAAGTCGTATATTTTGACAGTTTCATACATAACGAGCCATCGAAAAAATTCATAATTGGAGTAGACTGTGAAATTGGGTTGGTACTTTAGCCACTTCCACATAATGACATTTATTATTTGACATTGAAACTATAAGTTTGTGTCAAATTTTTCAAAAGTCTTATTAAGAAAATTAAATTTATTTGAAAAATGGTAAAATTAGTAAAATAATTAGTAACGTTTTCAACAACTTCTGAAGCTATATGTAAATTTTGATTATGATTTCCATATTAAATAAATTATTTGTTTTCTTTTTTGTTGTAGTATCATTTCAATGCGATAACCTTTTTTTACAATGAAACCAAATAAAGTACCAACCCAATTTCACAGTCTACTCCAATTATGACTTTTTTCGATGGCTCGTTACAAATAAATAACAAATAATAGGTATTTATTGAAAACTATAACAAATGTTGAAAATGTTGTCCTTCAAGATCAATGCACTTTAAAATCCTCCATTCAAAATTTCTGATGACATTCTGCAACATTACTGGATTGTTATTAATTTCCATGCATTTCTGTTCGATTCTCTGTAGCATATCATTCACATTCAATATAGGTGTTCGAAATATGTTATTTTTTAGATAAGGCCACAAAAAGAAGTCGCAAGGTGATAAATCGCATGAACGTGTAGGCCAGGCAATTTCAGTATTTCGACTAATTATACGCTCATCAAGAAATTCTCTTAAATAATCCAAAGATTCTGCAGTACAGTGACAAGGTGCTCCGTCTTGTTGGAAGTAAGCATTTTGAAGTTCATCATCATGCAACTGATTGACAAATGGTTGTAAAATTTCCGTACGGCACCTTTGAGCAGTTAACGTTCCCTGAAAAAATATTGGTCCAATGATTCGCCTTTGGCTTATCGCTGCCCAAACACCAATTTTCTCTGGATGTAGCGATTCTTCTTTAATTACATGTGGATTTTCACTACTCCAAATTCTTGTATTTTGTGAATTTAGGTATCCCGTTTTATAAAACCATGCTTCATCAGTAAAGATGAGCGAAAGTTCTTCATTATTGTTCATATTTACAAACCAATTACAAAACTGTAGTCTATGTGGGTAATCAATTTCTAACAATTCCTGTACTGCTGTGACACGGTATGGATAAAGTTGCATATCTTTTTTTAATAACTTGTGAGTTGTGCCAACAGAAAGGTTTATTTGTTGACTCAAATGTCGAACAGATGTTTGTGGTTCATTTTCCATTATTTCTTCAACACGATTGACAACTTGAGGTGTAGGTTTCTTAACTGCTCCACTGCCTGATTTTCTTAAGAGACTACCAGTTTCAAGAAAAAGTTTTAAAGTTCTATCCAAAGTATTCTTAAATTGTATATAATCTATTACAAAATGTGAAAACTCAACTTGAAATTCTACCATGCAATCTTGAACTGAATAAACCCATAAACCATCAATTTTATTACCACTTCGAAAATAAATCTGGACTAAAAAAATTTTGTGTTCTAAAGTGAAAGCCATTTTAAAACTGAGAAGCAATTTATTTAAACCAGAATCGACGCACGATTATTTTATGCACTAACTGATATTTGTGATTGACATTATCAAATGTCATTTGGATGTACGTTTACGGAACAACAAGCACATACTAATATATTTGCGTCTCATTCTATCAAAATTTCAAAGTAACCTAGATTGACTTTTCAAATGAACACACGTTACATAGTATAGAAAATTTTTATACTTTCACATAAATAAAATATATCCAATTATAATTTACTGGTCCTTTATCTCATAAAACAGGATTTTTTCAAAATTATGGCAGAAGTTTGCCTCGAAAGTTTTTAGACATATCTGGGTTAATAAAAATAAAAAGTAGGGTACATTACCAAATAAAGAAAAAACCGAGACGAGAGAAAAAGAGGAAACCTCAGGGTATATGCAACTAAGCATAAATGGAAAGGGACGGACTAAAGAACAAAATGAACCACTATAGAAAGGTAAGGGCCAAAATCAAACAAAAAAGCTAAAGATAAATAAAGAAAGGATATACTCGATGAACCCGGCAAACAAAAGGATTAACAGTAGAAAAGATGAACAGATATTGAATATACCGTTACTCTCAAACATTTTTTATTACTCTTTAAACATTTTGAAACGAGAAACTAATTAACAGATAAATAGTATAGACACCAACAATACTAATCAATAAACCACGAATTGTAGAAATCTTAAATAACACACAAACTAATAATGAGCGGGAAGTAAGAAATGCCAGAAAAATAAAATAATTCAATAATCTATTGTATTCGTAAGAAATGTGAAAAAGAAGATTAAAACAATTGTAGGGGACATCGTTTTTTTATGCTGTGTATTAATTATTAATTAGACCACATTGCCAAGATTTTTAAGATAAAAATGCACAAAACGATTTTATTGAACTTAACCTTCTACTACGCATATTATTTATTGACTTTAGACAAGCTTATGATTCCATCACAAGAGGAAAGCTTTAACGAACTCTGCTGATAAAAAGACTTTAAGTACGTACAGCAGAGTCACAGTTGAAGAGAACCTGATTGATACATTTCAGGTCATGAAAGAGCTAAGGCGAGGGTAGGCACTACAACTATACAGAAAGTGTACAGTGTATGAATGTACAAGGAGAAAACGAAGTATCTTGAGATGGACGGTACAGTAATAGGAGCGAACCTAACTTAAAATTAAAAATTACATTAAATTAAAAAAGAGTGGAGGTTTAAGTACTTAAAGTGGAGTGGGGCAAGCGGCGGGTGAAATAAGTGAAATTAATAAGAGATGGGCAAAAGGGGGGTAAATAAAAAGGATTCGAAAAGCACGCTTGAGAAAGAGTGGAACGAAATAGCACCTACATTGACAGAAAAAATAGTTCTTTCGATGCCTTTAGAACTAGAGGCTGTTAGGCAGAGTAATGGCAAACGAACCAAATATTAATTTTATGCTAAATAGAGGTCTTCTGCAAATGAAACATAAGCAACAACAAATATATAATCTTCACTGTTAACTCCACATTGTTATAATAAATATTTTTATTTTATTTATTTTACTCGGAATTGAATTTATATGTTTTATGTATGAATACTAACCATACTTATTATTAGATAGGTTCATTCGAGTAACATCGCACCCGCGGCTCGTCCACGCGCGTATATATTTATTTTGTCAGTCACCACCGGACAACGTTAAGCGCACTTCGCTCATTTAGAATAATAAATTATTTCTGTTAAAACCCGAAGTGCACCGAAACCTATATAAATAAATAAGTTATAAATTTATAAAAAGTGGTGGAACACTTATGATTTTAAAGGTCTTCCGTGAAGTCATAAACTGGGTAAATTCGGTTAAGTATTTGCAATATCATATGTGTTTCCGCAAACCGAGTACGTTTTGGAGAAACATGTGCTTATTTGCAGAAAACGAGCGTTTTACATCTACTGATGTTACATTTGCATAATTAAAATAATCTTTAAAGCAACTCCACGGTTCTGTTGACGCACTTTCACAAGTTTGTCTTAATGTGGCAAAATCTGAATCTTTCTCTAAAACACTTTCCAATCTTTCTAGAACACAAACATTTTTTGCGTCTTCTACAGCACATAGCTGTGCGTGAATATGATGTACTGTTTGCAGAGATTCCAGTAAATACCAAAGGATTTTCTAATTTTTCCATCCGACGTAATTGTTTTGAATAATTTTTAAATCTGTTTTAACCTGACTATCTTGAAATTTTGACTGGCTTTCCTTGATATCCGCAACTTTTTAGGGATCGCACTTGTTCTTAATATTATCAAAACATGTATGATAGTAAAACGCTGCCTGTACCATGTTCCCCAACGTCTAAGAATCGGCTGTAGTGGGTCGGGAATATCAGGACACAGTCTGTGAAATTGGCGAACACGTTGTGGGGATTTGAGAAACACAGCTTTTATACTTGCAATTAATGCATCTACATCTGGATCATCTACGAATAGTTTCTGCCAGCAGATGTAAAGCATGGATTTTACACATAAGATGTAACAAGTTAGCATAATCTTTTTTTTGAGGCCGACTACAAAGAGCATGTTTGCGGCACTATCACTCATAAACATTAACACTTAATTTGTTGAATGTACAAATTTTTCTGATGTATTATCACAAACTCTGAAATTATTTCGGCAAAACGTTGTACTCTTCTGCAAACTAGCAAAAGGTGACGATAGGTGTGATTCCATTGTACCTAAATTTTTTTTTACAAAATGTTGTTTCGTCCACAGATAACCACAGTTTCAGATTTAATCATGTTCAATACGTTTACGGAGGGATGTCGAAAATTTAGTAATCTTTTCCGGCTGTTACAATATGAAAGTTGCACATAAATGAAACAAAAATGTCTCGTCACTTTTTTACGATTATGCATTACACTATTTATGTGTCTTTCGCAATGAAACTTTCTTGAACACATTAGCGGTATATCGCACACTTTATTATACCGCCATTACATTAAATCCGGAAAATATCTTTATCAATTTATGATCTACACCATAAAACGGTCTCTGTCTGGCTATTTGTGAAATTATAAAATTATTATTTATCACTGAAAACTAGTGAAGTGCACTGAACGGTTTTCGGACGGCAACTGAAAAAATATATATACGAGCAAGGACGAGCCGCCAATGGGATCTTACTCGAATAAACCTCTCTACTTAATTATGTTATATATGTGATAAGATTATTCGAAAATTTTTTTTTATTGAGTAAAATTTATTTCGACTGATGATTCTGATTGTGACTCACTGTAGATCAGCAGCCTACTCTAGAAAATGAAATGTTAACAGATGGTGTAATTTTCGTAGTTATTCACAGAGGCATGAAAGAAGAAATCTCCAGTTATGTGTAGAAATAACAACTACAAAAGGATAAAAACATATCAAAACAATACAAGTGTCAATGACACTACCTTTAGGACTGAAACGATTTTGTTTCAAAACAATCGAATTTAAAGAAAATATAAAATAAAAATAAATAATTTTGTAAGTATTTATGTACAATATACACGCTTTTTGATCTAATTGACAATAAATAAGTCAACAAATGATTTGTGCTTCTTTGGATTAATTAGCCATATATTTATCCCGGTTAAAGTCCAATCCCATAAAGGCTAATTAACCAGACTCTGCTTCTAAAAAAATTACTGTTGAAATACTTAAACGAGAATATTACTGTTAACCTCTTCTTTTTGGGAAAAAGTATATCAAAATATGTAGTTTACATACACTACTCTAAGCACTAAGATAATAATGTTTAAAAAATATATATAATCATCATCAATAATATACACCAAGACCCCGCTTAACGCGGTAGAGCGTTATACGAAATAGCGTTAAACGAGGTTATGTCGTCATGTAAATATATAATAAGGTTAGGGGAAAACAGGTAGAAAATTAAAAATATTGTTCAGGTATTTTGGAACTTAAAGTCATTTAATATATTTTTATAACAATACAACAAAAACTTGTTTCTTACAAATGGGTATATAAAAATAAACAAAACTCTAAATCATTATTAATGTTTCAGATCATTCAGATTCTTGAACTTTCTGCTTTTTTACTAAGAAGGTATCTAATGTCGTTTGTGTTTCTCTATTACGCTCTGTAAGAAGTTGTCTATAAGTGGACAAAGCATCCATGACATCCCCTTTGCCTTTGAACTTCGATAAAAATTCTCATCATTTTCAATAAATTGGTCCATAATCTCGTTATCGTATCTAAACAGGTTTTTAAAATGCAGTTGATAGTTCTTTTTGCTCTTCCTCAGAATCGCTACTTTCGGTATTTTTTCGATCTCCTTGATTCGCCAACTTCTTGAGCTCATCATTAGAAAGACTTTCTCCTGTGTCTTGCAAAATTTCTGATGACATTCGGCAACATTACTGGATTGTTATTAATTTCCATGCATTTCTGTTCGATTCTCTGTAGCATATCATTCACATTCAATATAGGTGTTCGAAATATGCCACAAAAAGAAGTCGCAAGGGGTTAAATCGCGTGAACGTGCAGGTCAGGCAATTTCAGAATTTCGACTAATTATACGCTCATCAAATAATTCTCTTAAATAATCCAAAGATTCGGCAGTACAGTGACAAGGTGCTCCGTCTTGTTGGAAATATGCATTTTGAAGTTCATCATCATGCAACTGATTGACAAATGGTTGTAAAATTTCCGTACGGTACCTTTGAGCAGTTAACGTTCCCTGAAAAAATATTGGTCCAATGATTCGCCTTTGGCTTATCGCTGCCCAAACACCAATTTTCTCTGGATGTAGCGATTCTTCTTTAATTACATGTGGATTTTCACTACTCCAAATTCTTGTATTTTGTGAATTTAGGTATCCCGTTTTATAAAACCATGCTTCATCAGTAAAGATGAGCGAAAGTTCTTCATTATTGTTCATATTTACAAACCAATTACAAAACTGTAGTCTATGTGGGTAATCAATTTCTAACAATTCTTGTACTGCTGTGACACGGTATGGATAAAGTTGCATATCTTTTTTTAATAACTTGTGAGTTGTGCCAACAGAAAGGTTTATTTGTTGACTCAAATGTTGAACAGATGTTTGTGGTTCATTTTCCATTATTTCTTCAACACGATTGACAACTTGAGATGTAGGTTTCTTAACTGCTCCGCTGCCTGATTTTCTTAAGAGACTACCAGTTTCAAGAAAAAGTTTTAAAGTTCTATCCAAAGTATTCTTAAATTGTATATAATCTATTACAAAATGTGAAAACTCAACTTGAAATTCTACCATGCAATCTTGAACTGAATAAACCCATAAACCATCAATTTTATTACCACTTCGAAAATAAAGCTGGACTAAAAAAATTTTATGTTCTAAAGTGAAAGCCATTTTAAAACTGAGAAGCAATTTATTTAAACCAGAATCGACGCACGATTATTTTATGCACTAACTGATATTTGTGATTGACATTATCAAATGTCATTTGGATTTACGTTTACGGAACAACAAACACATACTAATATATTTGATTCTATTAAAATTTCGAACTAACCTAGATTGACTTTTCAAATGAACACACGTTATGTTTTCCACAGCATCCATGACATCTATCTAAATGTTCGTCGCAAGTAATAAGCTTTAAAATTTGATATAATACTATATAATATATATAATACGATATAATCCATGGGTTGAATTAAGGCTGTTGTGTTAGGTGGCAAGAAAACCACTTTAACTGGAATAGATGTTTCTAAGTCAGATAAATTTATAGGGTGGCTTGGAGAATTATCTATTAAAAGTATGTAGTGCTTTTGGTTCAAGTTCTTTTGTCTCACAATATCGTTTCACAGATGGGCAAAAATGTTCAGTAAACCAACTCTGGAAAATCTTCATATTTATCCATGATTTTTTTATTAGATTCCCAAATTACTGGTAAAGTTGTTTTAGATATGCCCTTTATCGCTCTTGGGTTTTTGGAGTGATAGACCAGTAGTGGTTTTAATTTAAAATCTCCATTGGCGTTGCCAACCAGCAAAAGTGTTAAGCGATCTTTTGCACCTTTAAATCCTGGTGCACGCTTTTCTTCACAGGATAAATAAATTCTTTTTGGCATTCGTTTCCAAAAAAGCCCCGTCTCATCGACATTAGAAACTAATTCTGGAGGATAGTTTCCACGTTCAATAATCGTTTTTAATGTCGCAGGGAATTCTGCCGCCGCTTTTGTATCTCCACTCGCTGCTTCTCCTGTAATATTTATATTACGAAGACTATTTCGGTGTTTAAATCTGTGAAACCATCCCGCACTTGCAACGAAAGTTTTAGTTGTGTCACCTGTTTCACCTTGAATATGATTAAAAATTCTTTTAGCTTTTACCATTATAATCGCTTAGCTTAATGGCATATTACGTTGAACTTCGCCATCAATCCATACGCAAAGTCGTTTTTCCATTTCCTCTATCTCATAATTTCTCGAACGAGTAATTCTAGTGGCAGATGTAGTTGTAGTCGTAGTTGCGGACGAAACTATTTTTTCTTTATTCTTAAGAATTGTCCTTATTGTCGAAGTCGACAAGTTTAATGCAACACCAATTTGAGTTTGACGTTCACCCGATTCTAATCGTCGAAGCACTTGCATTTTAGTGTCTAGTGAAATACTTTTTCTTGACACTTTATTTTCGTGTTTTTTATTATCACTCATAATAAAAACTAAAAATTATTATATTTATCAATATATGAATCCTTATATTACATAAATATATATATACTTACAATTATGAATTATAAATTTATTTAAAATTCTTGATTTTTTACAATTACAGTAACAGATAAACAAATTTTGAAAACCACATATAAAAATACACGTGTGTACCACCGCAATGATGAAGCAAGTTTATCACATTTACATAGTTTGTATGTCGGGGAAGCACAACGCTGCGTGCAATTTTCGTTGAATACCACTATTCCAATAAAATCGCGTTAAACCGAAACAGCCCTAAGCGGAACAGCACTAAGCGAAGTATTGGTGTATTTCTACAAAGATATCAAATGAATAGTCAATATTATCTGTTGAAGTTACTATCTATAAATTGTTTCCTGTACATCAATCATATTTAAATATTACAGCAAAAGGGTTAAATAACCGAAAAAATCGTATGCAATTCTAAAGAAAAAATTAAGTATTATTGGACACTTACTGGTGATAAAATTAATAACATAACTTGTAAGGGCCATACAATTGCCCTTCCTTTTTTATTATCAGCAAATGTGTCTAAAATATCAAATAATTGTTCACAGCACTTTGATAGTTCCTCATTTGGATTTTTCTGCAGTTCGGCGAATTCATACGGATATGCGTCCATCCAATTCCAAATAGCTTTTTCCAAAGAGTTCATTAATACTAAATGTGCAGATTTCTTAAGTAGCCTAAACTTTTGAATAGCTTCTGGAAAAATAAGTGTTACCACAAGAAGGAATACATAGATACATGTACCTGAAAGAAGCCTTGTTAGTCTACTCGCATCAACATTAATATGTTGAATTAATTCTATGTCACTATAGTCAGGATTCTCATCTGGACATGATGCTAATTCTTGTAGTTTTGAGCTAATTCTACTAAAAACCGCATTGAAGAAATTAACACTTAATGCAAAGAGAACTTTACTAGCTAAAGTTTTTATTGCATTACTATTAGGATTATCATTAGACATGTCTAGAAAGTAACAAACAAAAATGTATTTTAAAGTAGCAAGGTAATAATATTGTTGACATAATACCTAAAAAAGTACAAATTTCCTTCAACAATGATTTTAGATTTTGGTTTTCCTCCATTGTCAAGGATATTGAGTCTTTTGGTTGTATGCTGAAACATCTTTCTAAAGTCTCCAGAATTATAAGTAAGCTATCATAGTAATTTTTGTCTACTTCAGCAGCATGCTGACGTGCACTTCCAAGTGCACCAGCTTGATACTAAAAATTATTTAATATGTCTAGTTAAACAAAATAAGGAAACAACATTATCCAAAACAACATACATTTTTAAATGCATGAACCCATCAAAGCATTTTTTTAATAAAAAAAAAAAAACCTATGTATGTATAATATAAACTGTATATATAAACTGTCTTCTATAGCTTACCAATTCATGTATACGTTTCAAAACCTTTACAAAACTCTCAAGGACTAACGCAAACCGATATCTTGATATTTGAACAATACAATTCTTATTTTCTTCTTCATTTATACGTGAATGAGTGGTTTGTGATCCAATTCGACAGGGTAACTGTATAAAAAAGAAAAAGAAAATCTATTAGAAAAGTTACTTAAAAATAATTATATGAGGTAATTTCTTCACTATGTGCTAGATTATCGATAGCTTGAATAATTAGATATAGATGAATGTATGCACTGATATATGTATATATTGATTATAAGGTGGGATGTGTTATTCTGAATAAAATTATATGTAGAATAAAAGATTGGTCAACGAAACAAACCTGCTCTTCAAATCGTGCTATCAAAGTATTTGCCCACTCTCCTGGCTTTTGAGTTGCCATTTCTCACAAAACACTTAATTTTACATTATTATTAAAACTTTAAATGGGTTGACATTTTTAGAAAGGTTGCGATTTTGACAGTAATATTATTATTAGGTCTACAACCAACTATACCAAGATGCCTAGATTACCATAAATAGGCAACTTACAATACCAATGCGTGTATTGTACTCCTACCAACTACTACCTTAATACCTGATTATCTAAAAATATATTTACCGATTCAGAATTTGTACATTTTACAACAAAAATTGATCAATCTTCTCCACTATTTGAAAATATATAAAATAAAAGCCGAATTACTTTTTAGAAATATATGGGTACATTAATACGCAAAAAAACTATTATTATGTTTTTTATTATAACAAATAACGTTACTGCAGTTTTTACATTCAAAAAAATGTTTTTCTCAAAGGAAATTAACAATATACACAATTTCGTTTGAGAACGGCCAGTTTTTAATATCGAAACTGCAGTAACGTTATTTGTTACAACAAAGTAAGTTTTTTGTGTATTAATATAACTATCTCGAAATATCGGCTTCCATAACCAATGTGTTTAAATGACTACAGTTTCCCTATTTATAATTAATAGTTATTTATGTACCAAGTCAGTAAAGTGATTCTTTATTGGACGAGCCCGAGATTATGAGCCGAGTTCGATAAAGACACTTTACTGACGTGATGTACCTATACAAAATTAAAGATGAAGATATTATAACTTATCACATTTTATTATGACAAAGTAAGCGAATAGAAAAATAACAGTGAATACAAAATAAATCTACTTATTTGATATATTAAACGTGAACGTCGACGCATTATAAAAATGAATTCCTGAAGTCGATGGAGTTTGAATGCAGTCATGGCTATATTGACAGATAGCAGCAGGTTAAAGTGTTTGATTTTTATAGTAAGCTAAAATGTTTTGTTTATTTCCGAAAATCGCTATGATAATGGATGGATTTATTGACAGTTGGTGATAAAAAAATATTACACACATTACAACCTATTAGACATTACTAATAGATACTACTATTTGTTTATAAAAACACTTTATTTAAAACAAGAAACATTTCTTTACATTAAAATAAATTAAACAAAAAAATTATTTATCTGCAATTCCTTCCTTTTCATCTACTGATTCCACTGTAACTGTAAGCTCCTTTTCAGCAGTTTTTAGAGTAAAGACTATAGGAACAGTGGCAAGTTTGGAATTTCCATCTTTCTCTAAATGTCTTATCCATGACAATAATGAATCTTTGGTTGATGTTCCAGTAGCACATACAGCTAATATAATACCATCATCCTGTTCATGAACACTAATAAGATTTGCTATATTGGACTTTTTTGGTATACCAAATTTAAAAATGGAAACATTTATTCTGCTAACATCTAAAATTTATATAATTTCTAATACACAAAGTAAACTATTTAAATATACTCTTTTTTTAATAACACACCATCAGGATCTTCATTTTCTTCTGGTATAGGTTTAGGATTAGTTCTTAAAATGAAATAATTAACTGGTTTATTTCTTAACCAAATTCTATAAGACCCCTCAACATAAATAGGTTCATCTTCTTTATGTTCACTAAGTAATTTTCTTTGGACAGGGCTCTGACCACTTACAATCCATGTATTTTCAATGGCATCAAGAATATCAGCAGTCTTCAATAAAATATTATAAAACCAGAAAATTAATAACTTAAAAACGTACTTGATATATTGCGAGTTGGGACTGAATATCTACACTGCATATGCGAGCTATTGCTATTTGAGCTAAATCAAAGCTATCATTAGGTGGTGGATTTGGTACAGGCCAAGGAGACAAATTTCTAAATTTTGGCATCCAATACATCATTCGCCACAATTTTCTTAAAGGGTGACCTCTTTTACCAAAAATATTTAGTAACATTTGTTCAACTTCTGAATCAGGCATTACACCTATAATTGAAATTAATTTATGTAAAATATTTATTTAAAAATATAGACCTACCATTATCTTCCATTTGCTCTAATAAATCTATAGCACATTGTTGTTGCTTAGGATAATGCATAAATTCTGCTTGGAATATATTTTGTGGGATAAATTTTCCTTTAGGTAATATGTCGATGAGCGCCTTATATACTTCTAAATCTTTCTGAACACCAAATTCTTCCATACTTTTTAAGGCTGAATATATGAACTCCACATGACTCCTTCTATGAACATCCCTTCCAATAAATATCTTAACCATATCTAAATACGCGTTCTTTGTTTTACTTTTTATATTTTCAAAATCTGATTTTAGGGCTACTTCTTTTATATTACTAGTTTGGTTTTTATTCTCTAATATTCTGGTCAAAGATAAATGAATGTTTCTATTAAATGTACCCGACTTGTTTATATTATTTAATGTACTAATATTCTTACAATATTTCATTATAAAAGCTAGTTGTTTGGAAGCAAACATTATTATTTTATTTTATGTGTATTATTATGTATCATTTTAGGTTAGGTATAGAGAGACATATAGAGGTTAATGTAAACTCTGACATTCTTTCGAAAAACCAAGGTCATTTAAGACCAGTTGAATCCAGGAGCATAATGTGAAATGGGAAGTATTGAGATAGTGTTTTGATGCGTGTCCATGGATTCAAGATGGCACTAAATACAGAAACTCTAACCGGTAAATTACCTGTCTTGAGCAAAACCGTTTTTTTAAATTTTACCAAGTTTTACTTGAGTTAACCCATAGATAATTATAACAAGTTATAATTGTTATAATTATCTATGAGTTAACCCTAGTTGACACCAGTTAACAGAAAAGCGAACTTCGTAGATGAAGTGAAAACGTGGTTGAACGATAAAAGTTGAAGATTTGAATCTATTTTGAGGTAACCAAACGATTATTACTATTTCTTTTTTGTATTACTTAATGGGCAGTCTATGTGAATATTATTATATAGTAAACAAATAGTTATATAATACATGTATAATGATGTATATAATATATTTTCAGAATTGTTTATATAGCATGCCATGATATATGGCAAATTATAAACAAGGGGGTCTATACTTCATGAATTTCCAAAAGCAGCATCATGCGGGTTTCAACAGTTGACATGCTACAGGAATATGCTCATTTAGAATGGATGATATTAATTTACTATTTGAAGGAAGCATTTTGAGGCAAAATATTTAACAAGAATAGACTAATATCAAAGGCCATACCAACACTTTATTTACCAGGTAGGTAATCCTTTGTAGCATCTTTAACTGATCTATTAATATATGCATTCATAATACTGTTCTGTGTAATTTCGAATGAGTCTATGTATCTGCTGCCTATAAACCTATGAATCTGATATTGGATGACATTCATAATGTTCCATCTACATCAAAATATGCTGTAGAAGATATTTCAAAGTAAGCAGTTTATTGACTAGTAATATAGTTGTAACAGTAGTATGAGAAAGCATCTGCTCCAATATTAAGAAGAAAAGTAATATATTGACAGGTAAAGATATTTTACTAGTAGGTAGTTCTTTTTGTGTAGACCCTAGTAAATTCATATTATGTATATCATTTATAATACTTTAATGTTAACTCTGTTAACAAATATAAGTTTATTGAATATTTTTTTTTGTCGTAGGGTGCACTTTTGAAACCACACATCTAAGACCGAAAGAATAAACTTTTTATAAGTAAATTCTTTCTTTAAAGAAAAAATATAACCAATGTCTAAAAAATATGGCCTTTTTTTAAATCTATTACCCACTTATAAAACAAAAAAGAAATTCATTATTTATTATTTTAAAATCCACATATTTTTAACACTAATTTTTATTATTATTTTGATAGATATAAAAATAAAATACAATATTTAGTCTAACTAGATTTTGTATTATTCGATTTTGATACTACAACAAGCATAAAAAACAAATTTTTATATAAAAAATTCGAACTGTAAGGCGTTAATTGAAAGAATATATAAAGATGCGCAAAGCGTATCTTACCCCAATGTACCTCCGCACACCTCTTGCCAACTAACTTAGCCGCTGTTTCGTGGCGCCGCCAAACGATAGTTTGTGCAACAATTGCGTTTATTTGGATAACAACGATAATACGAGAGAGACGATATTTTCCAATGTCACCACAAACAGCAATAAATGCTTTGTATTATAATAGGCATTGCAATTGTACACGAAAGAAAGATGAACCTGTCTTATCTGCGATCGACCTCTTTACGCTCTTCCGTTTTATTTACAAAATAAATTAAATATAAATTGTATTCGAAAATACTTATAAATAATAACAAAAACAATCTTCCTTTCACATTTTCATCCAGACATAGGACTAGCAAAGTTTATATATGATTAACTAGTAAAGACTTTGGTATGTTTAAAAGATGTTTTTCTGTTTTCTATTATTTGTTGTCTATAAAATTCAGAGGATCCTGATTTAATAATTCGGTTAGTAGATATTTTATTCCCATTTTCTTTAAATGTTTCCAAAATAAAAGAATTGATTGTAATGTCCACTGAAAGCTATGCATACAGTAGATATTAGTTCGTCTGCTACTACCTTCAAAAACTTCAATATTATTGAAATTTGTACCGATTTCTACAATACATCTGTAATGTGGGTAATACATCTGTAATGCGCGCATTACAACGTACATTTTCTCTCTTTCAGTCATGCACTTTGCTTTCAATAAAATTTTCTTTATTAAATTATTATTTAAGTCTATTCTTAAATTCAACACTTTTAACAAACTTTGAATTGCTCTTACAGATAGTAATGTGAATTTTAGATTACATAACATAAATTTATAAGCTCTGGATGATTTATAAAACAAAGAAAGGGCTAATTCTTTTCTGATTTGAGTAACTTTCCTCTTGTCTTATTAAATAGCTCCATATTTATAAAAGTTTTAGAGGTTTACTTCTATATATTAACAAATTGTGGAGTAGTGCGCTAATAGAAAATGATTTCTCCTTTTTAATCTATAGGTCTGCGATTGTTTTGCTTTTACCCGACAGGGTGCGGTAAACTGAAATCATCTCGAAACCAACAGTACGATACGGCGCTTAGATATTGAAACCAATTTTAGCTACGCTAAAGTGCATAATCATTGCGCATCTTCATATATTCCTTCAATCAACTATTGTGGTAGGTTAGTTTTATTTTAGTTCGTCCCAATGGAATCGAGATGAAGTTAGACGCTGTCTCAATTGTTTATCATTAAGTTTCACTATCTCCATGGGATTTGTTTCTGATATAAACGGTATACGCTCTATTAATCTGACGTCACGACGCCATTTTTGTTGTGGTAGGAAAAGGTCGTGAATCCAAACAAATATTTTCTCCATAAGAATTATAACTAGTCTTGAACTTTTTATTATTATTTTTTTAATAATATAAAATATTATTAAAAATGGGGTGTGAAGAACACAATACAAGTTCATATATGTATTTTTGAATGTATCTTCTCCAAAGACGTAGATACGTATTTCACATTTCTACATGATCGTCGGTACGCCCCTGTTGGAGAAGAGACACATTCAACAAAACATAACTACCTTGCTATCTCACAGCAATTATTAAGACAGAGCGTGAAGGAATATTCAGCGCTGTCTATATAATAACCGCAGAACTAGCAACGTGTTCTACGTGACTATGAAAACACGTTGCTAGTTCTGCGGTTCAAATTCAAATAAAACAAATATCTCTTGCATATGTTAAAATTTAAAAATCGCATAGACATAATATTAGAAATAGCTCATCAAGCAATATAATGGAGGTTTATCGCATTATAATATATATATATATATATAGTAAACCTAATGTCTGCGCCTTGCCTCGTTGGGGCGGGGGTCAGACCGTCGAAGTACTGCACGGAATTGTAAAGAAGTTGTCGGGAAAGGGTTGGCGGCCCTACGCAACGGCTGGTTATCCGTCCTCTCTAAATTCATGCGACCGATCACTAAACACACGCACGAACGCACCGACATACAAAACCCTACACTTACGCTCTCAAACAAAACCACACACCCATAGAGAGACGCAAGCTGCCAGCAACAACCAACACACAAGTTCATACCCAGAAGGAGACACAAATTGCTAGCAGCGAACAACACATATTTTCACACCTTGTTATCTATTTTTTGGAATACTAAGGCATGATTTATTATTATTACTAGAATGTATCTTTGAATAATTCAAACCATAGCAACTTAATTACTTGACATTTATATCCTGTCATTCATATTTTGTATTCTCTTGAAAAAGGCGTATACAGCCGAAACATGTAGAGTTTTTTTAAATACATATATTTTGAAGTAATATACAGACCTTTAATCGCCTACTGATTAGGTTTACCATATCATACCAAGGTCACGAAGTTATTATATTTATATATATATATATATATATATATATATACAGGCTGATTCATTTTCGGCCCTCACCATGGGGATCTCTCTTATTATTGGAGATAGAGTATAGGTTTAAATTTGGCAAAGTTGTTAAATTTTGTGTTTGTTATAAATCCGTAAAGAAAATAGACCTGTGACAAATGACCTTCGTTATTTAAAAAAAAAAAACGCGAAAACCCCATTTTCTTCTTTTACCTGTAGCACCGACATTTGGCCTTGTAGAGAAAAAATAAAAACACATCCTTGTGACCATTTCTAAACCTCTATCCAGTGGTGTACTCTAAATTTTTATACGACGGTTCGTTTCTTTCTGGCCATCATCAACTATCTAATTTCTTATAGGCGCCATATTGGATTTAGACATCTTCAGAAAGAGTTTTTTTTTTCTGATTTCAACCATGTACCACATGCTGACTATAGTTTTTGACATTAGGTTTTATTTGAAAGAATAAATTATAAGATTAAATAAGGTAGCCTTTGGAATTTCAATCTGTCAAACATTTCATTTATTGTTCATTAATAATACAAAAATGTCATACACTAACGAAGAGAAACGAGATATGATAAGTATTTTTTATTCTTCGAAACGAAATTCAACAGTAGCGAGTACAAGATAACAAAAACATTAATAAAAATACATAGAAAAGTAAACAATAAACAATTACAGTAAATGTTCAATTATCTGGCCATCTTCGGTAATGCACAATTGGGCACGCCTTCTGGCATTTTGTACTGCCCTTTGTATAGTTCTTCTAGGAACTGCATCGAAGGCATTCTGAAGTCTGTCTCGTAATTCTTCAATGTTTTGTGGCGTATCTACTTTATAAATATTATTTCTAACATATCCCCATAAAAAAAATCTAGCGGACTTAAATCAGGTGATCTCGCAGGCCATTCAACAACTCCCCTATTTCCAATCCAACGGTTTGCAAACTCTTCATTTAAGAAATTTCACAGCTGCATTGTGTGCTGGTGCGCCATCTTGTTGCCACCATAAATATTGTAATTGATTTAATGGGATATTGTCGTCAAGATAGTCAGATACGTATGTACGTAAAATGTTTAAATATCTTTCTCCATTTAAATGTTCTTCATACATAACTGGTCCTAAGAGACGATTTGCCAAAATACCCATCCAAACGTTTATTCCAAAACGATGTTGTGGTCTTCTAGCCCTGTTTTGTCGGGGATTTTGTACTGCCCAATAGTGCTCCGTATTTCTGTTGAACATTCCAGAATTTGTAAATTTTGTTTCATCTGACCAGATGATTTTGCTTAAAAAATTTTCGTAATTTTCTATCCTTCCCATTAACCAATTACAATATTCTAGCCTTCTCAAATTATCTCCAGGCAGTAAAGAGTGACTAACATGGATCCTGTATGGTTTAAACCTACTTTTATGTAAAGTTCTCCAAACTCTGGACTGGCACAAATTTAATTCTGACGCTACTTAGCGTGTAGAAATTGATGGATTATTATTTATCTATAAAAATACAAGATTAACATGAAATTTTAAAACACGCTTTTAATTTACCATTTGTAAAATATCTTGTCGATTTTCATTTAAATTCCTGTTGTCTTGACCATTACGCGGCTTAGTAAACGATCCATTCTCGACCAAATTTCTGTCGAGATCTAGAAAAATGGTACGATGAGGCTGTTGTCGTTCTGGATATAATTGTAGATATCTTGTACTCGCTACTGTTGAATTTCGGTTCGAAGAATAAAAAATACTTATCATATCTCGTTTCTCTTCGTTAGTGTATGACATTTTTGTATTATTAATGAACAATAAATGAAATGTTTGACAGATTGAAATTCCATGGCTACCTTATTTAATCTTATAATTTATTCTTTCAAATAAAAGCTAATGTCAAAAACTTTAGTCAGCATGCGGTACATGGTTGAAATCAGAAAAAAAAACTCTTGCTGAAGATGTCTAAATCCAATATGGCGCCTATAAGAAATTAGATAGTTGATGATGGCCAGAAAGAAACGAAACGTCGTATAAAAATTTAGAGTACACCACTGGATAGAGGTTTAGAAATGGCCACAAGGATGTGTTTTTATATTTTCTCTACAAGGCCAAATGTCGGTGCTACAGGTAAGAGAAGAAAATGGGGTTTTCGCGTTTTTTTTTTTAATAACGAAGGTCATTTGTCACAGGTCTATTTTCTTTACGGATTTATAACAAACACAAAATTTAACAACTTTGCCAAATTTAAACCTATACTCTATCTCCAATAATAAGCGAGATCCCCATGGTGAGGGCCGAAAATGAATCAGCCTGTATATATATATATATATATATATATATACAGGCTGATTTTATATATATATATATATATATATATATATAGTACTAGAGCACATCGAAGAAAATGTTATAAAATCCCTGAAAACAAAACCAACCTTTTTCAAAAGATATGTCGATGATTGCATAATGTTACTACCAGAAAATGAAATAAACAATATACAAAATAGTTTCAACAATTTCCACCCAAATTTAAAGTTTACCATTGAAATAGAAAAAAACAACTCCATAAACTACCTAGACCTAACACTGACAAGAACAAAAAACAACATACAAACAAAATGGTACACTAAACCAACCGCTTCCGGCAGATATGTAAACTTTTTTTCTAACCAACCCCTAGCCCACAAAAAAAATGTAGTAACAGCGTTAGTAGACAGAGCCTTAAATCTCACAAACCCAATTTTCAGACCAACAGTACTAAATAAAGTTAAAACAATTTTGTCAGAAAACAACTATCCACCACAATTCATACAAAAAATTATAAAACTTAGACTCAATAAAATTTATAACAAAACAAACAACCAAAACAATAACAAAAAAAACCAATGAATTCACATATATCCCCACACCCTATATAACTGGATTATCCGAAAAATTAGACAACATATTCAAACCATTTAATTTTAAAATAGCACACCAAAGCGGTAAAAACCTAAAATTCCTACACACCAAACTTAAAGACTCAACACGTACACTAAAACAATCACACACAATATACAACATACCCTGCAAAGACTGTGACAAAATATACATAGGCCAAACAAAACAGTTACTACAAGAAAGATTGAAAGGTCACAAATACGCAAAAAATCAAACTGCTTTAAAAAAACACCAATTGACACTAAAACATAATTTTGATTTTGAAAACACCAAAGTAATAACACAAAAAAAGAACACAAAAGCTAAAGAGGTCTTAGAAATGATACACATTTTCAAAAATAGCAAAACAATCAACGACAGGAACGAAATCGATGGGCTTTCAAAACTTTATTACCCTCTCATAAAACAATAGAAAAATAAAAAAAAAAAAACCCCTGCACGCACAAGACAAAAACGGGGAAAAAAATATCTCCCATTAGAAATAACAATGTTAACTTATACCCCTAAATACGGTCCTGACTACCATGCTCATTCCAATAAACAGAAATTAAACCCCCGCAAACTAAAGCATTAGTTCACTTACAAAATCCGCACAAGCATGTTCGTTCTAAGAAAATTGGTCCTGGGTGTCCAAACACATGTGGCACATGAATGCGTACCCGTGTAGAAAAAACAACAATGTGAGTTTTATTTGACTTTTCTTTGTTCTCTTTACGTATTGTATTGTAATTCAACTTTCCTGTTCATTTTAGCCATTCTTATTTTTATTTTATGTAAGTTTCAACGATAAATGTTAACTCAATTTGTAATCATCTTTAATCTAATTTTAAACTTAAAAATTGTTAATATTTGTTAAGTCTCCAATTAATTCATACAGATATTAATCACATAAATGTCCCCCTACCATTCTAAGCTATTTTAATTTAATGTTATTTAATTTTCAACGTAAAACACTAACCTAATCCGTAATTCATTTCTTAATATAAGGTTAAATTTAAAATGGTTAATTCAATTGTTATATCACACAAAACAAACACAGTTCTCATGTTCATTATAATGATTCTTGTTTCCAGATGCCTGAAAAAGACTGAATTGATAAAAGTCGAAACGTCGCAAACAAACATCTAAATTCAATAAAAGGTCGCTAAAACCAATAAAAATCTATTATTTTTAATATATATATATATATATATATATATATATATATATAAGGTAAACTTAATAAGTCGGCGATATATATATAACGAGCCATCGAAAAAATTCATAATTGGAGTAGACTGTGAAATTGAGTTGGTACTTTAACCACTTCCACATAATGACATTTATTATTTATAAATAATATAAATGACAGAATATTCTGTCATTTATATTTTTTATATCCTTGACAAAGGCATCATTGCCGAAACATGTAGGGTTGTTTTAAATATATATACTTTGAAGTAATAAACCAGACCTTTAATCGCCGACTTATTAATACCATATATATATATATATATATATATATATATATATATATACCGGTATGGTAAGGGGTCATCTTAAATGCGGCTTTCCATGTATAACAGGAGAATTCTAGGAGCACGTTGCCATATCGTACAGCTCATACTACAAGAATTGTGCGCCTGCGTCATTTTGCGTTCACAACGCTCCGCTCGGCATTTAACAGTACGTTCTCGCGGAAAAAACATCTTTTAAAATAAAACATAACAATGTACTAACATACTTGGAATTTTTAATATAAAAATTGAATAAATTACATTAAATAAATAAATAAAATTAAATTAAAACTTCTTTTCCAACTAAATAAACTTCTTACAACAATCAATACAATATGTAAAAAACAATTTTCTCAAATAGAATACTAAAACGCAAACAAAAACCATTCTTATAATGTAAATAAAAAGATGTTTCTAAAAGTAAAATAAAACAAAAAGATTCTTCTAGGAAAACTTAATAAAAAAAATTCTTAAGGAAAAATTGAAATTAAAGTAAGTGTTCGAATAAATCGCCTCTCTGTTCTTGACAAAACCCAAGCCTGTGATATAGCACCTCTCGTACGTGCAACAAGGTTTCAGCAGTTATACTACGGACAGCATCAATAATTTTTTGACGGAGTTCATCAAGATTTTGAGCACGTACATGTTGATGGGTGTAAATGGATTGCTTAATGTGTCCCCAGAAGAAAAAATCTAAGGGCGTCAAATCCGGCGAGCGAGGGGGTCATGCTATTGCGGTTCTCGCGCTTATAAGTTTATCACCAAAATTTTCACGTAAAAATAACTGCACGACCCTTGCTGTGTGAGCGGGACAATTATCCTGTTGGAACCAAATGTCTCGATAATCGATATTCAAAGCACGAAGAGCCGCCATTATTTGATCTTGTAATAAGGCTAAGTATTTGGCGGCTGTTAGGGTGCCATCGATGAAAAATGGGCCAATTATATTGTCACCCAAAATACCAGCCCATACATTTAATTTTTGAGGATACTGGGTACGAAGGCGAAGCGAATGGTGTTTATTTGTAGTTGGCCAATACCTTGTAGCTGCCGAATTGTGGAGCCCGTGCAAATAAAATGACGACTCATCAGTAAAAAGGATGTTAAATAAAAAATTTGGATTTTCAACAACTTTCTGCATTAGAAGTTCACAAAATCTGATACGATTATCCAGATCACGGGGCAAAATTTCTTGATGAATGCCAACTTTATAGCTACGATATCCATGTCTTTTTAAAATGTTCCTTACATTCGCTCATTAATGCCCACTTGCTCAGAAATTTGCCTAGATGCACAGGGCTCGCTATTTTCCACTGCACTGCACACATTAATCTCCCGATGCTCTCTCTCTTCACTTATTACTTTTACTCTGGGTTCTTTACTCATGTCGAAACATTTCCGACAATTGGCTACGCAATGTGTCGATTCAAACTTGTGTACGATATTTAAGACTGTTGCTACAGTTGGAACTGGTCTATTTTCAAAAGCAAATATAAAACAACCTACTACTTCTTGGGCAGTGCTGCCCGAGTAGTACCATTTAATTATTTGCACCTTTTCTTCACCTGTGTAAGTTAACATTGTAACTAGCATAAGAATTTATAAATGAAAACAATAATGAACAAACTGGTAAAATTATAATAAACTTTGAATGGAAAGATATAATTGAAAGGACGAACGCGAGACGATATAATTGACAGCAGCGAAGACACACTCTCAATACGTGCTAGATTAGTACTGCCGCACTAGTCATACTTGTAGTTTGTATATCGAAAGACTGTATGCGTGGTGGGGGCTTGGTTTCTAGTCGTTGCTACATACGAGGCGATACTGGCAACCGCGCCGTGTTTTTATACATAGGTTTACGTCCCGATTATAAGTGTTGTCTTTCCGAAGGAGTATATATATATATATATATATATATATATATATATATATATATATATATTGTTGTGAGTCAACCTACCCTCTTAATTAATTCTTTTACTAATAAGTTTTCAGTTTCAACAATGTTATATCTTGAATGTTAAGATTTGTAAAGTATTTCTTTATTGTAAGAATTTTGTAATTTTGATATTATTTCCCATATTTTATTATCTGTTTGTCTTATGTGAATTTCATTTACAAGATTTGTAATTGAGATTACGTGAGTGGATTTTCTATAATATTATCTTTTAAATTATTTTAGTAACCTTTGCACGAATTTTCGTAGAATATCTGATTTTTACTTTTACAAAATTGCTGTTAGGAGTCTTGACGACGAAAAAACATAATTATTATTATTATTTTTGACTGATTGAAGGAGATCTTTATCTGCATTTTATAATTTGAGTCTTTTTATCAATATTCCATTTATATTCCTATACAAAATGCTTATGGGCGTATATTGTACATAAGGAAATGTTTTAATAAGTATTCTGGATGTATTAATCATATAAGGAGAATTTAATCATACATTTGAATACGGAAGATTATATTTATATCAAAGGAACACTTTTAAAGAAGAAATCAGATTTCTTTTGAATCATCTTGGAATAAGAACAACTCATCTGGATCCCATATTGAACATAACCTGGTGGTTTACTCTGCTAATTTGGATTATAAGCAACGCAGCGACTAGGATATTATCCAGAAATTTGAATCGAGCAACGGACATTCATTCTTGACGTATTAGATAGAAATTTTCCTGTGAACTTCATACAAAGAACATATTGAAAATTGTGATCTCCAAAATTTTAACATATTCTTCAGGTATTTAAGTGTAATTGTTATATAATAATTTGTTAAAGATATAACATTGCTTGATATCACTTTTCTATACACGTTATAAACTCACGTCATCTCAAACGTCATTTTCCTTTATATTTATATGTCAGATTTGATAGTTATATTTGTATCTTGTGATAATTGATATAATTTCATTTAAATATATATTTATACATAAATTTGACGCTTTCGTATTATTTCATGTATTAGTAGAAGTCTATTTGTGTATGGAGAACTTACTTTTAGACCCTTGAGATTAAGCAGAATCTTTGCAATTATTATTTTAATATCTGAAATTTTCGAGCTAGCATTTTGTTATTTCATTTTATTTTTCATTTATTTTTTATTTCTCAGCATTCCGCGTTATTACATTTTTGGCACCAGCAACGTGGGGCAAATTTATACATACACAAACAGTTCATATTAGATACATGAAATAAAAAGGTGCAATATATCAGTTTATCAAAATAAATAAGGAACGTAGTTATATTAGAAATTGTATAATAAAGACATTTCTATAAACATTAATTACAGAACAACTTATATCATATTATCTATAACTTAATAGACAACTTTTACAAATAAGATTTATATTAATTCATATTATCAACTATGGAAACACGTTCACGTTCCGGTACAAGAACAGGAAAATCAGATGATGGTCAGGAAATAGGTGAAGGAGAGAGGTCCACAATTACAGAGGTTCATGTTGCACAAGAAGAAGCGCCAGTCGATCAGATGAAGATCATGTTAGAAGCGATAATGGGTATTAAAGTTAGGATTGAAGATAATCAACAAGCAATGAAAATACAGACAGAGAAGATTGAACAAAATCAACGAGAAATGAAAATACAGACAGAGAAATTAGATCATAATCAACAAGAAATGAAGAGGATGAATGAAGAGAATCAACAAGAAATGAAGAGGATGAATGAGAAGATGGAACAAAACATAATTACTAAATTAGAAGTGATAATACATTTACAAAACAGGCAATGGGGATTGCAAGTAAAGAATATCGAAGAAGACAAGATAATTACAAGAATCCAACAAGAAGAGGTAATATGCAATCCGGTACTGAAAGAACAACATTTGAGCACTAGTATGAACACAAATAACAACAAAAAGGTAACTAAAATTATGTCTGACTGTAAATTTAATAAACCGTTGAGATACAAAACTAAACCTAATTTACGTAATCAATTTCAAATAAATGATAGAGCATATCAGAATTTTCTATTAACTTATGCAAAAGAGTATGATAATTTTAATATAGAGACATCGGGGATCAATCAAATTAATATTAATATTCATAAAATTAGAAACTTTATTCATGATAATGCTACCTACATGACTCAAGCAAATAATATTTATATACAAAACACTACTCTAATTTTACAAAACTCATTTATATACACTGGCATTGATGAAACATTTTATAAAGTAGGTATCATAAATAATACTATTAATAATGAATATTTTAATATTAACAATTTTCTGAACACTATACTTAACACAAAACTCAACACCAATTTATACACTTATACAAGAATAGTAATTACTCATACACTAATTATTAAAAACCTTCACAAAACACTAGGTAGAGGCAATATGATATTTTTATACGTAGATAACAGTATTAATATCCATAAAATCGTTCGTCGGAAAATGATAATTTAAACATATTATGATAGAATCTCGGTGTTCTAATATACATACAATGACGAACTAAGCTAAGATGGGGTCATGATTTCTTATTACTCACAAACTAAACTAATTAGATTTATATAAAATATTAACAAAGATATGCAATGCAGATCACTTTTGTAGAGGAAAAAGAACATAATATAAAACTTAAATATAATTATGAACGAATAACAAGACAAATTATTAACATATTAAAAGAGGTATAACTTCTATAACTGGAGCTTAAATATTAAAACTGTTGAACAATGATAAAGAGATATTATATTCTGAGGAAAAAAGTAACATCATATATTCTAATGGTATAAATAGACTTACAAAAGAACAATTATTTGAATAATTTTGTACAATAAATCAATATATATATAATGGGGAAAATAATCATATATAAGTATGTTTAAGTTAAAAAATGAAAGATTAAACGTTTTATTTTGAAAGAGATAGTTAGACTGAAAATAAATAAAAGCCTTGATGAATTGATATTTGAAATGGATAAAGTACAGATTTATAAAGTTAGTAGAAAACATTATATGATAATGGGGTATATAGAATTAATTATGAATAAATGAATTATAATGATTTTATAAATATTATATGAATATTAAGAAAGACAAATATGTCTTATTATGGGTAGATTATATATGTTAAAAGGATTGGATATGAAGATATGTGTATGGTTTGGAAAGTGATGATTTGTATGTATGAGAAGCATTATTTATTTTGGAAGCTAAAACTTATATGGAAAGATATCATTTATAAATGAGGATTATATATAACAATTTATTATAAAAGAATATTAAGCCTATACCATCAATACAAGAGATTAAAAAAAAAACAATAACCCCAAGTATAACACCATTAACTAATACCAGAATATCGAATACAAATAAAACAAGAATTTAATACAAAATTTAGATTACAGAAAACAGCCCAGTTTTTCAGGTATGTTACAGGTCGAAAAGATTTAATTATATATATTAAACTCATAATAAATATTCAACTAGTAATATAAATAATTATTTACAATTCGGAAAAAAATAATATATTTGTATACGATAATTTTATTTTTATTAACAATGACTAGTTAATATTATATTTTAAAAATTTTCCTATAATTTAAACATAAAAACTATGTTCCGATTTAGTTATGTAACACTGATATATTTTGTTTTATGGAAATAGTTTCTTTAATATACAGTTCTTAACTAAGTATTGTATGAACGTTATAAAAGTTTTAATTTGTTGAGTTTCTTCACACATATTGAACAATCATTTTCAGATTTACAAGACCAGTATTTTAATTGTCTATTACAAGATACAATCTTCGTTTTTAATTTTTTTTTTTTTTTTTTTTTTTTTTTTTTCTTATATACCTTCTATTATTGAATTTAATTTTCTGAAAAAATTCCGACTTAATCGAATTTATTTCATTAACAATGGGGATAATGTTGTGAGTCAACCTACCCTCTTAATTAATTCTTTTACTAATAAGTTTTCAGTTTCAACAATGTTATATCTTGAATGTTAAGATTTGTAAAGTATTTCTTTATTGTAAGAATTTTGTAATTTTGATATTATTTCCCATATTTTATTATCTGTTTGTCTTATGTGAATTTCATTTACAAGATTTGTAATTGAGATTACGTGAGTGGATTTTCTATAATATTATCTTTTAAATTATTTTAGTAACCTTTGCACGAATTTTCGTAGAATATCTGATTTTTACTTTTACAAAATTGCTGTTAGGAGTCTTGACGACGAAAAAACATAATTATTATTATTATTTTTGACTGATTGAAGGAGATCTTTATCTGCATTTTATAATTTGAGTCTTTTTATCAATATTCCATTTATATTCCTATACAAAATGCTTATGGACGTATATTGTACATAAGGAAATGTTTTAATAAGTATTCTGGATGTATTAATCATATAAGGAGAATTTAATCATACATTTGAATACGGAAGATTATATTTATATCAAAGGAACACTTTTAAAGAAGAAATCAGATTTCTTTTGAATCATCTTGGAATAAGAACAACTCATCTGGATCCCATATTGAACATAACCTGGTGGTTTACTCTGCTAATTTGGATTATAAGCAACGCAGCGACTAGGATATTATCCAGAAATTTGAATCGAGCAACGGACATTCATTCTTGACGTATTAGATAGAAATTTTCCTGTGAACTTCATACAAAGAACATATTGAAAATTGTGATCTCCAAAATTTTAACATATTCTTCAGGTATTTAAGTGTAATTGTTATATAATAATTTGTTAAAGATATAACATTGCTTGATATCACTTTTCTATACACGTTATAAACTCACGTCATCTCAAACGTCATTTTCCTTTATATTTATATGTCAGATTTGATAGTTATATTTGTATCTTGTGATAATTGATATAATTTCATTTAAATATATATTTATACATAAATTTGACGCTTTCGTATTATTTCATGTATTAGTAGAAGTCTATTTGTGTATGGAGAACTTACTTTTAGACCCTTGAGATTAAGCAGAATCTTTGCAATTATTATTTTAATATCTGAAATTTTCGAGCTAGCATTTTGTTATTTCATTTTATTTTTCATTTATTTTTTATTTCTCAGCATTCCGCGTTATTACAATATATATATATATATATATATATATATATATATATATATATATATATATACTTGTGGACAAAAAATTCGGACACCGAAGTAAATGTCTGTTAGTACAAGGAAAATTAATTTTTCTCTTTTTTTTAACAAGACATGAAACATTCTAATAACATCATAATTATATCTACAAAGTAAGAATGGGAAACAAAAAAAGGTACTTAACAATTTATTTAACAATTTAACAAATTTTATTTAACAATTTAACAAAAAGTCACAAAACAGTAAATTGTGCAAAATTAACAAATTCATTGGTCTTATCGGTTAATCGGTTAGGTTATTAGCCCCTTAAATAGTTTGGGCAGCAATACCACAGATGGAATTAGGACGAGTCCTAATTCCGCCTCTGGTCTTCAACGGCCCCTCGAAAGACTTGCCGGCCAGCTCAGTATAAGTAAGCGGGAGCGTCGTGGGCCAACACAACGCAAGATCTAATATGGGCACCACTGCGTTCGGACTGGCAAGTTCTTAGGTTAACGCAGAACACCCTCGGGCCTTAAGGGCACATGAACACTACAAGGGGGTGTTCGGCTACCTGGTGAAATTCTTCCAACACTTTTGCTCGTTCGGGTATAGGGCAAACAAACGCAAACACAAATTAAACAGTAAAGAATTAATTTATTGAGCGAAATAATGGTTTAGGTACGGTAAATACATACAGTGAAAGTACAAGTCTTCAGTAAAATGTTAAACTCTACAGTTAAGATTACCCCTATATGTTATATTCATATATGTCACGCTAAAAATAGTGAAAACATGTGCTAAGTTAATAATCAAGCGTCAGTAGAACATCAAAGCTTTGTTGTACTTCACATTGTCTACGCTACACACACAGAAATAAACCCAAAGTAATCATTCAAAGATAGTAAAAGTATCAATTCATTTACTCGATATTCACAAATTATTAGATTTTAAAATAAACAATATATACAGGACTCAGCCTGTTTAAGTGATTTGTACCAGCAGAGTATCATCCAAAATTTATAAGAGGTGTATCTAGTTTACTAAAGTGGCTCATGAAACAAATATCCTCAGAAGGGATAAGATTAAATTTATCAAATGAACATATTTCAAACTTCGTTACAATATAAAAAAAAAGTAAGGATATGAATTTAAACAAATTATGCTTAAATAATACGCTATAAGCCACTTACTTCGAATGGTATGAAAGGAATATACCGATAGGTCCAACCCGCTACGGGCCATACGAAACAATATACGTATGGAACGTAATGCGATGTGGCAACGTATGTACGAAGCCACTCCGCGTGCGCATACATAAGTCCGATGATCGAGAGCAATAGATTTTGCAGAATTATTGATTTTTTTACTTTTATCTTTTAGAAAACGTTATTGTTTTTTTATTACTTAAAATTACTTTTCCGTAGCAGCTAAGAATACAATAATAATAACTTGGAGATATTATATCTGAAACAAATGGGCAAATTACGTATACAGAACGAATATGCAAACGACTATATCCTTCCGCGGTTTAAGTATTACTAAATTCTTAACTGCAATGTGCTGCAATTGGCGCGTAGAGGGGCTTCGCGGTTGCCACTTATTGCAGGGTATGGCCCGTTGAGAGCTGGACCTATGTGTATATAATATATAGCTAATAATTTTACAGTTATCGATCAGAGTTAAAGTTATTTTACGAAAAGTATACACTTTTATTAAAGAAGAAAGGTTTTTTTTCCCCTAAATTCGACAAAATGATGTTTCGTTCCAGTGCAACATGTGGTTCGCACTTAGTTTTTATTTAAAAGAAAAGGTTAATTTAAAAATAACTATCAAAGTTAAAATAAACCGGGGACTTCGTCTCGTTACAGGATTTGTATGATCTAAATAATTTCCCACACTATCTTGCGTGTAAAAGAAACTTAGGTTTCCAGAACGTGGTTTCCGGGGTCCCGGTAGATCGTGGAAATCGAAACGCCTTCCTGTCGGGATGCTGCCTTTGTCAGGTTTTGTGTGGAAACTGCAGTACCGCAAACGTCTTCGACTTGGCGAGACACAATTGATGGAAAACCACAACCGCGTAGTGTAGATAACACCATAAAATGGTTTTCTCGCTGTTTTGTGGTGCGAGGTCTGCCCGATCATGACCTTCTTCTGTATTCTCCAGTTTGACGATGTCGCTTTATTGCGTCTTGGACGGTACTCCTGTGAATATTCAAGACAGCAGCGATGTATCGAATACTGCATCTATCTTCGTTCAACGCTACTGCTCGGACTACATTTTCTGCTTGCATTTTATCAACCGACAGTTCAAATGACCTTTCAACACGACAGATAAAACCTGAAAAAGAGCACACCAAGATTTTTTGGGTTTGTCATTATTTTTGTTTCCAATTCCGATGAATTTAAATTGATCCCATTTCAAATTCATCAAAATAAATCGATTTAAAAGTATTGCCATGGAAGAAAACAAAATTTGTTTGATGATCGATTTTTGCACCAACGCTAAGTAAAGACGTACATAATTGTGCTCTACAAATAATTTAACGAAAATTAGAAAATTAAATCCTATAATATCCAGAGAAGCTGTTCCTGTCCAATTTACCGTACACCATTTGAATTCCAATTTAAATTTTAGAAAAATATCCTAATGAAAACCATCAACAGCAGTTACCTTCTAAGATCTTAAATTCAATATTAAAATAAACTGAGTCGAACTCTATAAATTGTTCTGAAGTTTCCCAACTAATACTTTACTTCTTCAATGCCTTGCCGAGCCCTTGCACTATCTAAAAAATCTCCACCTCTCCAAACTTTCTGCTTCGGACCTTCGTTCCCAATACAGTCGCTAGTCTGTCTTTCTCTCTTCCAATCTTGCAATATTAATTTCTATATTCACACACACTTATGGTAGATCCAATTTTAATATTCAAGCAAACTCCCAGAGCTAACCTTTTGAATTTTTATTTTTAAATTATCTCAATTTTGAAACACCCAGTCAAAATTTTATTATATTTCCTTGTCTTGATATTATTTTTTCCATCTCCATGACGATCTGTGTTTTTTTTCAAATTTTTGTATTCATATCATACCATTTAAATAGTATATTATCAAAATGACATATATTAAGCTATTTACTATCAAATTATGTATATCCATTTATAAATTCGATTTCTAAATTTAATTCGATTCTAATTTAAGTTTTTAATTGATAATTATCATAATCATTATTCAAAGTTAATAGATGACGGACAAATATGACAAATATACAAGACATTTTAGTTCTTAACCCTATCAAAACTTTTAACAAAAAATAGAGTAAAGATGTTTTATAATGAGCCAAAACATCATTACAATATATATATATATATACATATATATATATATATATACATATATATATATATATATATATATATATATAATAACTTCGTGACCTTGGTATGATATGGTAAACCTAATCAGTAGGCGATTAAAGGTCTGTATATTACTTCAAAATATATGTATTTAAAAAACTCTACATGTTTCGGCTGTGTACGCCTTTATCAAGAGAATACAAAATATGAATATAATAAAAAAAAAATATTCATATTTTGTATTCTCTTGATAAAGGCGTACACAGCCGAAACATGTAGAGTTTTTTAAGTACATATATTTTGAAGTAATATACAGACCTTTAATCGCCTACTGATTAGGTTTACTATATATATATATTGTTACGTATCCGTAACGCTTAACGCTTTATTACACTATTTTGTAATTTAATTAATAATTTCTTCAATATATTTCGCTCCATTTCAAACGAACCTACCTGTATAGGTATCGTTATTCGTTATTCTAATGTATATCTAATTTCTTTCAAGTTTTTTTCCTTTTTTCTCGAACCTGAGTGCTCGCTTTTTTTTCGAAAAGAAAAGTGCAATACTCGCTCTCTACACACTTCGTCGTTAGCTATCGATCTCTGAACGTGTTACGTTCTTTTCCCAACACCGATATCGATCGATGTAGTCTTATTGTAATCATTGTAATTACGGCCCCGTGAGGGATTTTAATCGATCAGCATATCTAAACTTATTCGCTAAATGCGATATCTCCCTGGGAGGATTTAAAGTGTTGGGAAGGGAAAAATTTGTAACACGTTAAACAACATTGCTTCAATTTAACTACCATCGAACGCATTATTCGGTATGTATAGGTCTTTCTCTGTGGTAACTTTCTTTTCGCTTATTTTCGTTGTTATTTCTTTATTTAGATGGTGTATCCGACGGGCAAGAAATCACGTAACATCATCTGATTGTTCCCGCAAGTGACGTTTTTTTTCTGGAGGGAGAAGGACACGATTGCTGTTCCATCCGTCAGTTAAGCACTCGTTTCGCTAATTTTCTTTTCTTCAATTGTCATTCGTAAATTTCTTGATTTATTTCACATATATATTTTTATTATTATTAATTAATAGATCATCGTCAAATAGTCCCAGGTGTTTTCCAAGCGAAAAACCTGTGTGGCCTGACCTTTTTTGTAGGTCATTTCTTATACCTTTTCCGTTCGCTTCACGAACAATTGTAGCCGTTTCAATTTAACCTTGCGTTATACATAAATATTATTTGAACAATTTTATTGCATACATTACCTATTTTTGCTAATTGATTTGAATACTGTAATTATAGGCATTACATATTTTTACTAACTAATTTGTATACTTTTATTATGCCTACAGATTTTTGTTAACGCATTTGAACACGTTAATTGTATGTATTTAATATTTCTGCTAATTGTTTAGAATACTTTCATTTTATGCATTACATATTTTGCGGAATCTTATTTGAGTTTATAACTAGCTAAAGGTTGATTTATTTCAACGTATTGTTGAACTTGTATACATTGTGAACCGACAAGAAAGAAAGAATACGTATTTTTTTTTTAGGGCGTACTAAGGCCCTCAGCCCTTCTGTAAATTATTTTACTTATCGATTTATTGGTATCACATAATATTATTCTTAATTAATTAATCTTTTCTTTACTTTTGACTGGCCTTCAACCGCAAAATATAAATTCTAAATTTCAATTCAATTTTTCTTTTGTCTTTATATATGTACTGTACATGATCCAAGTATCTTTTTTTTTAAGTTAATCATAAATTCACATGTCCCGATTTATCACAAGTGTTTTCTCTTTAAATATACAGGTAGTCAATAAATAAGTTTTGTTTGGTTGGAAACAACGAATTTTCTTTTTTTTTCCTCGTCTCTCGAACCTCGAGAGTGGAACGAGTCTCGGTCACGGAACCGGCCTTCTGCCCCACGCAACCTGCCTTTTTTTGTTTATATTAAATTTTTATCAAGTTTCCGAGTTTGCGACGTCCAGCGGCAGAAATTCGGTGGCGCCCTTTTCCACCTTTGTTTTCAGTTTTTCACTTACCTCTGGGTCTCCCCACCCCTAGGCTGAGGCAGCCTCAGAAGCCGGGTGGGCCGTTGGACGTTGGTAAGAACGGGCAGGGACACTTTTAGTTGACCGAGACCGGGTCTGCTCCGGGGAGCGTTTTCTTTTTTCTTTTATATATTTTAAGCTCGACGTAGCGATCGTAGCAATATATATATATATATATATATATATATATAATAACTTCGTGACCTTGGTATGATATGGTAAACCTAATCAGTAGGCGATTAAAGGTCTGTATATTACTTCAAAATATATGTATTTAAAAAACTACATGTTTCGGCAGTTCGCCTTTATCAAGAGAATACAAAATATAAATGACAGGATATAAATGATAATATATATAATAGATATAATTTATATCCTGTCATTTATATTTTGTATTCTCTTGATAAAGGCGAACTGCCGAAACATGTAGAGTTTTTTAAATACATATATTTTGAAGTAATATACAGACCTTTAATCGCCTACTGATTAGGTTTACTATATATATATATATATATATATATATACAGTGTGTTTCACATTTCATGGCGACACCTAAATAACTTTTTTATTTTGAAAGCAATTAATATAAAATTTTTATCAGTTGTGAAGGCCACGACAATGCACCTTTTTGTGTGAATAGAGTTTTTATAAAGTCGATATCTAGCCGACTATAATTAAAATAAAAAGTACTGTTTCAAGTAAAGTCATGCTAGCGATTAAGATAAAGAAAAAAAGTATTAGGAAAAATTTTTACAAATCACTCAATAACCTCTAATACCAAATTTCGCTGAAAATTTTTCATTTTTAAATTTTTTTACATTCTTATGCTATCTGTAGATAATAGTTGATAATAGTAGATAATAAGAGTGCCATGAAGCAAAAAAATAATTTGTCAGTTCAAACGTCAATTTACTAAACAGTTTACTTCAGTTGTAACTATTGAACTTTGCTGAGCAATGGCCGATAGACATTTAAGTATTGCTCAAAAAGTAGAAATTATTCGAATTGTTGGTGATAATGTACATAGAGTAAAATCGCTTTGGGAAGACACCAATCTGCGCGAGCGAATCGCGCAACCTGAGTATTAACGCCTTCAAAAACATAGGTCGGGCTGGGTCTAAATTAGCGCGCAATTTAAAATTCGAATTTTACGTAAAACGTTTTGTATTTTTATTTCGTGTGCAGCGGAAACAATATATTTCATTTATTATGTTCGTTTGCCATGAAACATAATTTCATAAACACATTCTATTGTCTGAATGAATAATAAAGCGTTATTATTTTATTTATTTTCAAGTGGGATTTTTAACAGTGATACAACCAACAATTTCTGGTTCAATTATTTATTTTCATTATAATTTAAACATTTACATATATCACAGTTTTTCTTCTTTTACCAAGATTTTATTCATTATATTTGTAAATTTATGAATTTATTTATATGAAATTTATGAATATTCATTCGGAGTAAAAATAATTTGTTGTTTACACGTCGTCTTTTATTACTACATAATTATACATAAATACCCTTAGTTACTAATGACATAAATACAAAGATAACTACACATATAAATAAGTTATATTTCAACAATTATTCATCAACTTAATCAGAAAAATAATCAAAAATATCGTCTTCATTGTACACGTTATGAATGATTTCCCGTGATTGTTATTGTTCTACTATTATTTGTCTTTTTTTCACTGGTATTTCAACATCTGCTGGATCACGACATCCAGGTGTGGACAGTAAACTAGACATAATAATCTATAACAAATAAAGTACATGTTTCAACAAATCCTATTAAAAATTCATGAAAAATAATGTAATACATACAGATATAAAGGCCTTCTATTCCAAATAGTTATGAAAACAACTGATTTTGTAATAAAATAAACTCAAACAACTGATTTTGTAATAAAATTAACTCAAAGAACACGATCGACACCTTACGGACGCTAGAAGACAACTGGAGAATATTCAGTCAATGTTATTCGGCCTGTCTATACATGCAAGAACTATGTCTTTCTCTCTCGTTTGGGGTACACTTTTCTTTATAAGTTCCAAATTGGTTTCTGCGTCAGTGTCTTCCCAAGTTGACACTACTCTATCTCGTAAACTCATGTGAGGATAATTACGATACTCTGCTAATATTACTGCATCGAAATGGTGTTCTCGATTGTTCAATTCTCGTTGACGTGGTTTAGCAACATTTCCAGTAGTGTTGAAAATATTATTCATGTATGCTACAGTTCGATGACGGACGGGTGGACGTTCAGGATGTCTCGCGTTAAACTCTTAAGCAGGCTCTCTGGTAGAACGTACATTATCACCAACAATTCGAATAATTTCTACTTTTTAAGGAATAGTTAAATGTCTATCGATAGTTACAAGTGAAGTAAACTGTTGTGAATTGACGTTTGAACTGAAAAATTATTTTTTTGCTATGGCACTCTTTTTATAGCAATAATAAACTATTATCTACAGATAGCATAAAAATGTAGAAGAATTTAGAAATGAAAAATTTTCAGCGAAATTTGGTATTAGGGGTTCTTGAGTGATTTTCAAAAACTTTTTCTAATACTTTTTTGCTCTATCTTAATCGCTAGTATGACATTACTAGAAACATATGATTGTTTCAGCCTTTACTTGATGAAATTCCATTATAAATATTATCAGGATAAAATAAAATAAATTTTAATGAATTTCACTTTTTAATTAACACTGTAACGATCGTTTCGCTCCAACCTGAGCTTCATCATACATATAACTAACTTATTTACAAATTTTTTAACACAAGTATACGGTAACAAACACATGTTTTATTTTAAATAGTTGAAGGAATGGGTACTTTTTATTACTAAAATGTCTATACACAAAACTTTCACTACGGTTTATACAATATTGTTCTTAAGTAATAAAACTAGGGGTTTACATTATATTACAGGGAGGTAAAGAAATTCTATGGAAAAATACAATATGTAACTGTCTGAATATCAAATAAATAAATT
This sequence comes from Melolontha melolontha, assembly GCA_935421215.2. NCBI lineage: Eukaryota > Metazoa > Arthropoda > Insecta > Coleoptera > Scarabaeidae > Melolontha > Melolontha melolontha. The sequence continues at coordinate 417,708 of OW285244.1, read as the reverse complement.
GAGTAAGGGTGAATTATTTGTTTCTAATTAATTGATCATTTAGAATCTTGTCGGTTTTCTTTAATTTATTAATTTCAAGTGACTAATAAATTAAGTTTTTTGCCCTTATTTTCTACGTGTAATATTTTAAATTCTTTGTTAAAATTGTGGTTCGTTGAATTAATATGACACGCATGTGAAGAGTCACTTTTATTATTTCTAAATGAAGAAAAATGTTCTTTGATGCGTCTTTCAAACGATCTGCCTGTCTGTCCGATATACGTCATAGGGCAACTACCGCAGGTTACCAAACAAATTTCGAGAAAGAGTTAAATTTAATTAAACAAATAGCTATCAACAATGGATATAAAAGTAATATAATAGATAACATTTTAAATAAAAAACTCCTTACAAAAGCCATATCACAAGTTTACCCAATATTAAATAATAACACCCAAAAATTTAAAATGATCACGTTTATAGGCTCTTCAAGCACAAAAATTTGTAAATATTTAAGAATGTTTGACATTAATACAGCGTATAGAACTAACAACAATTTATCCAAATTTATAAAAAACAATAAAGATTTAACAAACAACAATAAAAAGTCAGGAGTCTATGAGTTAACCTGCGGTAGTTGCCCTATGACGTATATCGAACAGACAGGCAGATCGTTTGAAATACGCATCAAAGAACATTTTTCTTCATTTAGAAATAATAAAAGTGACTCTTCATATGCGCGTGATATTAATTCAACGAACCACAATTTTAACAAAGAATTTAAAATATTACACGTAGGAAATAAGGGCAAAAAGCTTAATTTATTAGTCACTTGAAATTAATATATTAAAGAAAACCGACAAGATCCTAAATGATCAATTAGAAACAAATAATTCACCCTTACTCAATTTATTTATTTGATATTCAGGCAGTCACATATTGTATTTTTCCATAGAATTTCTTTACCTCCCTGTAATATAATGTAAACCCCTAGTTTTATTACTTAAGAACAGTATTGTAGAAACCGTAGTGAAAGTTTTGTGCATAGACATTTTAGTAATAAAAAGTACCCATTCCTTCAACTATTTAAAATAAAACATGTTTGTTACCGTATACTTGTGTTAAAAAATTTGTAAATAAGTTAGTTATATGTCTGATGAAGCTCAGGTTGGAGCGAAACGATCGTTACAGTGTTAATTAAAAAGTGAAATTTATTAAAATTTGTTTTATTTTATCCTGATAATAATTACTAGAAACACAGCTTCTTATTTTAATTATAGTTGCTAGATATTAACTTATAAATATTAACTTATAAATAACTTATATATATATATATATATATATATATATATATATATATATATATATATACACATCCGACTATCAAACTGGCGTCCTTTCATAATCCGTCATTATGGCGTCCCTGAGAAGGAAAACTCTAATGTCAATTTCGATTCAAGTATATTATATTACTTTCTCGCTTTAAACTGTTACGTTTCTAAACTTAGTTAAGATTTTTCAACTTTTACATTTTTATCAATTAGAACTCCTTTCATTCTAGTAGCAATATAACGTCTGAAGTATATAACACCTTTTAGTACATCGGCAATTTGGCGTCCGTAACGTATATTATCTTTCATGTATCGGTGCATTAAGCGTCCGACACCGTTGCCGATACAGTTTAGTCAAAGTTAAATATCTTACAGGAATATTTCAATGAGCTCACTGTTCACCGTTTATAGTTGAACTCCATATCTGTCATTATAAGCATTGTAAATCAGAGTTTATATGTACAAAAAGTCGTTTTATCTATACTATTCACTCAGAAAGGATAGAGCTCAATGACGAAAATTTAAATTTTATATTATAAAATTAGTTATCTATCTATATTCTACTATATTATATTATATTATATAGGCGGATTATCATATAAAATATATCCTGAATGATGTATTTTGCAAAGAAATGTGTCTTAAAACGGTTAATTGATTTTTAGGGTTGATGTAAATTTCAAATTGGTGATTTAGTTATGAGACGCTTTCATTTTAAGATCAATTTAACTTTTTTTTATAGAAACATATTGACTTTCTTTTACATTTATTCCAAATTGAAAACTAAACAGCTCAGTATAAACTATTTTTCGATTTAACCTGCAGACAGGTAAGCACAGGAAATGTTTTAGTAAATATCTAATGAAGTTACATTCACTAAAATATCTGAATCAATATTATCATTAGCACAGTGATATCGAAATATTTTACGTGATGGACTCACAACACATGAGTTTAGTTCCGTATAGCCAGTGAAGTTCCAAATGTGATAGGATCGTAGGGCAGTCATACATTATTTTTAGTACCGAAGGAATCTACGAATACGTTTGTACCTCGCGTTGCGCAATCATTGTTTCGACCTGTAATGTGTATATTTCTTATTCGACATCTGAAAAGCTCACTTCTGACCATTTCAAAACCTGGCTAATGGATGTTTTCCGCCCAAATACCGGACCAAACGGTGTTCTTTTATTGATTCTTGGAGTGGGAATTGTGTTGATGAAGTTCAGAAAATGGTGCCAGAACATAAAACTTTAAACATTTTGAATATACCAAAAAAATCAGCATCGATAGTTCAACCTCTAGATATGTTTGGTTTTAGACTGTGGAAAAATTTCGTTAGAACTTTTTCTGATATGGTGATTCTTATGAACAATGACATAAATTTTCACCAGAGAAATAATATTATTATGCTGCAATTGGTAACCCAAGTTTTCCCAGTTTCCTTCTTCAAGCTTTTTCGTGTGTTCAAGTACGCGTAGTATAAGAGTGGATTCGTAGATGAAAGGCCTGGATCCTTTAAAAATCCTGTACAGTTTTGTTTTATGAAAGATGTAGAGTATACGCCCTTATGTAGTATTTGTAATAAACCCGCTATTGCGCGATGTTCGTGGTGCAAGCAAAATGTGTTTTGAGCACTTTTACGCTGACTATCATTATTGCAATAATTACATATATTATTATGTATACTAATACTGTTCATATCAATAATCGAGTTACCGTATGTAGTGAATTTAAACTTTTATTAGCATTACAGTTTTTGTTTCGTTCTGCATTGTTTTCCGAACAGTTATATGGTTACAAACTGATTAGTTATATTTATGCTCTATTGAATGCTGATTTATAGATCTGCATTGCACGAAAAATATGATATAAATGAGTAAATATAGAAATATATAGTTTTAGTTCTCCGTCTTGTACAGTAAATTTGTTCGTAATATACATAACATAGAAGAATGAGTAAAATTCGAATAAAAAAACCCAAAGGAACTCATTGGGCAAACGTATTCAATAATATTTTATTTTTTGTTTTGTATCAATAGACAAGTATATTTAATTTTGAATTTTTACATATTTTTTAAACATTAAAATTATTATCAATTCTCTATACTTGTTATATACCATCTTTTGTACGTAAAAGCGACCGTTTTTTTTGATAAATAAGAAAAAAATATATATTAAAAAATAGAGGGTATGAGGTACTCCGTCTCCCGTGCTTAACTTTTTTCGAAGACAAGTTGCCTCATCCTTGGTATCATGTAATATGTTGTAAGTTTTATTAAGAAAACAAAATAATATACCTCTAAATTGGGCGTTTTCGCGAAAAGAAAGTTGCGTAGTTCTTCTACCAAGGTACTCTACTAATCTGGAAAGTTTCATCGAAATCGGAATTTGACACCTGCCGGTGTTCTCTTGTAAGAATCAAGAAACACGTAAATTTTAGATCTATCATTGAAAGGTGGATTAATGTCTTTGTATTGCCGGCTTTTTCGAGACGCGTTTTAAGCGTTTTTTTAAATCAAATATATAATAAGTCCTGTATTTCGTTGTTTATTATTATTCCGTTGACAGTTACGCTATTCGGATAACTGGTGAGAGATACAACCTACATATATGTATGTACAATACCGATATTATTTTCTATCGGATCAAGAAATGAAGGAATCCTCTGATTCGTATTAACTTAAACAAATGAGTGGGTGCATCTAGTTTTGCATAGTTTTACTAAGCATATTTATTAAACGAGAAAACGATAAAAAGTAGTAAATAATCGAAGGAACACAACTAACACAATGACAATATTAAAGGTTACCGTTACCTTCGACATTCAACTGAAATTAGTAGCACTAAATATTTTTAAAAAAATATTTATAAACCAACCATCAGAGAAATCAATGTATTCAAATTAGTCTTTCGTTAAAAACTTTATATTTATATCCTTTTCTAATGATTTTCTAGTGATTTCGCTCAATGGGAATTAGCTGAGTAGCAAGTGTATTTGTAAAAAGTTAAATTACTTTTGATAAATAGAAATATAGGTATCTCTAATATTTTATAAAATGGTTCATATATTAACTAAACCAGAGGCTTCCAAACTTTTTTTTCTCATAGACCACTTTGAAAGTTTTGCTGGTTCCGGTGGACCCCCTGCAGCTACGTTTCTACCATATTCCAAAAACTCGACAAAAAATGTGAAGATTAGATCTAACTATGGAAATTTGCGTTGCGGCTGAGTTATTGGTTAATTAATTAATTGATTGTGCTGTGAGTGGATGTCAAAAAAGTAAAGTTAGCCAATCAAAAAAGTGATTCCATCCAACTTTACTCCTTTAACATCTACTCACAGCACAAGAAACCAATCAATTCTCACATATTTTATTTAGAAAACTCCCCCTTCGGAGTGGTAAAAATAAAAAGAAAAATAGTATATTTCCTTGTGTTGTATTTATTCAAATATGTAATTATTACACTATTAATTATTATTGTTATCATATTACATTGTAATATGATAACAGTCGTAATATAATTAAAATTAAATATTAATAACGTAACGTTACTTCTACAATGACAATCACAAAATAGTCATAATTTTAGTGGGAGGGATGTACTTGATGGATTGACAGCAAATTATTAATATTTGGCTTCAGTTTTGTTAGGAATAACCGCAAATCTCCCCGTTCTGTGGTATTCAATCTGCTCCTTTTTTTTGTTAAAAGGTTTGTAACGACACTAAAACTTTTCTCGACAAGATATGACGAGGGAAACGCTATCAAAAGCTTTCTCGCAATTCCCCACAGTCCAGGATATTTATTTCTGCCTGCAGCCAAAATGTTTGATACCCTCTTTTAAATTTCACCTTCAGTTATATCTCATTCTCCACTTCCGTTTCATCAAGTGGATTTATGATCCATGGTGGTATTTCCATCGTCAGAATATCTTCAAATCTGATTTTAAAGTCATCATGCAGGGCAATTAAATGTTGAACGTATGTGTGAATATCCTCATCAAGGCATTCTACCTGTGACAAGTTTGACAACTGGGAAAAACTGGGGAATATTTTGCTTCATAAATTTCAATTTTCCAAGAAAAGCTGAAATTACACCCTTTGTTTTTATTAAATTGAGGATGTCCCCTTGTAATTGTAAGTTAATGTCTTTAAACTTTTTGAACAAATCTGTCAAATACGCGATGTCTGCTTTCAAATTGATCAGGTTTTCTTTTAAATCTGGATCTTTACTTTCCAGAAACTCTAAAACTGATTCAAAAAGTGAGAAAAATCTTGTTAAACCTGTTTAAACCTTAAATCCTGTTAGCACCTTTCGACAAGCAGCGTACTTCAGTATGTAAGAGCAATCGTTGGAAGTCTTCATCATTTTCATCGCACAATTGTGCAAATAAACGCGTATTCAATGCATTGCTTCTTATTTTGTTAACTGCATTAATCACAAATTGAAGCGATTGGTGCAATTTAGCACTCAAATTTTTCGTTACGGTGGATGACACAGTGAATTGCAGTTACCTCTGGTATAATTCTTTTAAGATGGCTTATAAACCCACGACATTGCCCGGCCATGGCAGAAGCTCCATCTGTTGCCACCGAAATAACGTTTGTGAATGGAATAGATTTTTCCTTAAAAAAATCACTCAGGACATTAAATATTGATTCACCTTTAGTGTTCGTCTCCAAAGTTTTCGCGAATAGTAGCTCTTCATGAATTTCTTCGTCCATAACAAATCGAACATGCCAATAATAATGCTTCATTACCAGGTAAAGTTGACTCGTCCAGTTGAATAGAAAAATGAGTTGTTTGCAGATAATTACACAAGAAACTTTCAATATCAGAGCTCATTTCGTCAATACGTCTTTGTACAGTGTTGTTACTCAAAGGAATTCTTTTGAGTATGTCAAATGGAGATTTGTGCAGAACAGTTTTTAAAACCTCTTCAACAGCGGTAAAATTAACTGTTCTCCAATGGTGTGCGATGTTCCAGATTTCGCTATAAGTAATGAGATATTGTAAGATGCCCGCAAGCCATCATCGTTACTTTCCGACGTTGAAGCGAACATACTGTGCACGGTGGGTCTCTTTTCATATTTTTCCTTCAATGTTTGAAAATATTTCAAATCTTTACCTATTTTATCAGGATGACACCTTCTTAGATGATCTTCGAGCTTCGATGGTTTCATAGAGTCATTGCTCAAAACTTTGTTGCATAAAAGGCATATGGGCAATCGCTTGTCTGCCTTTGATGGAAGAAAACCAAATTTTAAATAATCAATACTGTACTGTCGACATTCCTTCTTAGATTCAGCCATGTTTCGTATCAGTTACCTACCTGTAAATAAAAAAAAAACTTTGTTGTAGTAATCTTAAGGCGGTCTTACGTAACAGGATATGGCTATTTTAACAGGATTAATTTATTATTGCAATGAAATAAACAAAGTACCGGCGGCAAACTGATTCTAATTATTAAAAGCAATAAATCGCTAAGATCAATAATTGAGTTTTATGAAAACGGCTGAACCGATTTTAATGTAATGTAAAACATTTTTTCATTAATTATATTTTGATATACATATTTCTGTAAATTCGATAGAAAATACTTGTAAATATGATATCAAATCTTCGCGATTTTAATTATTTATTTATTACTTTGATGCACGTTACGAGTATGTGGTATATAAAGACACGTACAATTTATGAAAATATATTTAATTATTAGTGAACCACCACACAGTCGGGTAATAAAAAAATTACTAATAAAGTAGGGACAAGAAGTTCAACCTTTCTCGGCTTTCTGTTCTTTTATGGAAGTATCTAATAATGGCTCTGTTCAGTATTTAATTTTTAATACGTACCTACTACACGCAAACATTACAAATATACTTATTACAACATAAATATATCTCCTATCGCAGGTGGGTTGGAAGAGATTTCTTTTAGGAATAAGCCTCACCTTTTGTACCTACGTATTTTTTTGTAATTTGTCCATTTTTTGTTTACTTACGTGTACAATAAATTGTAAAATAAATAGATAAATAATAAATAAAATAAAACTATGTATAACAAATAGGCAGGTAAGTACTTACTTTTCCGACAGTGGCAAACACTAACATCGATTCACTTTACTTTACTTTTCTTTTCGAAATTCGGAAAACAAATGGGTAACGTTTATCCGTGGCATTCGTATTGTGGCATTTATATTAGTGAAGAATCAAACAAGTTCATGCAAGATTGCAAGCACACACACTACAAGTCGTACTTCGTCCGTTTGCACGTCTGAACAAGCATTGCGGACGGCGGCAGCGGCAGCGCTTTGCAAGTCTCGACACGTTGTACTGAATATGGAATATGCAAGTTTTTACAAGTAACAGTCGCTGAGCTTCTTAAAATATTATCTGCCTACATTGATAGGTGAACTCAAGCCAACATTTTAGTTCTTCACTATCGAAACCAGATAAATTTTCGTGGGCCCCCGCTTACGAATTGTGAACCCCCATTTTTTTGTCACGCCAACGTAGACTCCCGTCGAGTCTCCCGTGGACATCTGGGGGTCAACCTGGACCACTTTGGGAATCAATGATTTAGAGCTACCAGTGAAAATTTGTTCGAACTAAATAACGGAAATTTTTTTAAGTTAATAGAAAGTATTTCTAATTTTGATAGTACATTATCAGAACACATTGCTCGAATTGCTCAGCATCGCATCCTCAATTATCTTGGCCATGATATACAAAATGAATTGATTAAATTAATTTCTGTAATAATTAAAACAACTATAGTTGATCTTTTAAATCTAAATACTATTCTGTGATCTTAGATTGCACATCTGATATCGCACAAAGAACAACTTACTGTTATGGTAAGCAGTGGCGGCTCTTGATGATGTACGATGTGCGCTGCTGCACGGATGAGACTGCTTCGTTTAAGCTTTCATATATACAGAGAAGCAAGTAACCGTACCGAAATCTTCCGAAATAGTTCGAAGTAGTCTCATCCGTGCAGCAGCGCACATCGTACGTCATCAAGAGCCGCCACTGATGGTAAGGTTTGTTTATTTAAATCCGTCAACCAAACTTGCTGAGGTCAGAACATTTTTTAGGTTTAGGACAAGGGTTATCAACTTATTTGTTAGATTTTAAAAAATCAAGCACAATTGAAATAGAAGATTTGCGAGGCCAAGGATATGATAATGGGGCAAATATGAGAGGACAAAATATAGGTCTCCAAAAAAAATATTGAATATGAATTCTTGTGCGTTTTACATTCTCTGTGCGGTAGATACCCTTAATTTGATAGTAAATTATGCTGCTAAAAGCTCAAAATCGTAAACTTCTTTTCAATTGTCCAGGAAATATATGTATTTCTTTCGGCCTCAACGTTACGCTGGGAAGATGAACCAGATACCTACTTTGACATTAAAACCTCTTTCAAATACGCGATGAGAAAGTAGAGTTAATGCGCCAAAAGCTCTTCGCTTTAATATGGATAAAATTTATGATATAATCTATTTTTATCAACGATAAGTACGGCACCGGCGGAAGAAGCAGTGAGTTCATTAATCTTCAAATTAAAGACTTATAGGTTCATTTGTTCTGTTGTTGTATGGTACATTTTATCGAAAATTCATATTGTAAGCAAAAGTCAGACGTCATTCTTTCAGAGGCGATCAAAATGATCGATCTGGTTAAACAAGATTTAGGTATATATCGCACAGGCAGGGCGTGTGATCAGTTGCTATTCGATTCAAAATTAATTGCTGAAGAATTAGAACGTGACACTAAATTCACCGAAACTACTCGTCCATGTTCTCGAAAAAGACATTTTAATTACGAGGCTGCAGATGAGCCCATTTTAGATCCAAAGACAAATTTCAAAGTAAATTTTTATTTTTTTTTTACTTGATACTGGACTCGTAAAATTAAATGAAAAATTCGATTTGTTACTAGAGTACAACAACATTTTATCTAATTTCATTTCATAATTTGAATACCTAAACTTTAAATTCATCATATCTACAATATTCAGTGAGTACTTCGAATAATTAAACAATATTGTGCTTTTATAAAAATTGCATGTCAAACAAAGAAATTACACTATTTCTAATCTGTTCATCAAGCTATCAAATAACGGTTACTCTAATGGTGAAAATTGAAAATGTAATTAAGTAGCAGGCGCCAGATAAGTTGGCGAGCCGAGGGGTAAGTTCGCGCAGGATTAGAAGTATTGGGGAGATTTGTATTTAGTTTTACATCAATTTGCAAGATACCATAGGTGGCGTAAACTACACATCTATCACTTAATAAATTAATAATTTATTAGAGTAAAATATATAACGTGGACCTTAATATCGCCATCTTATTAACGCCTTCTTATTAACCATCTTATTAAGTTCGCGCAGGATTAGAAGTATTGGGGAGATTTGTATTTAGTTTTACATCAATTTGCAAGATACCATAGGTGGCGTAAACTACACATCTATCACTTTATAAATTTATAATTTATTAGAGTAAAATATATAACGTGGACCTTTATATCGCCATCTTATTTGGCGCTTGCTATACTCATGTTTGATTTTTTAATACCAATTCTTATACAAGTAACATAATTCTTTAAAATATATCCTGTTTCAAAAAAATTACTAATGAATTGTATTTTAATTTTTAGGATTAATGGAAAAATGGAAAACAAGTTAACTTTCTATTTAAAAAAAGACTAATTACTCTCCAGGCTCTAGATCTTTGAACTTAGTATTGTTTTATTCAAAATCTTTTCACATTATTCTTTCTTTCGCTTGTTACGTATTTGAATTAGCCAATGAATATTCAAATAACTATATTCAGAGAAGTTACACACGACAATGTTACATATCACATTACTAATTCTCATGTTTAAAAAAATTGTGTATAAAATATAGTATTTAAATAAATATTAATAGACTTATCTAGTGGTTTTCTTTAAATGTTTGAAATCTCCAAATATTACAGCGCCATGGGCCGTTTAACTAACGACGATTGTATATTTGGCTGCCTAACCTTAAATTTCTTTAAAAAAAACTCATGAACTTCCTGGTTTCCCAATGCAAAAGGACAACACTTTAATTTAATTAAAATGATCATATATGCAACTTAATTTAGAGCAATCTGTATATGTGATTGTCTAACTTTGAATATCTGTTATTATCAGTACCTTCTCGAACGTCTGTTATTTCGATAAAAAATCACAAATTTGCCACAATAATTAACTAATTATTTATGCAACCTAATTGATCCCAACTTGTATATTTGGTTGCTTAACTTCGAATATCACTTTACCTCCTCGAATTTTTGCTCTCCTGATATAAAATCCAAAAATATAATTAGTATTAAAATTTTGTGATTTTGTAAAAGGAAAGCAGAAGTTCGAGGAGGTATTAGAGTAAAAACACTTCTTACACAAATACAAACTTGGCTAACCAAATACATAGCGGTCTGCATATTTTGTTGCCTAATTTTGTAATTCTTCTGTTCATAATACCCCCTCGAGCCTCTGCACAAATTATATTTTTGTGATTTTATCATATAAGAGAGCAGAAGTTTGAAGAGGTATTAAAAGAAAAAGGTAATTTAAGTTAGGCAACCAAATATACAAATTGGTGTAAATTAAGTTGCATATATAATTATAATTGGGAGGGTATTAGGAGCAAAAGGCAAGAAGCATTAAAATATAAGGCAACCAAATATACTGAGTGGTACAAGAAAGTTGCGTATACAAACACTTTTATTACGGTTGCTGTTAAATCAAAAAAATTGTGATTTTGTATGGGTAATTTTGAATTTGTAATTTATTTATTAAATTTTTAAATATTGCAGTATATTTTTAAATTGAATAGAATTTTCTGCGCATTGAACAAAGTTTTCATAGACATGTTTTTAAAGGAGTAATGTTTTGAACTTTGAGAATATGAGACCTGCCGTGCATCATTTTGAGAATATGAGACTTGCCGTGCATCAAATAAGAACTCGATTTGCGTAGTTTAGGATGTTTATATATGTTTATAAAGATAATTATTTCGCGACCTTTGTATGTTATGGTCAATTCAGTTTGTTGGCGATTTAATGTCTGGTTTTACTTCAAAATGCATATAATATATCTTATGTTTTTTAAATATCTATACATTTGCGTATCATGCTGACAGTTCCGTGTTTTGATCCCTGACTGGCTGTCCGAGTAGGTTTTCGTGGTTTTCCTTCTCGTTTAAAGCGAATGCCGACTTAACATCTTAAGTCGCTCCACGGGCGCATACATAATAACTCATGTCTTACTTTTCCCTGGTTTTGTTGTCTTTCTATTTTAGAATACTAAGGCATGATTTATTATTATTAAACTGGAATGTATCTTTAAATAAGTTTATCCATGGCAACTACAAATGTATAAGTATCACATTAATATACTGTCATTTATATTTTATATTCCTTGAAAAAGGCATCATTTGCCGAAACAGGTAGGATTGTTTTAAATATATATTTTGATGAAGTAAAACCAGACCTTAAATGGCCAACAAATTGAATTTACTATATATATATATATATATATATATATATATGTAAGTAGGTAGCATTACCCGGACCGGGAACCTCCACACTCCACAATTAATTAATTAAAAGGGTTAAGTCGCGGGATTCGCGGTTTTATTCGCGGATTCGCGGTTTTATTCGCGGATTCGCGGTTTTATTCGCGGATTCGCGGTTTTGCGGTTTTATTCGCGGATTCGCGGTTTTATTCGCGGATTCGCGGTTTTATTCGCGGATTTTAGCGGGTCCGCGGTTTTATTCGCGGAACGAGTTTAATTAGATGCAAATTCGCGGATCCGAATGTAAATTTCAGTTTATAGCTAATTAATATCGTACTGTAGTTAGAGATATTTTCCAGAAGATGACGCCACATATTTTAGAATTATTCGATTTTTTTTTTATTTATAAAAATGCCAGCAAGAGGATTTGAACCCGGAACCTTTAGAGTGTGAAGCCGATATTCTACCACTAGAACACATCGGTGACCAAGAATTATAAATTGTAAGATGCATATGTAGCCAACATATCTTGAAGCATTTTATATTTTAAATTTATATCTCCTAAAGATTGGGAAATCTGTTTATAGATGGAGACACGTATTTATTTAGATTTATTTTAAATTTTTATATATGTAGTTTGGAATTCTGTTTTTAGATGGAGCCCACGTATTTATTTAGATTTATTTTAAATTTTTGTATTTTAAAAAAATCAGACAAGGCTTGAACTTCGACTATGCTTGCTATAAAGCCGGCATCTTAACTGTTCGACCATCTTGGTCACATGCATTTATATTTTTAGAAGTTGCATATAAACTGCAATATATATGTTGTTTTATTTTAAATTAGGTTTTATTTTTAAAATAGAATATAATAATTTGTAAGGGGCATATATATACAGTCTGGCTTATATTCTGAATTATCTAAAATTAACGACCGTAATTTTATAGGTAATAATGCTTCATTAAAAATAGAACATATAATAAATTTCTATTTAGATTAGAATTACTATCATATGTAGATATATCGATCGGGTCTTATTATTAGTTAAATTTACGTTTAATTTGGCATATAATTAGTATCAATTACCCCCGTTGAAGACTCAATATATTTGACTACCGTAATTTTGCCCGTAATAATGATTCAGTAATAATTTTGTGTACAAGAGATTGAGACCAGTATGGAAGAGATAAAGATATATAAATAATATTTCTACTTTAAAATATAAAGAGCCGTTTTAGTTTTATCTCGATCCGCGGCTTTTGTATTGAGTAATATAATCTAGTATAATGTGTCTGAAATTAGATCCGATGGAAAAATATAGACAATTTAATATTTTTTTTTTTAATATAATATACAAAGCATCTAGGCATTATAATTTACCATAATTCGCGGGAGTAGTCCTCGATAATATTTACGAAATTTACGAGTAATTAACTAACTTCGCTGGGACAAATCGCGGTATTATTCACTAGATTCGCGGCTAATTTACATAAAATTACTATGAATTCGTTTAATATAAAATATTTTCTATCGATAAAATTACATTAAACTTAGACAGATATCGATCATAGCTTTGTATATGTATCGGTGATAAATATATCTAAACAGATCGGTAAAACAGGTAACTACATCTCTCAACAGATATCGATCGTAGCTTTGTATATGTATCGGTGATAAATATATCTAAACAGGTCACTACATCTCTCAGCAGATATCGACCGTAATTTTGTGTGTAATATTAGAATTAGAGGTAAATATATCGAAACAGATCATTGAGTAGATATGTGGATTGTTCGATAAACTGCTTTTCATGAAAGATAGTATCTTCCCTCATTTTAAGAGAGGCGGTGATGAATTGATTATAATTATTCATATTGTCAACGGAAACAGAACAAAAAATATTACAAATGGACTAGTAAATATAAAATGTAAGTATCATATTCCATTGCGATAACGCAGCTTAACAACACTAATAAGAACTTAAAACTGAATCGTTCTGGGGTATATGCTTACCTAATATAATATGAGATCCGTTTCCAAAAATATATAAAAATAATAATATATAGAGCATCTAAGTATTAAAATGCAAGTACATAGATCAAAACAGGTCTATACATGTCTTAACAGATATAGACTCGTAGTTTTGTAGGCAGGAGATCAGTATGGAAGGGACAAAGATATATAAATAATATTTCTACTGTAAAATATATACATAGTGGTTTTGGTGTTTATCCCGATCTGTGGCTTTCGTATCGCGTAATATAATCAAGTATAATGGATCTGAAATTAGATCCGATGGAAAAATATAACCAATTTATACAAGTAATCGGAGAAGATTTACCCAACGAAATTCGCAGGTGGTTATTCTCATCGCAGTTGACATTGACGGATTGTGGATTTATAGCGGCATTCGGTTATCAGAATAGACGATATTTTAACATCGATGATTTAATGAACGTGATAGAATATTGCAATCCTAATATAGATTGTGAGAAACAGACAGCGATTTACGAGGAATATTATTTAATACTTGAACCAGAAGCTGATTACCTCGAGAATATATATGTTTTCGACATAGAGACTTCACGAGTGTTAAGTTTACGTGGACAATATCCGAAGACACATATAATCCAGTATCCTATACATAAGTACCCTGAATTCGATTATAATAAAGATATTATATGTGATGGAGGAGGCTACGTTGTATACGGATATGATAAATAGTTCGCCACCTCAGTCGTATCTTCGAGTTAGTCTTGAACGTATGCTGATAAATATTATGCATCGATACATATAAAGCGTGAAATGGCAAAACAAGAAGAAAAAGTGTTTCAAGTTATACAAAATTTAGAAAATAATTTCGGTATGCTAGATGATATATCTAAAACGGCAATCCAACACATACCGCTTCATATTCTTCAAACAAAGGTGAAGACAGGATCCCTAAGACGAAACTGGCACAAGATTCCTATAGAGAAAAGAGCTGATCTAGAAGATTATTTACCTTGTGATAGACATTACAATCAAGTGGACCAGGGCGATCATATAGATGGATTTCCGCCAGCAAAAATTAAGTGTTGGTTCTGTTTAATATCACATTAAGATGTATATAAATATGTAAATTTAAAATAAAAAAAGATGTAAAGTCATTTATGTTTTATTTATAAAGTATAATATATAGGTAATGAATTGGATATTGTAAAACGCATATGTAGTCTATTACAAAATGTGGAAACTCAACTTTAAATAACTTAGAGATATTATTCATTAAATTCGCGTTTAATTTAATTTAATTAGTATGAATTATCCCCGTTTAATACTCGATATATTTTACATTTTTCAGCAGATATCGACCATAATTTTGTGTGTAATATTAGAATTAGAGGTAAATATATCGAAACAGATCATTGAGTAGATATGTGGATTGTTCGATAAACTGCTTTTCATGAAAGACAGTATCTTCCCTCATTTTAAGAGAGGCGGTGATGAATTGATTGTAATTATTCATATTGTCAACGGAAACAGAACAAAAAATATTGCAAATGGACTAGTAAATATAAAATGTAAGTATTATATTCCATTGCGATAACGCAGCTTAACAACACTAATAAGAACTTAAAACTGAATCGTTCTGGGGTATATGCTTACCTAATATAATATGAGATCCGCTTCCAAAAATAGATAAAAATAATAATATATAAGGAAAAAAAAACTAACAGATATATTCAAAGTAGATTTCAGAATTAAAAGCGGGCCACAAACAATATATAAAAAAATGTTAACGAATTTGAAGTGAATATTGAAATAAATTTTTATAGATAAAAGTAAGACAACATACCAAAAATGATAGCATAATTTTAAAAATAATATGAGATGTATATATACTCACGTTTAGAATAACAACATAGGTAGCACTGTACATATAAAACTTAAATCAATTATCCTGTTATTATAAGAACTACGTATATCTTCCCAATGAGATATTAATTTTTACATGTACACGCTTATCAACATTTTCCATCGTTTTACTGAAAACTGAGTTATTCATTGATAACATAATTCTAGAAAAATATGATACGTATATGTACTCTCATTTAGAATAACAGCACAGATAGCACTGCACATATAAAACTTAAATTGAGATCATGTTCAGAAATACATAGAAAATATATTTATTGTATTTACAATATAACAGGGAAACAATTCTTCATAAATAAAAAACAGGACAATTGATATATATATATATATATATATATATATATATATATATATATATATTTTATTTGCTTAACTTCGTAATGTGTGTACATATTTTGTAAGTATCTTAACATTGTTTTGCGAGCATGCAGAATCAGAATTACTATGATAAAAGCAGGCGTTAGATTGTATATACAAATTAGGGACATTTGTAGCATATTCTAAATTTATAATTTCTATGTCAACATATTTCTTTAGGAATTCAGCTTTCTGATACCCTTTAAGATATATTCGGCTGTAATTCCTACATACATTATCTAAAATTGATGATACATATTTTAATTCTATAAATCCGGAAGCATAAGGGATATGAAAAAAGTTATGCGTCAACCACCTTGCCTCCTTCTGGTTCTTTGAAGATAATTTATGAAATGGCTTCGTAGATTTAAATAGCAGATGTATCGAACGATCTCCATCGGTAATCGACATCTCCTTGGGGGTGAAGTCGGGTGTATTAAAACCCTGGATATCGATAATTAGAGCTGGGATAAAACGTTGTTTATATATTCGATCTCGATGAACGTGTGATAAGACATGTCTGATGATATTGTCCACTTTCCTAATTCTATTTTCAAACCGGCATCTGTTGGCAGCTACAGACACCCAGTCAGATTTTCTGTCTTCGCTATCAAGCCATAAATATTGTATCGGAAGACTATCGAAGGTAACTTTCATGCTATCGTTTTAGATATATGATTTATTGGTAATAATTATAATATTTTTTCCACTATTCCAGTAGACGGAGCAATTCTCGGAAAATAATATAATTCGCGGTTAATTTGCATGTAATTACTATGAATTATCCCCGTTTAATATATAATTTTTTCGATTGATAAAATCACAAGCTGCCTCGAAAGCGATCGAGCGAATACTAGAGTTATATTAGAATTACTATCATACGAGATAGTGGGAGGGTAAATATATCGAAACAGGTCTGGTCATGTTTCAACAGACTCGCAGTTTTACATGTAACATGACCTAATCATTGTTCCACATAGAAATATTATTTTAACCAATTTCTACAAGGCGTCACGAGTGTTAAGTTTACGAGGGCAATATCCGGAGACACACATAATCCAGTATCCTATACACAGGTACCCTGAATTCGAGTATAATAAAGACATTATATGTGATGTAGGGGGCTGTGTTGTATACGGATATGAGAAATAGTTTCCCACCTCAGTCATATTTTCGCGTTCGTCTTGAATGAATGATAATAAATAGTGTACATCGATATATAAATATATAAATTGCAAAATGGTAATTCAAGAAGATAAAGTGTATCAAGTTATACAAAAGTTAGAAGATAAGTTCGGTATGTTAGATGATATATCTAAAACAACAATCCAACACATACCGCTTCATATTCTCCAAACAAAGGTGAAGACAGGATCCTTAAGACGAAACTGGCACAAGATTCCTATAGAGAAAAGAGCTGATCTATAGGATTATTTACCCTGTGATAGACATTACAATCAACTGGACCAGGGCGATCATATAGATGGATTTCCGCCAGCAAAAATTAAGTGTAGGTTCTGTTTATTAGCATATTAAAATATATATATATATAACTATGTAAATTAGAAATAAAAAAATATATCAATTCATCTATGTTTTATTTATAAGGTATAATATATAAGTAATGTTAATAAAATCGTAATATATTCTTATTGACTACCCATGAATTGTGCGAGTTGTTCAACCTACACCACTTTACGTAAGGGGCGTCTTTTGATAAGATGTGAACGTTTGAATATCTTTCCCCCAATTCATTATTAAAACTAGCAATAAGAAAATAATTAATATGAGGTAAAAATCTAATACTCATATAAAAAAATATTGGCAATAAGTAAGATACTGGAAACTTAATTTCAAAATCTAGTAAAACATCTTTTGGAAAATATGTATATTTAAGTACTATTAAAAATAATATGAGACCCGTTTCCAAAAAATACTGATATATAAGATATATATATTAGAGATAGACAGCTAAATATAATAGATTACAAAGCAGAGTTAACGCAGGCGCTTTAAACATTATATTATATCGTAGGTATATATCTGATAAAAAGAGGGTCAAGATATAGGAAAAAGAGATACCTGCAACTGCATATTCATTGCTATCGAGACTGTATTTAGAAATAGATATAAATGTATCTATTATCTACAATATAATAAAGAAAAAATACTTAGTAAATAAAACAGAATAAATTTCTATATCAATATATGTCTATAGGAAATTGAGCTTTCCGATACTCTTTAACGCATATCCGACTATAATTTCTATATACATTATATCAGATGTATCTGTTTCAATAGCCGTTCAGACATGTTTCATATCTGGTAGCAGATGTCGGGTTTAAACAAGTCTGAATAGTTATAAAACATATATTAAGCAGATATGTAAAATGTCTGGAAGGATATCGAAACAGAGGGGAACTTTTCATCATAAGCTCCTACATCAAGTATAAAGACTTTACTATAATTGAAAATAATTCTACAGTCTTTCTCAAACTTGCTGCCATTTATATATTTTATATCACATTTACGACATCAAGTATAAAGACTTTATTGTAATCGAAAATAGTTCTAAAGTCTTTCTCAGACTCCCAGTCTCCTACATCAAGTATAAAGACTTTATTGAACGGATATTTATACAGATAAGATGTTTTCAGACTTAATCATTATCCGGTTAGATATGCTTCATATCTGATACCATATGTAGAGCCTGAACAGGTCTAAATAACGATAAAACAGATATTAGACAACTCTTAAACAGGTCTGAACGGATATTGAAACAGGTAAGCTGTTTTCAGACTTGATCATTATCCGTTCAGATATTAGATGGCTCTGAAACAGATCTGAACGGCTATTGAAACAGGTAAGCTGTTTTCAGACTTGATCATTATCCGTTCAGATATTAGACGTCGCTAACCTGAATAGTTATAAAACATATATTAAGCAGATATGTAAAATGCCATGTAAAATGTCAAGGATATCGAAACAGAGGGGAACTATTCATCATAACCGTATACAACATAAGCTCCTACATCAAGTATAAAGACTTTACTATAATTGAAAATAATTCTACAGTCTTTCTCAAACTTGCTGCTATTTATATATTTTATATGTCTAAGTTTAATGTAATTTTATCGATAGAAAATATTTTATATTAAACGAATTCATAGTAATTTTATGTAAATTAGCCGCGAATTTAGTGAATAATACCGCGATTTGTCCCAGCGAAGTTAGTTAATTACTCGTAAATTTCGTAAATATTATCGAGGACTACTCCCGCGAATTATGGTAAATTATAATGCCTAGATGCTTTGTATATTATATTAAAAAAAAAAATATTAAATTGTCTATATTTTTCCATCGGATCTAATTTCAGACACATTATACTAGATTATATTACTCAATACAAAAGCCGCGGATCGAGATAAAACTAAAACGGCTCTTTATATTTTAAAGTAGAAATATTATTTATATATCTTTATCTCTTCCATACTGGTCTCAATCTCTTGTACACAAAATTATTACTGAATCATTATTACGGGCAAAATTACGGTAGTCAAATATATTGAGTCTTCAACGGGGGTAATTGATACTAATTATATGCCAAATTAAACGTAAATTTAACTAATAATAAGACCCGATCGATATATCTACATATGATAGTAATTCTAATCTAAATAGAAATTTATTATATGTTCTATTTTTAATGAAGCATTATTACCTATAAAATTACGGTCGTTAATTTTAGATAATTCAGAATATAAGCCAGACTGTATATATATGCCCCTTACAAATTATTATATTCTATTTTAAAAATAAAACCTAATTTAAAATAAAACAACATATATATTGCAGTTTATATGCAACTTCTAAAAATATAAATGCATGTGACCAAGATGGTCGAACAGTTAAGATGCCGGCTTTATAGCAAGCATAGTCGAAGTTCAAGCCTTGTCTGATTTTTTTAAAATACAAAAATTTAAAATAAATCTAAATAAATACGTGGGCTCCATCTAAAAACAGAATTCCAAACTACATATATAAAAATTTAAAATAAATCTAAATAAATACGTGTCTCCATCTATAAACAGATTTCCCAATCTTTAGGAGATATAAATTTAAAATATAAAATGCTTCAAGATATGTTGGCTACATATGCATCTTACAATTTATAATTCTTGGTCACCGATGTGTTCTAGTGGTAGAATATCGGCTTCACACTCTAAAGGTTCCGGGTTCAAATCCTCTTGCTGGCATTTTTATAAATAAAAAAAAAATCGAATAATTCTAAAATATGTGGCGTCATCTTCTGGAAAATATCTCTAACTACAGTACGATATTAATTAGCTATAAACTGAAATTTACATTCGGATCCGCGAATTTGCATCTAATTAAACTCGTTCCGCGAATAAAACCGCGGACCCGCTAAAATCCGCGAATAAAACCGCGAATCCGCGAATAAAACCGCGAATCCGCGAATAAAACCGCGACTCCGCGAATCCCGCGACTTAACCCTTTTAATTAATTAATTGTGGAGTGTGGAGGTTCCCGGTCCGGGTAATGCTACCTACTCCCACCAGCAAAAATTCACTGTCATCTTGTTCGGATGTATGTGAGCAACGAACTCATCGACCAAGAACGTCTACTATACAGATAATGTGTGCAGTATTGAAAAGTCTTGAAAACAATCGCATCATTTACCTAAAAGATCTTGTTAAGGAACCCACTTCCTCAGTGTACAATTCACACCGCTACTAGGACAAGATTTTCTCTCATACACATGATACAGTTTCATGAAGAAGTGCTGTTCTTGCACTGTTTCGTTACAGAGGATGAAACGTGATACAACGTGCGACACCGGAAGACGAAGCAAGCATCCATGTTGTAGAAACACACGTCGTGCTCACTCTGCAAGAAATTTAGAAGAGCTCCATCAAAGAATTGTGTGCTTCAGGTTCATTTTCCTGCTAGGGGAGCGATAGTGAATGCTATCAGTTATTGTCACACATTGAGGCGGCTACGAAAACTTCTTTCAATAGGCGTGATGTTGCTGCGCGACAACGTCCAATCGCAATCAAAGGCACGTGTAAATTATTACGGCACTTTGGGTGGGAGGTATTGAATCATCCTCTCTAGAACTCTGACCTAGCACTCAATAACTTCCTTCTTTTCGGGCTATCGAACTGGGTGGTTTGCAGTTGACATCCTATGTGAAAGAGGAACAAGCTGCCATGACACGGCTTTAGTGACTTGACGAACATTTCTGTTAGCCTTCTTAAGGGCGAATTTTTTCTTTTAAAAAAATTCGAATAATTAACCTCGTAAAATGTAGAAAGCAATATTTAATAATAAGTGCCAACTACAGGCAAAAATATCTGTTTCCTTAATGCGATTTAAGGCTTCCCAATATATTCGAAACCACACAGTCCTTAATATCTTAGTGGTTAGAGCAATCGTCCAGCAAGCCATGGACGTGACTTCGAATCTTGCTTAAAATATGCATATGTTTGTGCTTACGCAAACACATACATACACATTTCATATCTTAAATTAAAAAATGTCCCTTAATAAATTAACAATAAATCGCCGTACGATTTCAATTTTATAACACTGTTAATGTGCAAATGAAACCGTACATACAAAAACATCAAAAAAATAAAAAAAATAAAAAACTATACTTTTTCTGAGATTGCCAAAATATCGTACACATTTGCACAACAGTGATTAACGATAATTATTTTTTAAAATATGTTGTCTCGTCTACATTAATTTTACCACATTTTATTTATTTATATGTCTTTAAACAACCAGTTTTGTATTTTAATAATGCAAATATTTAATAGCATACAAAAAAGTGACGTCTACAAAAGGAATTTAGACATAAAACAAAAGTAACACAATCCAAAAACACAGGTACGCACAGAACACCTCATTCTTAAGCATATTCTTAACATTTGTAGTATGACATGATTATGCATGAAAGTATCTTCTGTCCCTATAATTGGCGTCAAACTGTTGAGGAATGCTAAGGCATGAATTATTATTATTATTAAACTCGAATGTATTGTGATGACTCATCAAACGGTGCATCATACCTCTAGCGTTTTCTCGAGGCAGGTAGAACTCTCGTGAAGAATATTCCCATTCGTATATAAGCCGTCGAGGAAGGGATGGAGAGATCATTCCATACCGAATCATCGCGGATTAAATACATAAATATGCTTATTGTTAGTAATTAGTTTTAAATTGTTATTCGTTTTATTATTAATATAGTGTGTGTCTAAAGTTATCGTTAGTTTTATTTAAGAACCCGAAAAGACAAACTTTACAGTATAAATTGAATAACGTAATTTTAACCATGACAACTTCACATATATAAATATGACAGTAACATACTGTAATTTTTTATCATTTAAAATTCTTTGAAAAAGGCAGTAATTTCCGAAACATGTAAGAGTTGAATTATTTTAAATACTCGTATATACATATTGAAGTAAAACAGACCTTAAATCGCCGACTAACTAAATCTCCTATAATATATAAAGGTCATATATATATATATATATATATATATATATATATATATATATACAAGTATCCCGTATCGTTTGTTGTGTTCTGTTCATCGAACGGTGAACATATCTCACACGTGGGGAAGAATCCAAGAAACGATTTAATCATTCAGTCGTGAGAACATCAAGAGTAGCACATATAAGCTGTCCCGTATTGTTATGTTCAAATTTTAGGAGTGAAACTAGACTTCATTTCAAGTAACAAGAACGCAAAACTTGTATATCCATTTTTATTTGTTTCAAAGTTACCGATCTGTGAATGTGATTGTCAGATCATGAAAAAAAATATAATCCTAAAGTCAATACAAACTGATTTTATTTAAAAAAAAGTTATTCGATTCAATAACAGGCCTGTGATTGTTAACCTAGCATAATAAAATGTTATCCTAAAATAAATAAACACGTGTCTTAGTGCAAACAGTAATTTCTTGGAGATCTACAAAAAAGAGTATTGGAAATTGATTTATGATAAAGAAGGTTCTTACTTATTTCGTAAGTGCTGAACCATGAATATTATACAATAAACAAATGTTCAGATAACTGTTAACGTTGAATACAACAGCTTATACGTTTCTTTATTCAAAATGCCTTACCGATTTTCTTCTCAAGAGTATGTGGACATGCATGTTTTGTATGGCTACTGTAAGGGCAGTGCACGTCAAGCAGTTATTGAATACCGACATCGGTTTCCCAATAGGCGCATTTCTCATTACAGAACGTTTCTGGAAGTACACAGACAATTTCGGGAATGCGGACTGCGTGATTATCTTTTCGACCGAGGAGTAAATTTGCGAGCAGATTTAGAGGAAAAAGCAGTAGCTATTGTTACAAGGGATCCAACTCTCAGTGTACGTCGAATCGCTAGACAACTAGGAGTGCCACGAACGACAGTTTGGCGAATTTTAAAACGTGAGGGCTTATATCCATATCACTATCGCAGTGGACACGGTTTGCTTGAGGCAGACCACTATGTTCGTCTAGTTTATTCTACCTGGATATTAAGACAGCCACGGCTTTATTTTAATTTCTGCAGAACAGTTCACTGGACAGATGAATCTAAGTTCACGAGAAGTGGTGTTACAAATCTGAGAAACCTGCACAGGTGGTCATCAGAAAATCCCAAAGTTATACGCCCATCTAAATTTCGACATAAATTTTCTATTAACGTTTGGGCGGCCCTAATCGATGACATGTTGATTGGTCCTGTCGTTCTTCCTGGGAGGTTAAATGCGGACAATTACCTTCAATTTCTTATTGACGGACTGCCAGATCTTTTAGAGGATGTACCTCTGAATGTTCGGGGAGACATGTAGTTTCACATGGATGGCGCACCACCACATTTCGGAATTGCTGTCCGAAATTGGGTTAACGTCAATTATTCAAGATGGATTGGTCGAGGTGGTCCTGTTGCATGGCCACCCAGATCACCCGATCTTAATCCCCTTGACTTTTATTTATGGTGGTACATGAAAAATTTAGTCTACGCGCAAGTTTCGAACACAAGAGAAGAGTTGTTGGATCGTATTCACCTGGCTGTCGAGCAAATCCAACAAAACAAGTATGAAATTTGGATAAGTACTTCTTCTGTTGGCTTACGGGCACAAGCCTGCATTCAACAAGGAGGTGGACATTTCGAAAATATTATTAATTGAACTTTTTTAAATAAAATCAGTTTTTATTGACTTTGGGATTACATTTTTTTTTATGATCTGACAATCACATTCATCGATCTGTAACTTTGAAACAAATAAAAATGGATATACAAGTTTTGCTTTTTTGTTACTTGAAATGAAGTCTATTTTACACTCCTAAAATTTGAACATAACGATACGAGACATTTGTATATATATATATATATATATATATATATATATATATATAATATCTTCGTGACCTTGGTATGATAAGGTAAACTTAATAAGTCGGCGATTAAAGGTCTGGTTCATTACTTCAAAGTATATATATTTAAAATAACTCTACATGTTTCGGCAATGATGCCTTTGTCAAGAGAATACAAAATATAAATGACAGAATATAAATGTCAAATAATTAAGTTGCTATGGTTTAAATTATTCAAAGATACATTCCAATAATAATAATAGATCATGCCTTAGTATTCCAAAAAATAGATAGCAAGGTGTGAACATATGTGTTGTTCGCTGCCAGAAGCTTGTGTCTCTTTCTGGGTATGAACCTGTGTGTCGGTCGCGTAAATTTAGAGAGATCTCTCTAAATTTACGCGACCGGTCACTAAACACATGCACGAGCGCACTAACATACAAAACCCTACACTTACGCGGTCACACAAATACAAAATCACACACCCAGAGAGAGACGCAACCTGCCAGCAGCAACCAACACACAGGTTCATACCCAGAAAGAGACACAAGCTTCTGGCAGCGAACAACACATATGTTCACACCTTGCTATCTATTTTTTGGAATACTAAGGCATGATCTATTATTATTATTGGAATGTATCTTTGAATAATTTAAACCATAGCAACTTAATTATTTGACATTTATATTCTGTCATTTATATTTTGTATTCTCTTGACAAAGGCATCATTGCCGAAACATGTAGAGTTATTTTAAATATATATACTTTGAAGTAATGAACCAGACCTTTAATCGCCGACTTATTAAGTTTACCTTATATATATATATATATATATATATATATATATATATATATATATTAAAAATAATGTTATTGGGAGTAGCGGCCTGGTAATTAAAACAATATTTATTTTAACGTTTCGGTGTTTGCAACGTGTTTCTTTTGCATTTTTAAATATAACTAAACTCCTGCAAAAGAAACACGTTGCAATATATTAATACCAAAAATATTTAATGTAAGTAGATTGATTATATCACCTTTTACCTTTGTAACATTTAAATATATTTTAGCTATTGAAAAAGGTGCTATGTATAGCACCGAAACGTTAAATTAAATATTGTTTTAATTACCAGGCCGCTACTCCCAATAACATTATTTTTATCTAATATATATATATATATATATATATATATATATATATATATATTGTAATAGGGCTAACCATGTATATGGAAGGTTTGGAACAAAAATATAGTGTTATATTTTAAATTGTTATTATAGAATAAGATTTTCATAGAACTGCATTTTTCACATGCCATATCAATTAAGTTAATACCACGTGTTTAATTTATCATATTTGTAACACTCCTTAATTTAATTTCTTGTAATCATTAACTTCAGTCATTTTCTTTTACTTTTTATTCTCATCGAAGATATTTAACTTGATTGATTGGATTTATATGTCATCTATTATGATCATAATTTATTTGTAATGTTAAACGTTAGGGGTAGTGATGTATTATAATCTGAGGAGAGGGTTGCCAAGACAAAATGGATAGATAAACAACATTGAATTTAAGGTGCCTGGAGTTTGAAAAAAAAGAGGAATTATTGATATTTTTTTGGCAGGACATGTCGTTTTTTTGAAAAATTTATAAAAGTGTGTTCCTGAAATCAAGAGATAAATAGAAAACGAACTAGCTTATTCTCACTGAAGCATGTTATATAAGTTTTTAAACCTACATACATTATTTTAGGAAAATTATCTGACCACAGATCTGCCGAAGCCATTGTTAACGAATTACTTTATCTGAAGGAACGCTAAACCCACCTGGAACGATCCCAGTTCACCCATCCTACTTGTGCTGATAACCTGAATACCGAAGACTAACTTCCAAAGAACATCCAGAATTCTCCGCATCAACCCATTTGAGTACTCATTGATTTATTTCTTTTAAAAAAACATTTGAAACTTCAACTACTTCCATTCAAAAAGATAACGTTAATATTTTATATTATTACTTATAATATTAGTTTTTTAAATTTATATAATGTTTTAAGTGGAAAAATACAGTTCTTTTCAAATTGAATTTGTCACACATGTTATAAAGATTTTGTTTTTAATAATTTATGTCATTGCAATTATCCTTTCATATAAAATTCATATCAAATTAAACGGGTGATATCTAATATTTATCCACTTGTTTTATTCTCTATCAGATACCGAACTCGCATTTACTTTTCACTCAGTACTTTTTAATTGAGTTAGCCGGTATAACGATTAAAGAACCTATCATAAATTTTGTACTAAGGTTAGCCTTTGGTAATAATATCCTTTTATTTTTTTAATAAAAAAATTACAAAGTATCACTTGTGACAACTGTCATTTTTGACATCTGCTTTGATTGATATTAATACTTTAAATTTTCTAGGTCTGGTATTTATTATTAGACTATTATACGTTTTATATTATTAGATTATTATCTCTTTTGGTATATATTAATATATATATATATATATAAATATAATATTTTCGTGACCTTGGTATGATATGGTAAATTCAATCAGTGGCGATTAAAGGTCTGGTTTACTCCAAAGTATATATATTTAAAACAACCCTACATGTATATGACAGAATACAAATGTCAAATAATTATTTGACATTTGTATTCTGTCATTTATATTTTATATCCTTGATAAAGGCATCATTGCCGAAACATGTAGGGTTGTTTTAAATATATATACTTTGAAGTAAACCAGACCTTTAATCGCCGACTGATTGAATTTACTATATATATATATATATATATATTATATATATATATGTTTTCTTTCAGGTTTCCGCGGGTAGTAGTATGTGTTGTAACTGGATTCCGGGTTTTCTTCCGCGTTTCCATTGTTTGGTCTTTGTAAAGACCGGTGCTGGTTTCTGGACGACGTTTCGGCAAAATCACATTTGCCATCTTCAGGTCTGCGATAACTGTCTGCTTCTGCTTCTGGTTACTCGTAAACTGAGTCAGTTTACGAGTTTTAGGAGTGTAAAATAGACATTTCAAGTAACAAAAAATCAAAACTGCGGCCCGCCAACGAATTTTAAAAATTGTTCGAAAAACTACAAAAGTAGGTAAAAATCCATTCAAATCAATATTTCTTAACTTTTCATTTTATTCTAACTTTTGTAATTGTTAGTAAGATATGTATCTTTAAGTACCTACTACTTTCATGTTCAGGTTTACTACGTAGGACAGGTATGCTCCTCGTCGTTCCAAGCATATTGTTATGAGACTAGAAATCTGTCGAACCAACTAGATGACTCGAAGATTCGCGAAACACGTCGGTATTATCCCCGAACAATGTGGTAGGTTCTCGATGTTAGGTAACTCGTATAAATACAACGCATCGCCCGCTATCGGGGCAGTTAAGTTTTAACTACGGACAAGCGAACGTTATATTGTTTGAATTGTAATCTGTGAAGAATAAATATTTCGTCGTTCGAACTTGGCAACAATATAATATCAATTTTGATATGGATAAACCAGGCCCCAGTAAAAAAGGTAGTCGTAAGGTTGAAGATGAAAATCGACAGTTTCAAGATATTTGGACCGAAAAATACTTTTTTATTTCATCGCATAACAAAAGTTTCTGTTTAATATGCAAGAGTAGTGTTTCTATTCCGAAGGAATATAATGTGAAAAGGCATTATGAAACCCAGCATCATACTTTTACCAAATTAGCGAAAATCGAACGCCGAAAATTTCCACTTTACAAAGGGAACTAATAGGCCAGCAAGCTATGTTTACATAACCAATTCAAGATGCTGAAACAGCTACTGAAGTTAGCTTTGAGATATCTCGAATAATAGCGAAAACTTGTCGGCCTTTTAAAGATGGTGAGTTTGTTAAGCAGTGTTTAGATATCGCCGCAAAAAAAAATGTGTCCGAAAGATGCCAAGAGGTTTGAGAAAATTCAACTAAATCGGATGACTGTTCAAAGAAGACTTACCACATTATCAGCTAATATAGAAGAGCAATTAGCTACAAAATCGAAAAGTTTTGAGTATTTTTCTATAGCACTCGACGAATCTACAGATATAAGTTCCACTGCTTAACTCTTAATATTTTTACAAGGTGTAACGCAAAATTTTGAAGTGAGTGACATGCTCAAAGCTCTTCTGGAAAAATGTTCTATAATGGATTTCGATTTAACAAAATTATCTGGAATTACGACTGACGGAGCACCTTCAATGGTTGGAAGTAAATATGTGATAATAACTATGTTAAAAGAGTATTTACAAACTAAAAACATAGATACCAAGGAATTAATACAGTTTCATTGCATTATACATCAAGAGGCCTTGTGTTCAAAATTATTGGGGTTCGAAAATGTGATGAAAGTTGTAGTATCTAGGGTAGTTGCCCCAGTAATGGACACTGCGCCAGTAATGGACACCTTTGATTGAAAATGACCAATAATTTTCAAAATAAGCGCCAAAAGGTTTTGTTTTGGTAGTCCAGCTATTCATGTATATATGTTACGCATCTCTATTGAAGTTTTATGCACCTAACTTCAGTCTTGTATGAGTTTGAGAAATTTTTTAAAATGGCAGCTTTGTCGACCGGTGTTTGAAGTCATCCGAAGGTTCGCGCATCGTGGTATTAAATATTGCAAAAAGTCAAGTTCGGGGACTAGTACGTAGGTTTGTGACGTTTTGTGCTTTAAGACGGTAAGTCAAAAATATATGTATATAATTAAGACCACAAAATCGCAATGATGGAGGATTTATTAGGGGGGTGACCATTACTCAAACAAGAATTTCAACATTGTGTCAGTAATGGATACAATGGTGTCTATTACTGAAGTAACGAAATTTAGTAATGAACACCCACCCAATTTCAAAGAAAATTCTTAGGTAATTCTATAAAAACGTTGATTTAGATTTCTTATTTATAGAGCAATGGCAAAAACAAAAAAGCAGAGTCAGACGAAAAGATATTTTTTTTCATATTCTGATGAGAATATGCAAAAGGCCGTGCAAGCGGTGAAGGGAAACGGTGTTGTAAAAAACAGGCTGCAAAACAGTTTGATGTTCCCCGAAGTATACTAATCAGGAAATTGTCAGGTACTGTTCCTCTGCAGAGGAAAATGGGGCCTCAATCGGAATTATCTGAAACAGAAGAAAATATGTTAGTATTGGGTGGATTAATTCAGAAGTGTTCTACGAATACCTCTCAAATCATTTTATACCTTTTGTGAAATCATCAAATATCGTTCGGCCAGTTGTACTTTTTGTAGACGGGCATAGTTCTCACCTAACTCAACAAGCAAGCCTGCTTTGTGACGAAAGTGGTATCATTTTAATATCTCTACTTGCAAATACCACTCACATTATGCAACCGGCAGATGTAGCTGTATTTAAGCCTCTTAAGTCGGGATGGAAATCTGCCGTTAGAACCTGGAAATATCAAAATTTTCCCAAAGAAGTAAACAGGTACACATTTGGATCAATTTTAAAAGTAGTATTCGATCAATTTACTACAGTGACCACAATTCAAAACGGGTTTAGAAAAGTGGTATATTCCCTTTTGACAAAAATAATGTGGATTATACAAAGTGTATTCCTAATCGAATAATAATTAAAACCTCTGATAATATTCCAAACGAGCATAACACAAGCAACACGGCACTAAAAATCCTGGAAGGAAAAATTAAAAAAGCAGAACTGGATCAATTCCTGCAAACGTATAGAACTAGTTCTGAATGGACTGGGAATATAGAGTCAATCAACTTGTATAAAGTGTGGTGTGCTATAAAAAACGATAACAGTCGTACTTCCACTCAAGATATGAGCTTAGTTAGCCAAGAGTCAGATGTTGAGAATTCTCTCGCAAAAGAAAATATGAGTTTTTCAGCTCCAAGAGTTGACACCAGCGAACCTTATAATGCACGAGAAGTTTCTCCACTTCAGGAACAACCCTCCACAAGTTCACAGTGGAAAACCCCCAAAGACACCAGCAAAAAATATTACGAGAGCAAGGAAAGAGAAGGTTATAAAATACCATCACCATTTAAAAAATGTTTAATATTTCCTATTTCTAATCCTTCTGAAATGAAAACTCCAAAGCGCAAGAGAAAAATATTTCCTGCGGTTGTGTCCAGTGGGAAGTACCGAGAGTTTTATGAAAATGAACAAAATAAGAAGTTACTTCCTAAGACAAAGAAGAAAAAGGAATCTAGACCGGCCATTGAAAGTTCTGATTCAGGCGTAAGTGTCAGATACAATGATGAGGATCTAGATGTGAGCGACCTCGAAGATTTAGATCTCACGGTGGGAAAATATGTAATCCTCAAATACGAGCACAAACATTACCCTGGTGAGTAAAGAAAACCGGTGATTCGATGTTTCCTTGAAATGCCTTTTTTTTTAAACCCATAATACCTATCTACTTATTTTTATTCTTAAAATATCAGAATGATTGAAACATACATGAGTAGGTAAACCCCACCAGTTTTGTATAATACAAAGGTATTTTTAATAATATAAAATATTATTAAAAATCTGGTGTGAAGAACACAAATGCAGCTTCACTATTAATATTTTTTGTGAACGTGTCCGAATATATCCTATCCCCAGAGACGTAGATACGTATTTCACCTTTCTACAGGCTCATCGGTACGCCCCTGCTGGAGAAAGGATATTCCCAGACACATTCACAAAAAAGAACCACATCGCCCTATCACCGTAATTATCCAGACCGGGCGCAGAAGTAAAAGAAGTAAAAATATTAATAGTGAACCTGCATTTGTGTTCTTCACACCAGATTTTTAATAATATTTTATATTATTAAAAATACCTTTGCATTCTTAAAATAACTTACCTTTGTAGGAGTAATCTTGAAGAGTGACCTACAAGGGGCAGAAATTCGATCAATGATTACCAGAGGGCTGATGGATTCATGAAAGTGGCCAGCCAAAGATGATATATTATATTATTTTAGCGAAGACATTGTTTGTAATATTGCAGAGCCTAAACAAAAGAATCATAGGGGCCACTACAGTGTACCTGAAATGTCAAAATTTGAATAAATCTTCAAAAGCTTAAAGGTGTCCATTACTCACACAAAATATGTCCATTATTGATGATAGTATGTCCATTACTGGCACATTTGACAATATTTTATAAATTATTAGAATATACAGGCTGATTCATTTTCTGCCCTCACCATGGGGATCTCTCTTATTATTGGAGATAGAGTATAGGTTTAAATTTGGCAAAGTTGTTAAATTTTGTGTTTGTTATAAATCCGTAAAGAAAATAGACCTGTGACAAATGACCTTCGTTATTAAAAAAAAAAATGCGAAAACCCCATTTTCTTCTTTTACCTGTAGCACCGACATTTGGCCTTGTACAGAAAAAATAAAAACACATCCTTGTGGCCATTTCTAAACCTCTATCCAGTGATGTACTCTAAATTTTTATACGACGTTTCGTTTCTTTCTGGTCATCATCAACTATTTAATTTCTTATAGGCGCCATATTTGGTTAGACATCTTCAGAAAGAGTTTTTTTTCTGATTTCAACCATGTACCACATGCTGACTAAAGTTTTTGACATTAGGTTTTATTTGAAAGAATAAATTATAAGATTAAATAAGGTAGCCATGGAATTTCAATCTGTCAAACATTTCATTTATTGTTCATTAATAATACAAAAATGTCACACTAACGAAGAGAAACGAGATATGATAAGTATTTTTTATTCTTCGAAACGAAATTCAACAGTAGCGAGTACAAGATAACAAAAACATTAATAAAAATACATAGAAAAGTAAACAATAAACAATTACAGTAAATGTTCAATTATCTGGCCATCTTCGGTAATGCACAATTGGGCACGCCTTCTGGCATTTTGTACTGCCCTTTGTATAGTTCTTCTAGGAACTGCATCGAAGGCATTCTGAAGTCTGTCTCGTAATTCTTCAATGTTTTGTGGCGCATCTACTTTATAAATATTATTTTTAACATATCCCCATAAAAAAAAATCTAGCGGACTTAAATCAGGTGATCTCGCAGGCCATTCAACAACTCCCCTATTTCCAATCCAACGGTTTGCAAACTCTTGATTTAAGAAATTTCTAACAACAGCTGCATTGTGTGCTGGTGCGCCATCTTGTTGCCACCATAAATATTGTAATTGATTTAGTGGGATATTGTCGTCAAGATAGTCAGATACGTATGTACGTAAAATGTTTAAATATCTTTCTCCATTTAAATGTTCTTCATACATAACTGGTCCTAAGAGACGATTTGCCAAAATACCCATCCAAACGTTTATTCCAAAACGATGTTGTGGTCTTCTAGCCCTGTTTTGTCGGGGATTTTGTACTGCCCAATAGTGCTCCGTATTTCTGTTGAACATTCCAGAATTTGTAAATTTTGTTTCATCTGACCAGATGATTTTGCTTAAAAAATTTTCGTAATTTTCTATCCTTTCCACTAACCAATTACAATATTCTAGCCTTCTCAAATTATCTCCAGGCAGTAAAGAGTGACTAACATGGACAGTGACGCGCCGTCCATATGGGCAAGGTCGTGCAGCGCACAACGGCGCCAAGGCCTTAAAGGCGCCTACGGCCACTTGTGATAAGTTAAATTTTAAAAATATTAACAAATCAACAAATTTACATAAAACAATTATTACAATTATTTTAGCATTGACAGCAATAATTTTATTGTTACTTCAAAGAGTGTACTTGATATTTGCATCTACACTGTTTTTTGTATAAATTTAACTTAATTAATATTATTTAATAATTAAAAAAGGTGAAAGGGGTATCTTAAGCATTTTAATAGAAGCTAATAATCATACTGTAATAATTTTATTAAATGAATACAGACTTTTTTCGGCTTCATTCAAGAACCATTGCATATATAACAAGTGCGCCGTGTATTAGTAGGTATTATGTATATGGTCGATATCGAGCTTACAGAATCTGGCTGCAGGTTTAAACTTGCAAAATTTTGGGTGTATTTAAACGCTTTCGCAGTCGGTGCAGGTTTATTAACTTATCGTTGTCGTAGGCGCGTGAGCCGTATGAGCGTACCAAATATATCTATATACTAAGTCCTGATTTGATAATATAGTGATTGTGAAAAATAATTAAAAAATAAGGTAAGTGATTAAGTGAATTCAGCTTTATATAGTAATAATAATTATAATAATGCTTTATTCAACTTTAAAAAACTTACATAGTTTTAACTATACATTCAGTTTACCTAATTTCTATAAATATTTAACTTAACGAAATTTGGCATTACAGTAATTACAAAATTTAAAATTTCGAATTTTTTTGAACAATTTTTTATATAAAACAAATAAAACTTTGTGTTTCCTAATTCTTAGTGATTTTATTTAGATGGCCAGAGAAGAAAAAAAGAAATTATCTGGTTATCGAAACTTGCTTAACAAGCGAAAACGGGAGGAAGACTTGGAGAAGAGCAATTTAAAAGTTACCAACTTTTTTCGGAAGCTCACACATTTTCAAGACAGTACTTCTACTGATAACAGTGGTTTTCCATTTCCATCAACATCAAAGTTGCCATCAGAATTAGAGAAGCAAGCCAATGAGGATGAGGATCCGATAGATTCAGGTTCTGATACGTTTCAGTCGGTACCATCATGTTCGAGTAAGCAAGACGAATCATCCGAAGACGCGTATTCGCTCCTCTCTAACGATCCAGGTCTTTGGCCGAGTATATTATCTCCAACCCATGTGCAAGAACTAGTCGAAAAAGGTCCTATGTATTATCAGAATAAAACTATGTATCCTAAAGACAAAAATGGACGTAAATTTTCTGATATATATTTCACTCGAATTTTGTCAAATATTGAAAAGGTTCAGCGAGATTGGTTACTATATTCTATTAAGAAAAATGTAGTTTTCTGTTTTTGTTGTAAAATATTCAGTGACACAAATAATCCATTGACTAAAAATACTAAATTAAGTAACCAAGTCACTTAAGCGAACATTTGAAAAATCACGAAAAAAGTAAATCTCACTTTCAAAATTTACGTTCTTGGTCAGATTTATTAGAAAGATTAAAAACTAGTCGAACCGTAGATTCCGAAATGCAAAATTTATTAAAATGTGAAACTAAACAGTATCATTGAAAGAATAATTTATACAATTCAATTTTTGGTTGAACAAAACTTGGCTTTTCGTGGTCCTAATAATAAATTATTCAAAGAAATAATGGAAATTTTTTGAAATGTATAGAAATGATAGCAAAATTTGACCTAGTGATGTCTGTACATATTAATAGATCTCAAAGAAATATGCCATTTTGTCTTGGAGATAAAATTCAAAACGAAACGATTAAATTAATAGGTGATAATATAAGAAACAAAATTTTAAATGAAGTTAAAAAAGCAAAGTATTTTTCTATATTACTTGATTGTACTCCCGATGTGAGCCACCAGGAGCAAATTTCTGTTTGCATAAGATACGTTAATTTAAAAAACAATGAATTTAGTGTCGAAGAACGTTTTTTAACATTCCGTCCTGTAAATGATACAACAGGTGAAGGTTTAACCAACTTTTTACTGAAAACTTTAGAAAATTATGGTTTAGATATTTATAACATACGCGGACAAGGATACGACAATGGTGCGAATATGAAGGGTAAACATCAAGGTGTACAAAATAGTATATTAAAAAACAAGTTTCATAAGGCACCATTTTGCCGCACGAGATCAGCAGCGAGTGCGGCAAAAGGCCTTATGAAACGAGTTTTTTATACTATTTTTTCTATTTTGCCTTTTTTACATTAATAAATTGCTTAAATTGGAATTATTTAATTTGAAAGTTCAGAGTTTAATTTTTATATAAAGCATGCAGTTGGTCACATTGATACTTGACATTTTCAAATTTAAATCTTGCTATCCGCGAAGTATATTATATTACATATTATTTACTAATTTTCGTTAACATTACTTGATACTTCATTTAAAAATATAAACATGAGTGACATAGAAACATATATATGTTGTTGTCAATTGTATACAACATACGTTGTTTGTGTAAAATACGGACATATATCATATCTGTCAAATGTACATAGATTCTTAAAATCAAATGACAGCAATGATATTTATTTCTGTATTCGAATAACGCCAACATTGAAAAATGAAAGAAAGCGTATCGAAATGAAGCTCATTTCGATACTGTTTTGGGTTTCATAATGAGTTCATTTCGAACGCAAAATAGAAAATAGTATATTAAAAAACAAGTTTCATAAGGCACCATTTTGCCGCACGAGATCAGTCATCACGAGCCGCTTGCGGCGAGTTTTCTAAAGAGCGAGTGCGGCAAAAGGCCTTATGAAACGAGTTTTTTATACTATTTTTTCTATTTTGCGTTTTTTACATTAATTAATTGCTTAAATTGGAATTATTTAATTTGAAAGTTCAGAGTTTAGACATTTTAGACATTAATTCACGACCAATATTTGTACCTTGCTGTAATCACAGTTTAAACCTTGTCATAAACGACGCTGTGAAATCCAATATGTTTAGTATAAATTTTTTCTCAACTGTTCAAGAGGTATATAATTTTTTTTCTGCTTCAACCAATCGGTGGTCTGTTTTGAAAAGTAACATTTCAAACTTAACGTTAAAACCTTTATCAGAAACCAGATGGTCTAGCAGAATTGATGCAGTAACCCCTCTAAGATTCCAGTTAGGCGAAATTTACGATGCTTTTTATGAAGTATTGTCTGGAAATAATTTTGATAACACTACAAAACATTAAAAAAATTAAAAATTATGAGTTTGTATGTATGTTAGTGTTGTGGTACAAGATACTAAGTAAAGTTAATGTTGTTACCAAGATCCTGCAAACTAAAAAATTCAATATTTCACAGGCTTGTGAAAGTTTGAACAACCTAAATACCTTTTTAAAGGAATATCGATCAGATAAAGGCTTCAGTGACTTGCTCGTAGATGCCAAAGAATTAGCATCTTGCTTGGAAGTAGATGCGATATTCAAATGTTCAGAAATTTTAAGGCCACGAAAAATAAAAAAACAATTTTCCTACGAAAGTGAAGATCAGCCAATTGAAAATCAAGAATTAAAATTCAAAGTCAATTGTTTTTTTGGAATGCTAGACATTACTCTTTCATCTGTAAATGAAAGATTTAACTGCTATCCTCTCATTCTGAAGTTTTCAAATTTTTGTGGAATATTGAGGATTTTGGCAAGTATTCTGACCAAGAACAATTTAATTTTTGTAAAAAACTTGAAGAAGCTTTAACTGACAAAAATCGAAACGAAAAAGATATAGGCGGAACAGAACTTTTACATGAATTGCAATTTCTGCAAAATTGCGACAAAAATGTGACGTCTGTAGTAGAAACACTCAATTACATTACAATAAATAACTTAACCCACTCATTCCCAAACATTACAATTGCATTACGTATATTGTTAACTATACCAATTTCTGCAGCTACAGCCGAAAGATCATTTTCTAAATTAAAGTTAATTAAGGATTACTTACGATCTAGAATGGGCCAGAAGCGGCTAGAAAATCATTTCTATAGAGTCTGACTTTTTAAAGCAGCTGAATATTGAAAATCTTATTAATGAATTTGCCAAAAGTAAAGCTAGAAAAGTCCAATTTCTATAAGACATTTCCGTTGTTTTCCTTCACGTTTATCTATTTAAAAACACGGGCACTCTAAAAATATTTTATTTGACCTTCTGTTTTTTAATAATTTGGAATACTGTTTTTTATTTTGTTACTGTTGTTTCAGTGTGCACTAAAAATTTTAATAATATTTTTTTGTATGTGAACCTATTGTTTGCCTCAAATAAAAAATACCTACCAGTACTAACAAGTCTAAAGAGTTCGTCATAAATTTTAAATGTTGAACTGTGGGCGAGTGGCTGGTAATTTTGGCTCAATACATATAGGGTAAAGGCGCCTATCAGTATTTCGCACGACGGCGCCGAAGATACTTGGCGCGTTACTGAACATGGATCCTGTATGGTTTAAACCTACTTTTATGTAAAGTTCTCCAAACTCTGGACTAGCACAAATTTAATTCTGACGCTACTTCGCGTGTAGAAATTGATGGATTATTATTTATCTATAAAAATACAAGATTAACATGAAATTTGAAAACACGCTTTTAATTTACCATTTGTAAAATATCTTGTCGATTTTCATTTAAATTCCTGTTGTCTTAAATACTTATGATATCTCGTTTCTCTTCGTTAGTGTATGACATTTTTGTATTATTAATGAACAATAAATGAAATGTTTGACAGATTGAAATTCCATGGCTACCTTATTTAATCTTATAATTTATTCTTTCAAATAAAACCTAATGTCAAAAACTTTAGTCAGCATGTGGTACATGGTTGAAATCAGAAAAAAAAACTCTTTCTGAAGATGTCTAAATCCAATATGGCGCCTATAAGAAATTAGATAGTTGATGATGGCCAGAAAGAAACGAAACGTCGTATAAAAATTTAGAGTACACCACTGGATAGAGGTTTAGAAATGGCCACAAGGATGTGTTTTTATATTTTCTCTACAAGGCCAAATGTCGGTGCTACAGGTAAAAGAAGAAAATGGGGTTTTCGCGTTTTTTTTTAAAAAACGAAGGTTATTTGTCACAGGTCTATTTTCTTTACGGATTTATAACAAACACAAAATTTAACAACTTTGCCAAATTTAAACCTATACTCTATCTCCAATAATAAGCGAGATCTCCATGGTGAGGGCCGAAAATGAATCAGCCTGTATATTCATATATAAGAAATTATAAGCTTAAACAAATACTAAAAGAAAGCATATGAAATTTACTACGCTTTGACGTATTTCATATTCGTCTCGGTAAAATATCACAGTTTTTGAGAATTTTTGAAATTGAAATTTCCTCTCGGGTGTCCATTATTGGTGCAGTTACCCTGCTATAAACTTTATAAAATCACGAGGTCTCAATCACCGACAATTCACACAATTTCTCGAGGATATTGAAAGCGAATATGGTGATCTCCTGTTTTACGCTGAAGTAAGGAGGCTATGTCGTGGGTTGTCGACTGAAGAAATCAAAATATTTCTGGCGGAAAAGAAAAAGGACGTGTCCGAACTCGACAACCCTGATTGGCTGTGTGACTTAGACTTTCTTGTAGACATCACAAATCACTTGAATGTCTTAAATACGCTACTCCAAGGCTAAGATCAATTGATTTCGCAGTTATACTCTCATGTTTCGCCCTTTCAATGCAAATTGAGCCTTTTCAGGACACAAATCAATTCAGCCAATTACAGCCATTTTCCGAACTACAAAAAAATTATGGAGAAATTCAATAAAACTGATGTCAATTTCGCTTATGTTGAAAAAATTGATATTTTAATACAAGCTTTTCATGATCGTTTTCTAGACTTCAAAAAAGTTAAACCTCTATTAGCAATTTTCAGCAATCCTTTCAACATTTCACCCGAAAATGCACCGGAATCAATACAGCTGGAATTGATAGACATGCAAAATGATGATAATTTACGAAAGAAGTTTAATGAAGGTAATTTACTCAACTTTTACCGTTGCGTTGACAAACCCGCTTATAAAGAGTTGCGAATAAATGCAATGAAATGCGCAAGTTTATTTGGATCGACGTATATTTGTGAGCAAACGTTTTCAGTGATAAAACTTAACAAAACAAAAAATCGAAACCGTCTGGCAAATGAAAATCTGGAAGCAATTTTACGTGTGGCGACAAGTAATGTGGAGCCGAACATAAACAAAATTGTTAGGTCAATGCAATGTCATGCATCAAAATAATAAAACATGAAATATTACATTGTAATGATTAGATTACATTACGATTACATAATTACAACAAACATTTTTGAATGTTCTTTTATTTTTATCATTTGTAGTAGGTAATTCATACTATTTAAAAATAAAAATATTTGTGTAAATAAGTATTCTTTGTAGTGGCCCGTCCTTGGCTTATAATTTTCCTGAGTGGCCCCTGTTCCCTATAAGTCTGTGCATCCCTGCTTTAGATACTGATGAAATGATAAATAAGCACGACATATTTTTCTCTCTTCTTAACAAGTACAGTCAATACTTTCGTTCCTATACACACACACACACACACACACATATGTATGGATATATTGCCGACTATAGCTCAGAGTGTGCTGCTTTTTCTGATACTTCCTTAGCTTATTGCCGGGAAACATTTTACTCAACCCACATATCTAGCAGTATGACCTCGGCTGACGCGGACAAAGAACTAGATGAGGATGATTTACTTGACATGGTTAATGAAACAAATTGTGATAACCAAACCGGGTCATGTATTGAACTACATATCTCCTTCAAGGTACGACCCCGGTCTTGTTTCTATTGAATATAAACACGACCTCGGTGCGTCCAAACACGACCTCGGTATGTGTTACAATCTTTCACAACTTTGTTGATCTTGTAACGAGGCCACTAGGCTAAAGGAGGACACGCTCAAATATATAATGAGATCCCATTAGATCTCGAGAGACAGACACACACAGAGTCCGAGAGAGTGTATTATAGAAACCTCCTTAAGACTAGTGTCTAGTTATTACTATGTTATATTGTTATTGTTGATTCTTTATAATGGTGTTATTTAATTATATATTGTTATCCAAACGCTGATAGTCTATTATTCATTATATCGGCGAATCTGCGTACCAACGCAACGATGTGCCCTCCGGGACCAGGTCACATCACTGGCGATCCTGCCAGCCACTTAAGGCTGAATAAAGTAAGTGGACGAAGCGGAACGAACCATACAAACATATGGCAAACCAATAAACCAAAATGGGCAATTACGCGACGAAGGGAGAAATAGTCATAGCGGGCAACAACGCAAACGTGACGAACAACGTGGACACGATCGACATCCTCGGCATATTGGCATTTGCGGGAGTCATCCTCATAGTAATCTCCTGCTGTTGCTACGGTGTTTACAAGCACATAAACCGGAGGATGACGAAGGCCCTATCAGCTCAGGTCCAGATGGAGTTCAGCCGGAGCCAGGAGAAAGTCTAGGTCACCTTCATGTCCGCCCCGGAACAGTTTCTTCAACTCCAGGAAGAAGTAAAGGTATTTTATATTAATTTAAAGAAAGACAATGCTAGTGTTAGAAGTGATAAAAGTATAATCGAGCGCAAACTCGCGCAAATACACTTACAGACGTAAATTAAAGGAACTCAAAGACAATTTTAATAAGTTCTCGCATAGCTTAGTTATAATAGAATCTACCAAAAATTGCATTAAAAGTGAAACTATTAATTTAAATGAAGCTGTGGAGATTCTAAATATTAGATTAAGTGGCATAAGTGTAAAGTCTAATAATATGGCCGAAAAATTAGTTTTACGCACTGCCGCAAGCTTGTTACCTGTAATGAACGGTAAAGAGGAAGTAACACTACAATTAATAGATTCGATCGAATTGTACGATTCCTTGTTAGATGACGCGGGAAATGAAAATTTAACAAATTACATTCTAAAAACTCGTTTATCTGCAAAGGCAAAATTAAGGTTACGTAAAACATATACCAGCAATGTCGGCCTAAGAGCGGATTTAAAAAATCATTTCACAACAAAAAAATCAATTACGGCGCTAACTACGCAACTTCATAACGCGAGACAAGGCTCGAAAACAATAAAAGAATACGGAGAAACAATCGACGAATTACTTTCCCATCTGACTATAGCGCAGGCAGACAATGACGAAACACTAATCGACAAGTTCCGCGATGTCAACGAAAAGATCGCGG
This sequence comes from Melolontha melolontha, assembly GCA_935421215.2. Classification (NCBI taxonomy): domain Eukaryota; kingdom Metazoa; phylum Arthropoda; class Insecta; order Coleoptera; family Scarabaeidae; genus Melolontha; species Melolontha melolontha. Next base: position 376,325 of record OW285244.1, on the reverse strand, counting down.
TCAACATATTCGCGATCGGACTTCGCAACACGAACGCTAGAATTTTAATAAAGGCTCGTAACCCCGATACACTGTCCGCGGCCATTCAGGAAGCTACAAATGAACAGATAATAAACCCGAGTAATAATACTAACCCTGTTTTTCATTTTTCGAGAAGAGCACCGCATACAAATTCACACGTTAGAGACGATCGGTATAGAAAATATAAACATCAAAACCACGGTCATAAACAAAGGAACTTTCAGTCCGGTAACAATAGTCACAATTATGACAATAGGAGAAAATTTCCAAGGCATGATAATCGCGTCGGAAACAACAAAATATTCTCAGCTATTCCAAATACGGCTACCCCGACAACGAGGGAAAACGTAAATTTCAGTTTTTTCAAAAGACTGTCAACTAAAAACGAATGTAGCACCTTGTATTTTTAATCTCGGCGGCCTGAATTATATTCAAATACGTTATAATAATAAAGAGCATACGTTTCTGGTTGACAGCGGCGCTTTAATTAGTGTTATATTTGTAAATAGTATACATCAAAACATAAATATTGATAAAGCTGACAAAGTAAACATATTAGGTATTAACGGTCAAACAAAAACACTTGGGTCATCTTACATTACGATAGAACTAGGCGAGGCCAAGTTCAAACATAAGTTTGCGGTCTTGAATAATATAAATAATGCACTCGATGGCATTATCGGAACAGACATTTTAAATAAATACAATGGAGTACTCGATTACGAAAAATACAATCTTGCACTTTTAATAGAAGGTCGAAGAATAACCTTGCCTTTTCACTCAGACAGAAACTCGGTCACAGACATTCCAGCTTGCTGTGAAATAATTAAACAATTTAAAGTTAATATACGAAAAGACTGTGTAATATTACCCGAAGAAGTAGCTCCAGGTCTATTTATTGCTGGCGCTGTAGTATCTCCCAAAGAAGACATAGTGCCGCATATTAAATACGAGAGATAGCGACGCGAAATTGAAAAATTTTTCTCCGACATTTGCGGACCTAAACAACTATCACATTTGCACTTTCAGCAATACCAGTCCGAAATGCGTCAATCGCGTCGACAAAGTTCTTCGAACTGTAAACACATCACATTTAAACAAGGAAGAAAATCTTGCAATGCAAAAAATACTTGCAAAGTATTGCGACGTTTTTCACCTTGACTCAGACAAACTTACGCACACAAATATATACAGTGGAGACATACAGGTAAGCACACAAATAAATCCAATATATTCCAAACCTTATCGATTGCCACACGCCCAAAAATATGAGATCGACAGGCAAGTGGACAAACTTTTGTCCGACGGTATAATAGAAAAAGCAAAATCTCCATGGTCATCACCTTTGCTATTAGTACCCAAAAAGAAGGATAAAGACGGAAACCAGAAGTGGAGAATAGTTATCGACTACCGCCTTCTAAACAAGCAAATAGTCGATGACAAATTCCCACTACCTTCGATCAAGACTCGCTTTCAGGCGCAGTCTATTTGTCTCACTTGGATCTAGCTCAAGGTTATCATCAGATCGAGCTAGAACCCAAAAGCCGTCCTTACACAGCCTTCACGACCGGCAAAGATCAATACCAAATGTGCCGACTTCCAATGGGACTAAAGACGAGTAGTAGTGCTTTTTCTCGAGCCATGACAATAGCGATGTCAGGACTAAATTACGAACAATGTTTCATATACCTAAACGACCTCATAGTTTTCGGCAACAACCTTTGGCAACACAATCTGAACTTAGTTAAGGTACTAGAACGACTAAGAAGCGTGAATCTTAAACTTAACCCAAGCAAATGCGACTTTTTGAGGAAAGAGATATTATATCTGGGACACGTCATTTCTGCCGACGGAGTCTCGCCAGACCCTTCCAATGTCAAAGCCTTACTGGAATACACAGTCCCTAAAAACGCAAAAGACGTCAAACGATTCGTCGCATTCGCTAATTACTACAGGCGCTTCATTCCAAATTTCGCCAACATCGCGACCCCTTTGAACAACCTTTCAAAGAAGAACATACCCTTCTCTTGGTCCGATGTGGAACAAAAGGCATTCGAAAAGCTTAAGCTAGCCCTTCAGACACCACCAATTCTACAATACCCGAATTTTGATGCAGACAACATGTTTGTCCTAAAAACTGATGCATCTGGCTATTCAATTGGAGCGGTACTCTCAAACAACAACGACAGGCCAATCGCTTATGCCAGTCGGTCCTTGAACAAAGCAGAAAGGCATTACTGTACAATTGAGAAGGAATTATTAGCTGTTGTTTGGGCAGTTAAGCATTTCAGACCTTACTTATATGGTCGAAAATTTAAGATCTTTACAGACCACATGCCACTAATATATTTATTTGGTATGACCAACCCGTCAAGTCGTCTTACAAATTTCAGATTAATATTAGAGGAATATGACTTCATCATCAATTACATTAAGGGTTCCGAAAACGTAGTTGCAGACGCCTTATCACGAATAGAAATAGATTCCAATGACTTAAAGAAGGTTAGTAGTGGAGCTACCGACAGCATCTTTGGTACGACTAGGTACCAGTCAAGACAGACAGCTGCCGATTGCACCAGTACGAGACCAGCAGCCACAGATTCCACCGGCTCCAGGGCTGATCACCCCGGGGTTGTGGAACTGTTGAAAAGACCAGCGCGATCTATTGAACTTCAAGTGGTAGAAAAGGCAAACTTCAATTCACTCCAACGTCGTAATGAAACAAGCATGCGTTTCAAGGGAATGTTCCTATACGACGAAGACGCTCTCACAATTTTTATGAAGGAGCCTGTAGGCACAACGAGTCCTCAGCAGTACATGCGCTTGTTGACTACACTCCAAGAGTACTGCGCAGAACACGACATACAAGAAATATGTATCGTCAAAGATAACTCAAGGAACAGCGACTTCCTGAGGAAAATTATTCCATGGAGCAAGAGAGAGCCAAACCATTTAAAGGTAAATGTAATTAGAGGGGTGCAAAGAATTGAAGACTACGAGACACAGCAACTATTTATCAATGACTACCACATGTTACCTACAGGGGGACATAGCGAGGTAAATAGAACGTTCAACAAAATCAAGAGATTTTACTTTTGGCCCAGATTAAAACACGACATCGAATCATTCGTGAAACGATGTAGTGATTGACAGAAATACAAGCACTCAATACCCAACAAAGAACCAATCAAGGTCACAACCACATCGTCATACGCCTTCCAAAAAATTTTTGTGGATTTAGTAGGTCCTTTGAACCAAGACCAGGAGGAGAACAAATTTTGACACTCCAATGCGAACTAACGAAATTCGTCGAAGCCTATCCCATTCCAAACAAAGAAGCTTCCACAGTAGCCAGAGCTCTGGTCGAGAATTTTATACTTAAGTACGCTATTCCCGAACAAATAGCTTCCGACCAGGGAACTGAATTCATGGCTACAGTTTTTAAGGAAACTTGCTCTCTTTTAGGCATACAGCAGCTGAAATCAACTGCATACCACCACGAAACGTTAGGCGCATTAGAAAACACACACAAAAATTTGGGAGCATATCTACGCATTCAACTAGCTAACCACAAAGACAATTGGTCAACATGGATACCCTATTGGTGCTTTGCATTTAACAACACAGTGCATACCGAAACAAAATATACCCCACACGAATTAGTTTTTGGAAAACCGAACCCTCTACGCTCATCATTAACCTACGCGATAGAGCCACTTTATAATTTCGATAACTATACCGCGGAAATGAAATACAGATTACAAACAGCCATAAATGAGGCAAAATGCAATTTAATCGAATCGAAAATTAAAAGACAAAGTAAGTTAAACAATAATCGCAGACCCACACACTTCTGTGTTCTAGATCAAGTTTTAGTAAAAAACGAATCAGGAAACAAGCTTGAGACATTGTATAACGGTCCTTTTACTATTACAGAGATAGATAAGTCACGAAATGTAACCATTCAAATAGACAATAAATGCATCGAAATACATAAAAACCGTCTAAAATATTATTATATGTAATATGCCAGCGAAAAATATAGCTAAAAATATCTTTTATTTGTAATAATTTTAAGTTATAATTATAATGAATTTTGAAGAACACTTCAATGTAACTCTTACAAAAACTCTTGTATAAAATAATGAATAATTTCAGAAAGATGTCGAATAATTAGATAATAGATAAATATATCTCACTAATGTACATTATATCTGCACGTAGTATATAAGGAAATATAATTAGATATGTATATATATTTAACAAAAGAAAAGTTAAACGGCTTAGAGCCCTTTCTTTTCTTTCTCGCCGGGTGGAAGATGTGATAACCAAACCGGGTCATGTATTGAACTACATATCTCCTTCAAGGTACGACCCCGGTCTTGTTTCTATTGAATACAAACACGACCTCGGTGCGTCCAAACACGACCTCGGTATGTGTTACAATCTTTCACCACTTTGTTGATCTTGTAACGAGGCCACTAGGCTAAAGGAGGACACTCTCAAATATATAATGAGATCCCATTAGATCTCGAGAGACAGACACACAGAGTCCGAGAGAGTGTATTATAGAAACCTCCTTAAGACTAGTGTCTAATTATTACTATGTTATATTGTTATTGTTGATTCTTTATAATGGTGTTTTTTAATTATATATTGTTATCCAAACGCTGATCGTCTATTATTTATTATATCGGCGAATCTGCGTACCAACGCAACGATGTGCCCTCCGGGACCAGGTCACATCACAAAATGATCGTGACCGATCCTGATGAAGAGGAGTCTGAACCAGTTGGATTCACAGCAAAAGTCATCTGTGAAGGACTTGAATTATGGCGAAAATTGGGTAATAATTTTCCACGGTTAACTCACTATGAGGAAGTCGATAAAGATTTGACCAAAAACCAAACACAATTGTTGATTACGATTTTATTACCAGTGTTCGCTGATATGAAACAGTTTCTATTCATCTAACATCGAACTTGAATCACATCAGGTACTATCAAGTGATGAAAGTGGCATACCAATCAGGAAGAAAAATTTAATAATCTACAAAATAGTGATAACAGTAATTAAATATTTTTTTAATTTACATATTGCTATGGTTTTTTCCCCAATAAATATTAAAAATTTATTTAAAAATGAATGTACTATTATTTTGGATATCTGTGTATATCCGTATGTATTTCATGTGTCGCACAAAAAACTTGTATTATTGAAGGTCAGCCTTATGCGAAGCCACCGCGATTGATGTGGATTTTTACCTTTAGACACAGTTTAACAGTTAGACAAGTACGTTCTTTTTATTTAAAAAAAAGTATATAATTATATATTTAAAGTAAATTCGGGTTTGATTGTGTTAATTAGTTGATGGTGATTGTTTTCAAATTCCCGTTTATTCTGCGAGTTTGTAGTCTCGCAATTTTGTTTATACATATTCGATTTAGCAACGTTTTCTTGTCTACGTGTCTCTTATAATTTTTTTTATGTAAGTAAAAATATATATATTTTTAAAAGATATCTTATTTATTCAAAAGATTTGATATTGTATTTCTTTGTATTAATATTGTTGTATTGAGATTTAGTCTTAATTAATTGAGATAGATGACAAAGAGTATTTTTCAAATTTCTAAGTAAAAAAAAATTTAACTGTAAAAATTTTATACGTTTGGATTTCAAGGGCTGTTTTTTTTACATGTGTGTGCGCATGTTTTAGATTTTGATCGAGCTGTCAAGTTTGTTTATATTTTTATATTGTTCTCTGGGGAGTAATTAAAAATAGTCTTTGTGATTTAGTTAATTTGTTCGGTTGTCATTGAGGAAGTTTTTTAATGCACGTAGCGGTCATATTCCGTGTGTTATTTTTACCTCTAGATGTAATAAGTACATATATTATTACACAGTCTTTATACTTAATAAAAAATTTTTTTTTTCTTTTTTTTTGATTTTGTATTAAATTTTCATTTAAATTTTATATTGTGAATATTATTTCTTATACCCTACATCTTGCATTTTTAACAAGTAACTTAAAGAAATATTATAACTTTTCTCAAAAAAATTTTGAGTGGCGCCTAAAATACGTTTTTGTTCCACGTTTCCGATTGGAACCCTGAGAAGAAAGCAGTCCCATTTTTTGGAAATAAACCGACTGAGTATCCTAGTTGGGTAGATTAGTTGTGGATGATGGTGCAGTCAATTTTAAAACCACAATTCATAGCAATATGTTGTTTCTACCGGGTGCGGCAATAGTGTGTCGGCGGAGCTTAGCATGAACACTAATAAAGTTGTAGCAATGAAATTTTACGTACACATGTAGTATGCTACAGTGCATTTTCTATTTTTATTTAAGTAAATTTAATAAATTTCCGCAACCCCTTTCAATTTTCTTTTTAAATATATTGCTATACTTTCTTGTTATTATGATGATAGCCACTCAAATTATATTTGCAATGATATATTACAATGTGCACTTACAACTGTTAGTTTTGGTTTTATTGCAAATTTTGTTAAAATCTTGACAGTTGTAAGTCTTAGCCTGAAAATGGGTGCAGTGCTTCACGTAACTCTTTTGTTACCAATTTACGGACTAACACTTTATATGTTTTGAGGGTGAACAACGTGACAACATATACAGAGTGTTAAATATGTCGTGCCAAAGTTATCGAAGAAAGGCTATTTTCTCCTTTTTTTTTAATTGAACATATATTTTTTTTATTAGTCAGCAAATTCCTTGTAAAATTGCCGTTAAAATGGTACCAATAACATAATACTTATTTCTAGTATTTTCGAAGTTATAACCCTTTAATTGTTTATAATATTCAATATGCGGTGCTGCATCTAATGGTTGGTTGACCATGAAATGATATTAAGCAAAAATTTGCTGTGTAACCAAACGTCAAGTATCTACTTAAAATTTCGGTATAAAGTGTTTTTCTGTAGTTCCTCTTTGCTGTAATTGCGTTTAATTGTTATAATTTAAGTTCGGCGTTAATTATCAATTTCCGTTTGTTCGTTATTAGTTGTTATCTTGTCAGTTATATCGTTTTGTTGTCATTATTTTTTATTTACATGCCGTAATAGTTTATAGTTGTGTTTCTTTAGAATAAATTTTTCGAAAGAGGAGCTAATAGACATGGTATTTGTTCTTGGCGCTAGCAATAGAAATCCACTTTTAGCATCAAGAACATATGCTATGGAGTATCCTCACCGAAGAGCACCAGATATTAAGACGTTCGAAAATTTGTTGACAAGGTTTCTTCGGACGGGTTCAGTGAATTACGTCAAACATGAAAGAACTAAGACTATGGTTACAGAAGATAATGAAGTGACAGTCGTCCAGTCCGTTGTGGAAAATCCGCACGTATCTATAAGGGTAATTTCGAAAGAACACGGGATAGAAGTCACTGCTGTAAGAAGGATTTTAAAAAAACATAAATTTCACCCTTACAAAATCATCAAGGCTTATTACAAACGGATTTTGAAAGGAGACTTGTTTACTGTGAATGGCTACTTTTTCAATTACGACAAGATCTAATTTCTAGATCATATGCTTTTCACAGTTGAAGCAACATTTGCTAATTGTGTAATAACAAACAGAAAAATTCTCATTATTATGACACTAGAAACCCTCATTTTGGGCAACCCGTTTTATACCAACAAAAATGGAGTGTTAACACCTGAGGAGACATCATAGGAAACACTATTATAGGTCCATTCTTTTTTAATACTATTTTAAATTGTGAAATCTACACAAATTTCCTACAAAATAATTTACCATTGCTGTTAGAAGGCCTACCAGATAACCTCATAAGGAGATTGTGGTACCAACATGATGGTGCACCTGCACATTACGGTGCTGCTGCAAGAGCACATTTAGATAGAGGAAGCTTTATAAGCTGACCACCGCGATCACCAGACCTAACCCCTTGTGATTTCTTTCTGTAGCCTCCTGTAAAAAATATAAAAAAATAGTTTACGAAACACCTCCTACAACGGCAGAGAACATGCAGCAACGAATCAGAAATTCTTTTCTTCAATTAAGTGAAAACAACATGGCTCAAAATGTAAGTCTGTCGATGCAGAGGCGATTAAGAGCATGTGTAGAGCAGAATGGATATATATTTAAACACATTTTAAATTAATTTTGTTTTATTATGGAAAAATTACAAAATGTAATTCTAAAACTAATAATAAAGAATTAAAAAACAGGTGTTTGTAAAAGTTACTTTGTTTGATATCATTTCATGGCCAACCAACTATTAGATGCACCGCATATTGAATATTTTAAACATAGGTATATCCCATTAAAGGGTTATAACTTCGAAAATACTAGAAATAAGTACTATGTTATTGGTATCATTTTAACGGCAATTTTACAAGGAATTTGCTGACTAATAAAAAAATTATAGGACCAATTTTAAAAAAAGAGAAAATAGCCTTTACTTTGGCACGACATATTTAACACCCTGTATATGTTGTCACGTTGTTCACCCTCAAAACATATAACGTGTTAGTCCATAAATTGGTAACAAAAGAGTTACGTGAGGCACTGCACCCATTTCCAGGCTAAGACTTAAAATGTTAAACGCTGCAGTTGTCAAGATTTTAACAAAATTTGCAATAAAACCAAAACTAACAGTTGTAAGTGCACATTGTCATATATCATTGCAAAGATAATTTGGGTGGCTATCATCATAATAAGAAAGTACAGCAATCTATTAATAAAAAAAAAAATGAAAGTGGTTGCGAAAATTTGGAACACCCTGTAAATATATAAATAAAAATAGAAAATGCACTGTAGCATACTACATGTGTATGTAAAATTTCATTGTTACAACTTTATTAGTTTTCATGCTAAGCTCAGCCGACACACTATTGCCGCACCCGGTATATGTAAAATGAATTTCTTACATATATCGTCAAACTTTTGTCATTTTGTGAATAGACCGTTATTTTTATGTTTTTAAAGATTATTGCTTTATTTTATGTTGAAATAAACTGAACTATGCACATTTTAGATTTTTTTCCATTTATACGGTTTTCTAAGGAGCCTATCTTCGGTGTAAATTACGGAATAGGTGTATTTTGCTTACCTATAAAAACAACTAAATTATAAAATCACTTAAAGATAAATTTCATTTTGATTTTTTATTAAAACTGGAATAAAACAACAGAATTCATTATTCAATCATATATTACACAATAATATAGTTTTACATGATATATCATGCACTGAGTACTGATATAAAAAATAGGAATAACTTATGGTGGAAACAAAATAATGAAAAAATCTATAGACAATACACATATAACTACAACTATTATATAAGCATTTACTTGTTTATACAATCAACATATACAAATAATTATAATAAAAAATAATATAACAAATCTTCTTAAACACTGTATGTAAATAATATTTGAGTGAAATATTAAATTTTGGTAATTGTGAATTATTTTATAGTCTTTCAATTTATATTAAACTGCCATTATTTTTAATTTATTTCTTGAGTTAAATTTGAGTTATGTGTATGAAATATGTATATAAAATTAAACAAAAATGGCATTCTAACAATGCTAAATTAGCCATAGACTTTTAATTTATGGCCAATAAAAATTTAAACGTGTAATTTGTTCAGTTTCAAGCTAACATAGGGGTACAAATTTTGTGGTAATAACATATCAGTCTAATAATATAGCATGAGACTTGTTAATGAAAAATATTTATATTCTCAAAATATTGGATACAGTTTATGATATCGGACAATAAAAAGAACTATATCCACACATTTTTTGAAATGTAAATATTTAGAAGGCTAGTTTTCTTAACAAATGGGAGATGGCTTTCATTTTCCCAAGTGGACCCCCAAAATAGTTTTTTTTAAATTTCTTATTGTACAAACTTTGAACACTGAAACCACATACTTTTCAAAAGATTATTGTTTCTTAGTTATTATTATTTTATAAGTTATTTTAACTTACATATTAATTTTTGGAAAGGTGTTTAAAACATCGAATTTTTACGATAATAGAATATACTGTTTCGATATATTTTAAATCATTAATTTATTACACTATTATACATATCGATAATGCTGAATAATATATATTTATATATACTGGTTACTATTTGAAACTGACTACATAACAGTCGTATTCAAGTTTTTAAACTATTTTTAGTAAACTTTTAAAATGAAAATGGGTGCACGCGGTCAATTCAACTGATATAAATAGCTCTATTAAAATAAATGGATCACGAACATCTGGATCAAATTTATATAAAATTAATAATTTCAAAAAAAAAGGCGGTGGAAACTTTATTTTTTTTAGTTATTTAATCATTTAATAAAGCGCAAGAAACCTGAAAATACAAACACTACTATGATTATATTTCATTTATTTTAATGAATAGAAGTGATTTCACATGAAAATACCGGGGACCAATCAATACATTAACTCGGGCGACAGTCACTGCGTTGAAATTAAATTCAACAATTTTGTATGTGAAATAGAAAGCTTGCTATCGATCGAAGTAATATTAGAAGTATTTACTATTTGGTAATACTAGTAATTATGAGTAGACCTGGCAAATAGCGCCAACAGGCAGTGGTGTAGGTTCAACAAGTGATGGGGCGGCGGCGATAGCTTCAGTATTATTTCGATCCTATATGAGATCCATCGTAGATACGTGTATGCTGCTGTAAGTACTATTTCGTAGTTCTACGTTTGTTTTAAAAATGTCGCAGTTACGACCAATGTCGGACACTGTCAAAAACTTTACAGCTGAAATGCCGGCTCCATATGATGTCTCCAAAATTCAACGTCTACTTTGTAAGGTAATATTTCAAGGTACTCAGGTTAAAAGTTATTTACAAACTATTTACAATTACTTCGGACTAGCCGAGGAAATAGAAGAATTACAAAATATTTCGATGTCGTAAGAGGATTCTCTTCAAATTGTAGATGATTTTCACGCAACATCAATGCGCTGTAGAAGTCGAAAAAATGAGTGTTATAGAAAAATTTGAAAGTGTTTTAGGCAAAGATTTCGTTTTCTCATATTAAGACAAATTTATGAAGGTACGTTTAAAGATCCATTAAGTTGTTTCAAAGATTATTTTAAATATGTAAATATAGTAAAACGATCGTTTTCGGCATTAAAAAACATTTATTCCGCACATTGTACGAGGGATGTTTCCAAAGTTCTGGGAATATCTGCAATATCGTTTAATCTGATTCAAGTGTTCGATCGATTTAGACGTATTTTCGGAGCAATGTTTATGAAACCATGGAAGACGTGGCTAAATCTCAAAGAGCAATAATTTTCTTTTTGTGGAAAGAGGGTGTGAAAACTTCTGAAATTATTAAACGTCTGCAAGGAATGTTTGGTGAGTGCAGAATATAAAAGTACTGTATATCGGTGGACCGATCGTTTAAAAAGTAGCAGAACATCATTAGAAGACGATCAACGCAGTGGTCGCCCGAGCACATCTGTAAATGAAAGAAACATTACTGCCGTGGAGAACCTATTGGAAAAGGACAGACGAATGACTATTTCCCAAATTAGTGTACGCTTAGGAATAAGTACACAAGTTCATGAATCTTACATGATTGTTTGGGTGTAAGCAAGGTTTCAGCCCGCTGGGTGCCAAGGCTGTTAGGACAGGAACAAAATTCAATAGGTCTGACACTTGTCGTCAACTTCAAGAGTTATTAACCCGTTACGGTGACGAATAGTAACGGATAGTAACCACTGACGAAACGTGGATTTCTTATTTCAATCCTGAGACCAAAAGTCGATCCAAAAAATGGCATAAACTCGAAGAAGGGCCTCCATTTAAGGCGCGAGCAGTTCCGTCGTTTGGAAACGTAATGTTTACTGTTTTCTGGGATTGCGAAGGGATTATTTTTATGAATTATCTGGCGAAAGGTACTACATTTAACGCAGAATATTGTTCGAACTTATCCGGACCACTGCAGCAGATACTTATCTGAAAACGGCCTGGGAAGTTGCATAAGCATCCATTATTGCAATAGGATAATGCAAGACCGTGAAGCAAAACGAGGGATGTTTAGAACGATTTACGATGGGAGTTGCTTCCGCATCCACCTTATTCATCGAATCTCGCACCGAGTGATTTTCATCTGTTCCCAGATTTGAAAAAAACCCTTAAAAAACGTTTGTTTTACGAGTTTAACAGATGTAAAACGTTCCATAAATAATTGGATTAAGAAGACACCGAAAAAGTTCTTCGAGGACAGTTTAAAAAAATTAATTTATCGTTAGGATAAATGTATTCAATTAAATGGCGATTATGTTCTAATATTGATAAAAACTGACAAAATAAAAAAAATATAGCTAAATTCCTAGACCTTTCGAAACATCCCTTGTACTATCTTGACTGAAAGAACTGTGAAAACATATCTAATAATTGAAATATTTAACAGATGTTTATCCACATTGTGATTTCACGAAAGACTTTTAAAACGGTAAGTGCTTAAGTGCATTTTATAATTTATTTCTTACCATTTATGTGTAAACTTTATGCAACCAACCTCCATTGGCTGTTAGCGCAAATTCGCCAGCCTAATTAATGAGCGAATTGTGAGACTCTTACATATTGGAAATAATAATAAATTCATACGAACCATATCTGGTAAAAGTTGCAGTGATTACAGTAGTTTTATAAACTTTAAAGTTTGTTTTATATCTTATTCCGAGTAAATGACATTTACCATAAAAATTTCGTTATCGAGTTTATAAATTTGACATCGCGTTTGAGGCGTATAAAAATCAACATAATTGAATTAAAAAAATAGATCAACTGAATTGAACAGCGTAAAATCGTCTTTAAACTTGATGTAAATATAGCACAAACATAAAAAATAATTACATAACAATAATTACTACATAAATTTAAAGATAAACAATAGAAAGAACTGCTAAGTTAATATATTTAAAACTGTAAAACAAAAATGAAATAAAGTGAGCAATTCAGGAAGAAAATTGTAAAATGTAATTCATTGTAAATAAATAAATAACTGAACATAACTACTTTTCATGTATTAAAATAACCATATGGCAATTAACCACAAGTCTATTCGAGTAGCGAGAGAAAAATGGGGTGATTGTACTATATGGTAACCTTATTCTACAAGGAGGAGGTTATGTATCCGTTTTCAAGTAATCACCGTAGTATAAATTTCTACCACTTTTCAAATACTAAGTATATATGTATTAGCATGTTCATACACACAGTATTTCCCTTTTATAAAATAATAAAGTATTAAAAAGCTTAATGTCATGTTTATCTCATTACATTACGAAGTGCACATGATATAAATTTAAAAAAAAAAATAGAATGGAATGCACCCTTTTATGTTCGCAATAGTACTATCTTTTTCTTATGTAGTTGAAATAAATTACATTACTTTTTGCTTTTAAAATTGATCAGCCAAAAGATCACATACTTCTACAGAAACGCTTTCTTTACTGGATCGAACCGTTAATCTGTACATCTGTAAAACACAAATATTAAAGGGAATTATAAACAACGCAGTAACAGAATCGATCAAAATTCATTTAACAAATTAAAATCAAAAGAATTTTTCGTCATTTCACCAATTATTCTACGAATCTTTTCAATTTAAGTGAAGCTCTTATAAATAACCAAGTTTTATGAAAACTGTACCTTTAAATATCGAGCTAAATGATCAAAAGATAGAACAAGTCAACACATATAAATACTTAGGAATAATACTGGACAGAGAAGGAAACATGGAATACGAGTGAACGATAGAATAAATAAGGCAAAGAAAGTCTATCATAGCCTGAGAAAGACGTTGATACAGAAAAAAGAAATAAGTAGGAAAATGAAACTTACAGTGTACAAAACCATGTATAGACCCATTCTGACGAATGGAAGCGAAAGCTGGATACTAAATAATGTAATGAAAAGCAGAATACAGGCGATGGTTATGAAGTATTTAAGAGCAGTTAAAGGAATTACACACAAACATAAAATAAGAAACGAAGCAGTAAGAGAAGAACTTCGTATCGAACCAGTCCTAAAGGTATTAGAGAGAAACCAACTCAAATGGTTTGGACACGTGTGCCGTATGAATGACAAGCGGCAAGTCAAAACAATATGGGAAACAAAAGTACAAAGGAAGAGAAGACGTGGAAGACCAAGAAAATCGTGGAATGATGAAGTTGCCGCGATTAAAGAAGAAATGCAAGAATTGGATGGAGGCTAAAAGAATGGCGAGTGACAGAAAAGAGTGGGCAAAATTTGTATATTGTGATGATTAGTGGTTTAAGTTGTAATTGTCAAATGAAATGTTATTTTAATCACCTCACACCCTAGGGTAAAGAGGTTTTTCTATTATATATACAGGGTGAGTCGTGAGGAATCGACCAAACTCAAGGAGTGTATTCTACTGGTGAAAGTAATGTAAAGAAACTCAAATGTTGTTATCCGATTTTTATTTGTTTTCGAGTTATAGCTAATTAAAAATGTAGATTTAGTATACCATGTTTATGTATTCGTAAAAACAGTGAAACCCCGGTAGCAATTCATTATAGCGAAGTCTTCCTAGCTGAAGCGCTACCTGTTCGTGGTTTTCCGAACTAGCGGTAGTGACATTGAAAGCAGTCGAGAAATAGTGTAGAGTGGTTTGTATGCCTAATGCGTCTAATGTCACTACCTCTAGTTCATCGTTGATATAGTGAGGGCGCTGCCATCATAAAAAATGTTCCCTATACCTTGGAGTAAATTATAACATTGTGTTCGGGTATTGTGACATTAACTTTGTACGACTATAGTGTAACAAACTAAAATGCCACACACTTATTCTAATTTAGAATATGCTAATATGGTGTTTGTTTATGGATTTTGTGATGGGAATGCTACAGCTGCTGCTAAAGAATATCGTCAACGGTTTCCACATCACAGACATCCTAATAAAACTGTATTTATTAGTGTATTCAACACATTGTGCGCGACCAGAAAGCTTCCCAGTGTAAACATAATATCTGAACGAGGCAGTCGACAACAATTACAAGAAGTAGAAGATATTCTGGATGTAGTAGAAGAAGACGCAACTACCAGCTCACGGAGAATTAGCATTCAATTGGGCATTCCACAAACAAGGGTTATAAAAACACTCCACGAGCATGGCTTACGTCCGTTCCATGTACAAAGAGTACAGCACCTACAACGAGATGATAATCGTAGACGTATGGAATTTTGTCGATGGATAAATGATAATCCTCGTTTTGTATCGCGTATACTGTTTACGGATGAAGCGACATTCACCCGTGACGGTATTAATAATTGTCATAACCAGCATGTATGGTCAGACGAAAATCCACACGCAACAGTCGAAAGTAACTTTCAACATAAATTTTCGGTAAACGTGTGGTGTGGTATGATCGATGGTTTTTTAATTGGTCCTTACATTTTTGAGAATCGCCTCACGGGAGACACCTATTTACATTTTTTAGAAAATGAACTGCACGGACTGCTAGAGGATGTTCCCATAAACATCAGAATCCAAATCTTCTACCAGCACGATGGAGCGCCTTCACATTACGCTCGTGCAGTCAGGCAACATTTGGCTGAAAGGTTTCCAGGGAGTTGGATTGGACGTGGTAGTCACATTGGTTGGCCTCCTAGGTCTCCAGACCTCACGCCACTCGATTATTGTTTATGGGGCTGGTTAAAAAATGAAGTGTATCAAGTAAAAGTGGACACTCGTGATGCACTAATTCAACGGATTATGAATGCTGCTGACAATATCAAACATCAACCTGACGCAATCAGGAACGCAACCAGCGCCCTTGGTAGACGATGTAAAAAATGTTTTGAAATGAATGGCGGTATTTTTGAAAATATATTATAAAGAACGATAATACCAATAAAATACAAAAACTTCAATGTATGAAATTTTGTTTATTTTTAATTACGCTATAACTCGAAAAAAAATAAAAATCGGATAGCAACATTTGAGTTTTTTTACATTACTTTCACCTGAAGAATACACTCCTACAGTTTGGTCGATTCCTCACGACTCACCCTGTATATATACTATACAATCTTAGTTTTGTATAGCGACATAGAAAAAAAATGGGAGAAAGATATATGAGTAATGCCTTTATACAAAAAAATCGCGGTGCAATCTTCACGTAGAATGAGAAAATAATTTTTCTTTATTCTAGTCCGGTACTGTCACGGTTAATTTATGGGCGGCAATACGGGAATCCACCGCTTATACTTTTATTTAATGCACCATAAGGTCGTCGACATATTTGACGTATATGCAAAAGCATCTATTGATTTCCACACACAGAAAAAAAACATCACCATATGTGCAGTTGACTATATTGTACCCTTTGATTAAAAAAAGCATAAACAAAAAAAAAATAAATAAATAAATATTCTTACTCGTAGCGTCTAGCAACAAGTCTAAGAATTTTATCAATTTTTTTTTTACAGATCAATAAACTTGAATTATCAGTTGTTTTTTCTTAAATATAGGATAAATAAAGATATAGACAGACTTTAACTACATTTTGGCACTAAAACCTTTAAATCAAATTACGATGGAAAAAACTTGCTTATTTAATTGTGATTTAGATTTAACAACAATTAGTTCAATAATAAAATACATACAAGGTGAGGGAGGCTCAAATATAAATTCTTCTCATTAAATCAAATGAACCAAATCATCCTTTATTAAACGATACGGGAAGGGATTTTAAATTTAAAAACAGTTTTGTAGAAATTGCTAAATGAATTTTGTCAATAATATTGCCTATCCGGAAAATTTACCTGAGCATTTTTATTTGGTTCAAGTCGTAAAAGACAACCGACTTGTTGCGTACGCATGTGAATTATACCGGCGCAAACAAAGTTGTCAGGATTTGGATCTATACCGTCTAATAACTGCATACCAAATCCCATTATTTTTGTCCTCGCAGCTTGTAAATCCATCGGAGCAGATGCCTTGAAAATTTTCTGTGATCTTTGTTGATTTGTGCTTTAAAGTAAAATAATAAAAACAATGTACAGAATATATAAAATAATATAATATGCAGCAAAATTTACCTGCCTAAATTTTTCCATCTTGCGAAAAATGATTCACCATTCATTTCAGTAGGTTCGAAGAATTTGTTGATAGTTAAGGGTAGTTTCAAATTAATTTTTTGTGGCATATTATTACACGTAAATGATATAGCAATGCTTGGAGTATCTATAAATATTTATACATATTATTAGAAAAAATATATACTTCTCCATGCTGATTGACAATAAACGCGTAACTATTGCGTAAATAGAATATTAATTGTAAAAATTTATGCTATTATTTACCTGTGTAATCATCAATGCATTCAGCATTTAACATTTGTTGAATTTGTGCACCAGCCTCTAAAGTCGGTTCTACCGGTTTTATTTGTATACTCATTTTGGAAGCCTGCTCATCTGTCCACAGAAGCATAGGTACGAAATTGTGCAAGGGAAATGACGTTTTGTTCCCGTAGAAGAGACCCAAGCGCCCTAAATTTTGTCTAAATTCACTTTTAACTCCGATTTGAATTAGATCATTTTCAAATAAAACGCCGTTGTTTTTACAAACGAACCTGTAAATTAATTTTGAATAGATTCGAGATCAAATATAATTATAAACTTACTTTTTAGGATTGTACGTATTGTTAGCTGCAACCGTACCGCTGCTAGATTTACCATAGATGTCACCCAGGACGTCTAAAAGAACGCCAGTGTTTCCAGAGCCCGGTTGAGAAGTTGGAGGTGTTGATAAACCTAATAAATCTCCAGATGTCGACGCCCTAAGTATGTCAAGCGTGTAAAGTATTAAATAAACACGTAATCACACAATCTGACTTACGGTGTATTGTTAACTTCGCTATTATGATTAGATATGGGAGTAGGGCTTTTTCCTTCTTTTACTTCATTTTCAGGAACTCGACCAGGTTTCTTTTTCTTGAGTACTGCCAAAATCGAGCTTTCCCGTTCGGGAAAAGCAGGCATCTCTTCGAGAACTGTAGCAAGAACATCAGAACTCGCTATTATACTCAATTGTAAATATTCAGAAGCCCTTTGTTGAAGTTCCGCATCTGCAGAACGTAAATTGCTGTGCTGTTTGAAGACATCTTGAACTTGAGAACGGATTTCTGGGAATAAATTTATAAATTTGATGTATGTAGATAACAACAAAGCTCTAGTCATTGGAGAACACAGGTGATACTTCGAATGTAATAGTTGAAATTGAACGGATGGAGAAGAACGATGATCACCAGCTATGAGATTTCCGAACTCTCCCAGAATGTATCCACCAACTTTGACCATATTTTCATGACAAGCTGGTGCTTGTAAAGCCTAAATATTTTATTGCAAAATTAATCAATCATAGTCACTTATGTTCAGTTATAATTATTTATAAGCTATACAGTTATTTAAAAAATGATATTTATAAAATATTTGTCCCGCCACTGCATTTCAAGAAGTTCTGTTTCGATCGTTACATGTGCAGATGTGTACGTTCGATATTATTTACATTTACGTGTTCCGATTAAGGGAAACAGACAGATTGTTACCAAATTACGAAGGTTGCGGACGTAAAAGGCCTCGTAAAGTACACATCTTAATTTTTAAAAATTCACTACGTACAAAAGAAATTGTACTTGTAAAGTACGTAAATATATTGAAGTAATTGAACCGTTAGCATACAAAAATGTTATAATAATAATAATAATTTGTTAAGTGTCCAACAGATTATATCCAAAACTGGGCATAGTTAATACAGTCGCAAATGTATATGTATATATATATATATATATATATATATATATATATATATATATATATACAGTTCATAAAGTATAAGTTTTCAGTTCGTACTGCCCAAGTGTGAACCGCAAATTGTACTTTATCTCTTTCTAACACACATGAACACGCGCTGTAATACTACAGACGTTTGTTATTTTGAGTTAAGACGTACGTCTTTGAAATATTATATTAAATAAAAAGGATAGGTTGTCTAGGAGATAGTCTTATGATATTCGACTTGTCAAATTATGTCAATATTGTTGTTTATTCACTTTGTTTCCGGTATTCTGACTTCTAGGTTAAGCATTCTTCCAATTTGAATATTTAGTTTATCAAAAATTACAAAATCTGGTTTTTTGAGAACAATACTGATAATAAATAGTAATATCAATTAGTGGCAATAAGTACGAAATTGTTTGATTATTACTTTGACATTTCTAACCTATTTATTTTACAGAATATTTCTTAGATGCCAAGTAAACCTCTTGGTTCTCAAGTGAAACAGCTTGTATTAAATCTTACAGCCTATTAACAGGTAAAGGAGAATGGTGGACCATTTATGTCCATCGACCGCGTTCATGAGGTAATTCACATAATCAGTTAGATAAGGCGGTATTATGAAATAAGTTTTATTTTAGAGGGTAGCAGAAGCCCTTAATATTTCTAGTAGAACGGTCTACACTATTAAACATCGTAACATTCAGAATCCAGTCTTATCGTCTCCTAGCAAAAAAAGGTCTTGTAAGAAGGCAAAAACTAAGGACTTAGCAGAAGCAACTAAAATGGAAGTTCGAAATACTGTTTATGACATGTATAAAGAAAGTATGTTTTTAATATATTGTAAATATTTATTACATGTTAAAATTTTTCAGAAAAACATCTTACCTTAAAAAATTTAAGCAATGTTTTGGCTATGAAAGAATTTGTTCATACATGTACAACTACTTTAGCAATATTGCTTAAAGATATTGGTTTTAAATATAAGAAAGAGTGTAACAGGAGAGCGCTCACAGAGAAATTAAATATAGTCTGAATGAGAAATGTATTTTTAAGGGAATATATGAATAACTTAAATTCAACTTTATGCCAGGTTATGTTCCTTGATGAAATTTGAATCTTTTCGAAAGAGAATAGAATGAAATCCTGGCAAAATGATAATATAAAAAGTGTTAGGAAACCCAAAGACTATGATGGTAAACGGTTTATTATTATACATATTGGCACAGAAAATGGCTTCATTAAAGGAGTTAGTCTGATTTTTCCATCAAAAACAATCACTGGTGATTACCATGGAGAAATGAATGGTGACTCCTTTAAGCAATGGGTAAATAATCAGCTTATACCAAATCTTGAGGTACCATCACTTATAATAATAGATAATGCTCCTTATCATAGCGCTAGTCAAAATAAACAACCAAATACCTCCTCAAAAAAACAGAAATTATGGAATGGTTGAGAAATTATGGAATACTGCCATAAAAACCATGAATGTGTATCATTTGCATGCACATAATATAAAGCAGCGAAGAAATTACTGCCACTGGTTCAACGAAACATTACATGATAAGGATCTCGTGGCAAAGTTTTATATGAATGAAGTTTGTTTTTTTCTTATTGGTAGTGTACTAACCTGCAAAATTATCAAATGTAGTTATCAGAAAATCCTCATGTTTGTTAAATATTATCTTCATCTAATAAAGGATAATATGGATTTGGATTGTATTATTATACCATTATTTTCTTAAGAAACAATAAAATATTAAATGTAGACTCTATAAATGTTTCTTTTATGTATAATTTTATAAATGTAATTTGACAACATATATTTACAACTTTCAAAAGGTTTTAATTCTTTTTCAAAGAGTTACGAACATAACTTTTACATTCTTTTCCAATATATTTAAATTTATTTAAAATATAAACAATATATAAGTTAAGTAGAAATCTAAATTATTCATCAAATTAATATATTCCCAATCTTCTTAACCCAGATATAGCGCAAGAAAATGATTTTGGTAGGTATGTCGTTCTTAATAATGCAAACATTTTTAACACTAAAGATCTTTTCCATACCTCATTTCACTATTGATATCTGACTTGAAATATTTCTTTTCAAATAAATTTTTGATCGAATATTTTCGTGAGTTTATAATTATAAATAATATTTAAAATAATTTGTTCAAATATTAAAGTAATAATTTCGGCATAGTTTTCTTGGATAGAATATATTTATACAGAACTAGAAAAGAAACAATACTTTTGAACTATTAATGTTCCCGCTTTACTCATTATTATTATTTTGACATGTAGGTTATGTATATGCTTTCTTTGGTTATATTGCAAGTAACATACTAAAATTTTGACAATATTGAAACATGACGTTTATATTTTATGATGACAAACGGTTGTTTCCGCGATTGAATACTGACTTCATTTGACTCTGCAGTACTGATTTGAATCATATGCTTCGAATTTGACCTTGAACTGAAAACTTATACTTTATGAACTATATATATATATATTATATATATATATATATATATATTTATATAATATTTTCGTGACCTTGGTATGATATGGTAAACTTAATAAGTCGGCGATTAAAGGTCTGGTTTATTACTTCAAAGTATATATATTCAAAAACAAACCTACATGTTTCGGCAATGATGCCCTTGTCAAGGATATAAAAAATATTTTTTATATCCTTGACAAAGGATAAAAAAAAAACCTACATGTTTCGGCAATGATGCCCTTGTCAAGGATATAAAAAATATTTTTTATATCCTTGACAAAGGCATCATTGCCGAAACATGTAGGTTTGTTTTTGAATATATATACTTTGAAGTAATAAACCAGACCTTTAATCGCCGACTTATTAAGTTTACCATATACATATATATATATATATATATATATATATATATATATATATATATATATATATGGTAAACTTAATAAGTCGGCGATTAAAGGTCTGGTTTATTACTTCAAAGTATATATATTTAAAATAACTCTACATGTTTCGGCAATGATGCCTTTGTCGAGGATATAAAAAATATAAATGACAGAATATAAATGTCAAATAATTTAGTTGCTATGGTTTAAATTATTCAAAGATACATTCCGGTAATAATAATAAATCATGCCTTAGTATTCCAAAAAATAGATAGCAAGGTGTGAACATATGTGTTGTTCGCTGCTAGCAGCTTGTGTCTCTTTCTGGGTATGAACTTGTGTGTTGGTTGCTGCTGGCAGCTTGCGCCTCTCTCTGGGTGTGTGGTTTTGTATTTGTGTAAGCGCGTAAGTGTAGGGTTTTGTATGTTGGTGCGCTCGTGCGTGTGTTTAGTGACCGGTCGCGTAAATTAAGAGAGATCGAATAAACACTAAACACACGCACGAGCGCACCAACATACAAAACCCTACACTTACGCGCTTACACAAATACAAAACCACACACCCAGAGAGAGACGCAAGCTGCCAGCAGCAACCAACACACAAGTTCATACCCAGAAAGAGACACAAGCTGCTACCAGCGAACAACACATATGTTCACACCTTGCTATCTATTTTTTGGAATACTAAGGCATGATTTATTATTATTACTGGAATGTATCTTTGAATAATTTAAACCATAGCAACTAAATTATTTGACATTTATGTTCTGTCATTTATATTTTTTATATCCTTGACAAAGGCATCATTGCCGAAACATGTAGGGCTGTTTTTGAATATATATACTTTGAAGTAACCAGACCTTTAATCGCCGACTTATTAAGTTTACCATATCATACCAAGGTCACGAAAATATTATATTTATATATATATATATATATATATATAGAATCAAATAAATTAAAAGCGGGCAAGCGGTCTCTCAATTAAAAAACTCATTTATTAAGTATCCCTATATTTTGTTGCTTCTTCCGGAGATACTACAAGATTAATGAGAAATAACATTAAATAAATATGAGTATAAAGCAGTAGTAAAATAACCTTAAAAAAATAACCTTTTTAGAAATGGTCCACATTAACAGAGACACAAATAACGTAAATTATAGATCTGATACTAACGGACTAAGTATAATTTATTTTAATATACTTGGTTTGACGGTTAGTTGACCATCTAAAAATGGTTTTGTTATTTGGTCCATATATTGTTAAATTTATATTGCATTATTATTTTTTTATATATATATATATATATATATATATATATATATATATATATACTTGTGACTAGTTTTTTGCTATGTTTCGTTTCATATTTTTCATGTTTTAACTTTTACATATACATGTTTTTTAAAGGTTTTAAAGGGTTGTATCTATAGTTACTTTAAGTTTTAAATCTAATCAATTTTATTGTCCTTGTACGTCAATTTTATTATTTTGTCAACTCTACATTTATTAAGTATTTTACTACTGCTTTATACTCTTATTTATTTAATGTTATTTCTCATTAATCTTGTATCTCCGGAAGAAGCAACAAAGTTGTTGCGAAATATAGGGATACTTAATAAATGAGTTTTTTAATTGACAGACCGCTTGCCCGATTTTAATTTATTTGATTCAATATATTACGGTCGATAATTTCGTTTAAATTATATATATATATATATATATATATATATATATATATATATATATATATATATATATATCCGTTACGATTCTTAACTTAGTTTTTTCAATCAGGATATCCTGTCATTTATATTTTGTATTCTCTTGATAAAGGCGAACTGCCGAAACATGTAGAGTTTTTTAAATACATATATTTTGAAGTAATATACAGACCTTTAATCGCCTACTGATTAGGTTTACTATATATATATATATATATATATATATATATATATATATATATATATATGTATATATATATATATATATATATATGTATATATATATATATATATATATATATATATATATGATGAATATATATATAAAAAACTCTACATGTTTCGGCAGTTCGCCTTTATCAAGAGAATACAAAATATAAATGACAGGATATCCTGATTGAAAAAACTAAGTTAAGAATCGTAACGGATTAAAGCAAGAAAGTAATATACTTGAATCAAAATTGACATTAGAGCTTTCCTTCTCAGGGGCGCCAAAATGACGGATTATGAAAGGACGCCAGTTTAATAGTCGGATGTATATATATATATATATATATATATATATATATATATATACCATGTGGCCGCGTGCGTCTGCACTATAGCGAAACCTGTAGTGTAAGCCAAACACACAGAGGTGTCCGTGTGTTAGAACGGTAAAGAAGTAGACGCAATGTTCCAATGGATTACAAGAGAGCCTAGTATATCGCATATCCCTATGATGCAGTCGTATTTGTCCAATAAATTCACATTTAGACAGTGTAGGCGCGCAAGCGCATTAGCTGTCGCTCCCGCATATGGGTGTTAGTTGCAATGTTTATATCGTCAGGGGAACTACTCGCTCACATTATTTAATAAACCGCGTTGTTGGTGTACGTGTACGTAACGGTCATTTAAAAAATGGAGTATTATACACCGGAGCAAAAACTCTTTATGATTAAACAATTTTACGGTGGTAATTCCGCGGAAGTAACTCGAGCATTATTTGCAGCTAATTACCCTGAAAGTCAAATTCCCAATGCAAGCACCATTCGTAGGACAGTTAATCGGTTCGAAACTACATTTTCTATAGTAACTAATAAAAGTAAAGTTGTTCCGGATAAGAATATAAGTGATATAGAAATTCGAGTATGTGCTTTAGTCGAAGTAAATCCCACTATGTCGTCTCGATAAATTGCCCGCGAATTGGGTATCAGCAAAACAACGGCTCAAAATATTTTACCTACTAATAAATATCGTTCATACAAATTTACAAGTTCACAAGTTCCTTTTCCCGATGATTATTATCGCCGTATGCAATTTTGCGAAAGAATGATAAATAAATATCACGAAAATGAATTCTTATAATACGCCCGCTGTCGGTGTGGCATTTCAAGTTGGCACGCCCATTATAGTCGACCAGTAGTTACTAATACATGCATCGCGCTATCGATGGCAGCCACACGGTATATATGTTTAGTGTTTATAAGAATTTAATTTTCTTATTTATTTTATTGGCCGTGTCTTAATAACAAATCGGTGAGTTTTATGTCATTCAATGTTTCCTTACTTTATTATTATTTTAATTTAAATTTTTTAATTCATTCATACAAATGTAATCATTTTAACTTTTCCTTACTTTATTATTAATTTAATTTTAACTATTAATGCACTCGCACAAATTCAAACATATTTTCTTTCTAGTTACTTGAAAAAGACTCAATAATAATAAGAGTCGAAACGTCGTAGAAGAAAACATTAAGTCATTAAAGGTCGCTAAACCAATAAAAAAGTCTATTATTTTAATTATATATATATATATATATATATATATATATATATATATAGTAAATTCAATCAGTTGGCAATTAACGTAAAGCCAGACCTTTGATCGCCAACTGATTGAATTTACCATATCATACCAAGGTCACGAAAATATTATATATATATATATATATATATATATAAAATAACTTCGTGACCTTGGTATGATATGGTAAACCTAATCAGTAGGCGATTAAAGGTCTGTATATTACTTCAAAATATATGTATTTAAAAAACTCTACATGTTTCGGCTGTGTACGCCTTTATCAAGAGAATACAAAATATGAATGACAGGATATAAAATCCTGTACCATATATATACCATATATATATATATATATATGGTAAACCTAATCAGTAGGCGATTAAAGGTCTGTATATTACTTCAAAATATATGTATTTAAAAAACTCTACATGTTTCGGCTGTGTACGCCTTTATCTAAACTAAACTAAAGGCGTACACAGCCGAAACATGTAGAGTTTTTTAAATACATATATTTTGAAGTAATATACAGACCTTTAATCGCCTACTGATTAGGTTTACCATATATATATATATATATATATATACAAGGTGTGTATAAATTGGCGGACCCACTACACGTGGCGACATTCTTGGTCAAATTTTGAGTTAAAAGTCCTAATCCTAAAACGATGTATCAGGCTTCCTTTGTCTTCAGAATGAATTTGACAGTAGTAATGTATTTGACTAGAACAACATTAGGCTGCCTACTTATTGTTTTACAACGTTGTCAGATGTGTTTTTCGTCGAAAATAAGTTAATAAACAAATATTAAAAACAAACTTTAAAATCAAAATGAAAACTTTAACGAAAGGATAATAACAACAATTCTTCTTTCTTCTAAATTGTAGCTCTTTCTGTCAACAAATATCGAGTAATAATGCTTATTTCAAGACTGAAAGTCCGAACTTTAGGAACCTCGTGCAAAGATATGGAGTATGGCACAACATTTTCGTATTAGGATTTTGGACTCCGAATTTAACGAACATCGCCGCGTGTAGTGGGTCCGCCAATTTATACACACCTTGTATATATATATATATATATATATATATATATATATATATATATATATATATAATACATATACACATATTCATACAGTTCATAAAGTATAAGTTTTCAGTTCGTACTACCCAAGTGTGGGCCGAAAATTGTATTTTATCTCTTTCTAACACACATGAATACGCGCTGTAATACTACACACTAGGGTGGTTACAAGAAATCAATGTTGGATGTTTCATCGGAGCACCGCCCTAAAATGTGCCAATAGGCTAGAAAATGTGATTAACAAAGTTTCAGGTCAATCTGATAATGTTAACAAGTGCCTCATTTTTCACAAAAAAATCATAGTTCTTTGTCCTTACAATCAAAACCATTTATTCTAGAAACCTGAGTTGAGTCTTATTTGATAGGAAATTTTGTTCTTATTAATTTTGATCTTAATAATATTTTTGATAAAACTGTAATTTTTAGCAGTATTTATCATTTATCAGATCAGGTCGTAGTGGATATCATCAAATGTGAATTTCCATGCAAAAGTCTAAGAACATTACAATAATCGATTACATCTAAATTAAATATATTTTATTAATTATATTGTTAAACTATATATCACAACATTATAATTATTTAAAACTACAAATTAAGATGGTAATGGCTTAGATATGGTAGCTTTTGAAGAGTGGTGAATTGAAGTCTTGGATCAAAATTCGGCAAATAATACTCACCACTGTACATGTGTTGGTTTGTTTTTTCCGTTAACGTACAGACACATAATTATAATTCGGGGATTCCCATTTTTTATTCCTATGTAACAAATCACCACAGACTAGAACAGACCAGTAACAAGGTTAAACCGTGAACTATCCTTGTTTAACAAATGCAACAGCAATTTGTAACTATCTTTGTCACATACTTGATGAGGCCTTAGTGAGAGGCGCTGATAAACGCAAATCATACGCATGCGCAACGCGTCCTATCAAATTTGAAAGCTTTAAGCGGTAATTGAGGCCATTTTGGATTTTACATTTGCAGCGTCTGTCGAGGTAGTTTGAAGTAAGTTTTTTATATTATTCTTATCTTATGTAGTTATTGGTTTTAAGTATAGTATATATATTTAAAGTTACAGTTTCAGTGTAGTGTAAGATAAACTTAAGACTAATTATTTGTTAAATATATCGAATTTGAAGCACTGGCATTGGTAAGTGGAAACATGCAGATACAGCCGAGTAATATTTGTTCTAAAAGTCTTTACAAACTATTTCTTATGAATAATATTATTTATAAATTTGCAAGCGTTTTAATACTAATCATGTAAATTTTGCAAGTTATGTGAACACAATCCTTTTTATATAAAATTTGTTTGTAGGTGATATAGGAAAATGTATTTCAAATGTATTGTTTGTGGTTATGGGGAGGACGAAGTAGATAAAGTGCGTTACTTGCCCAAAAATCTAGAAAAGTGAATATTTGCTTATTTTTTTTAATACTTATATAGTCTAATATACGGTTTTTTTCTGTTGTATATTTGTAATATGTTTACTGTTGACTGACATATTTTGTTGAATGTAGGTCAAGAATTTGGAAAGAGGCAATGTGAATTATCTCAACTGATTCACTCCGCAACCATAGAATTTGCAGTTGATACTTTATGCCTGATTCCTATCAAAGCTCGCTTTTGATTTGAAATGTGATGCAGTTCCAATACTTTATTCGATGACTACTTCATCCTCAGCTCTATCACAAGTCTCTGCTAATATTACAGAAGAACTTGTGGGAGCAGATTTACCTGTAGCCTTAACATCTTCAGCTTCTGATAACCGCAGAGAGGTATTTGAAGAAATGTAACCCGGATCATCCAAACAACCAGATGAACTACTGTCTCTATCAGATGTATCAGCATCAAAGAAATTTTCTTTTTATACATTGCTATTTAAACATAATAATCTTAGTAAGAATTATTTATTTAAAGATGTGTTTTATTTCAAAGCTGCACACAAGAGTCGGTTATAATGTATCATTACATTAAAGCAATATTAAAGATCATCCACAACTTTTTGTTGTAAATGGTATGAATAAGCTAGATAATATATCAAGAGCATACAAAATTTAATTATACGTAAATTATATATATATATATATATATATATATATATATATATATATATATATTAACTTATCTTTGATATATTGATATAATTCCAATATTGACTATTCAACCTTTATCATACTTGAATTTATCAATATGCAACATATAAGAAAAGAATCTTGTTTGTAAAACATCTTACTAAAATTTAAATATCATTGTTTTTATGTCTAAAGTATATCATAATATGGCAGCTGCTTGAACACACAATAAGCCGTTGGCTGGTGTATGAAAGAGCTATGAAAAGACTTTTGCACAATATTGTTTAAAATTATGTTTCTTTGTAGGATATTCATTGAATGAACTGGTGGTCTGAAAATAACAGCCAGGGAAAAGATACCCTTTAATATTATAAAGAAAAAAGACCAGAAAATTGAAGAAGGAGAGTAGACGGCGTGCGAGGAATATCAAGGATTTATGCAATATTGATAATTCTAATGTAATAAAAAAAAACTGTTTAGAGGCATGCCATTGTCCACGGTGAACTTTTTGATTGCTCAAGTTCATTGTGCAAAGCATAATCCTAAAGACAGAAGGTGAACACTTCATGATAAAGTTAGCATTACAGAAGCGAAGTCCAAAGTCTGCTCCAGAAATTTGTAGCTCTACCCTCGAGAAGAACACTTACAAGTTAACTGGAAAATGAAGCCGGAATCAATGCTCATTTATTTAGGCCTATCAATCATTGCTTGAAAACTGCAAAGGAGGAGGGCAGAATTTGTATAATATCCTTTGATGAGATGGACATAAAACAACACATCCAATATGATGCTGCTGTCGACCGTATAAGAGGGTTTGAAGACTTTGGACATGAAAAATCCTAGAAGTTTGCAACCAAAGCCTTGACTTTTATGGCACTAGGTCTTCGTCTAATTGAAAATTATAAATTTTGTCCATGATTTGCAAATTTATATTTAGTTATTACTCATTGCACCCTATTTAGAAAGCGCAACAGTTATTATTAGTATAAGAATATTCCTATGCATACAAGCTATAAAGTAAGAAGCACGCTGTTTAAAATTATTCTTGTAATATTTTTACTTATTACATTATTTCGGGATTCTAATTAAGTATATAAAATAATGAATGAGTATTAAAGTTGTTGAATTTCCAATTTTACATTTCCGAAAAACGTTTTGTTGAAGAAGAAATCGGTCAAGAATTCTATTTGTCCACAGCAATTGACTAGTCTTTTTATCGATACCATCGTACCAATTAACTGCCAATGTTGTATTTTGGTTAAAAGTAATTGTGAGTGTACACCACCAAAGCACCCCACCCGTTCTCTCCACTCTCATTAGTGGTTTCAGTGTTACTCTTTGGCGTTACAGTATACAAGACATATTTTTGCCAAGTAATGTTATATAAAGTTATGAATATATAATTCACCTATTGTAAATAAATTAGCTTGCATAAGTATATTATTCATAGGAATATTAATTTAAACAGAAGGTAGAATGTTTTGGATATTTGTATTGTACTTATATTATTGCCAAAACAAATTGATGTATAAAATAAAAATATTTTGAAAATAAATGTTTGTGTACTTTATATGTACCTGTTATATATTACTTTATTGCATTATGTATTGCAACTTTTAACAAAGTAAATAACTTAATATTGTTTCTGGACAATATTATTTTTAATTAAAATTCTCAAATTACAATTAACTAGTTTAATTGTAAATAAGTAGCGTTACTGACAGTATATGCTATATAAAAAAATATGTATAACACTGTAATTAATTTAGTGTGAAATTTCATACAAACTGGTTAAAATGATAGTAATAATTCTTCTTATCATTTTTCCAGTTTGTATTAAATTTTCTGCTAAATTAATTACGTGTTATACGAATTTAAAATTTTAATTTACATAGTATTTATTTAAATTTAGCGCCTAAATGTCGATAGTGCTGCCTCTCACTGAGGCCTCATCACAATGTGACAAGGATATAACTATCTCTGTCTATAGTTTCGGATACTTTTTTCCATGTAGTTGCCGGTCTTTTCTAGTCTGTGAAATCGCGTATCAAATTTCATTCAGTCTGTACGTGTCTCTTAACAGGTGTATAGGTGCAAACTATTTTATCCGTGTTTTCCGATTAGATTTCGTAAGATGTAAAGAAATATGGATCTACCATCAACTTCCAGATTATCAATGAGCATGAGATCAAGGCAGAAAGATAAAATTTTTTAAATTGATGACATGTCTCATCAAATAACTGGCCGTAAATTAGCATCCAATTGTCAAGCCTTACGTAGTTTATTTTATAATATGCGCCAAGTTAAATTAAACAATAGAGATGCTGCTAGACTTACAATAAAGGAGGTTCTCCTGTTTTGGGAGCAAGCAAAAATACTAACCAAAGAAATTAAACATTGTGTCGCAAACCTGGAGAAACTGTATAATGAGTGGAGAAAACAAAAAAAACGCTACAAGATCTGCAAGCGCTACTCAAAATCAAAAAGAAGAAGATTCCAAGTCAACCATTGACGACTTATTTGAAGTTGCTCATCAGGATGAACTTACCAAGATCGCTGAAGACAGGCAGTTTTTGTTACTATAGAGAGCAAAAGGACTTCCTGGCAGCATGGGAGGCGTCGACATGAAATTTGTAAGAGCAGAACAACGAAAAGAATCGAGGCAAGCAGCTAAGATGGCAAGATTTGAAAAATCAAGAAGAAATATAGGCGAGTTCGTGTTTTTCACAAATTTTTCATTTATTAAATATTAACGTTATTAACTAACACTTATATATATATTTTATTTTTAGAAGGAGAAAAATATATAGAACTGGAATCTACACTAAGCATTAGCAGCATTTCAGAGGAAGAGGAGCCGATGCAAGAAGATACAGACACAGAGTATAATTTTCCACAGCGAAAGGAAGCAGGACTGGAAATAAAAAGGGGAAGTACTGAAGAGGTTATTACTGAAAAATTGTCGGTATTGTTAGATAGATGCAATATTTCTGATAGAGATGCGGTGCGAATTATAGCAGCTACAGCGGAAGCATTAGGCAATGACCCACAGAATTTAGTTGTAAGTAGATGTGCCATACGAATCTGCAAACAACAATTTCGGCAACAAAAGAACTAATCTTATCAAAAGTAGGTTCGGAAATTCCGATCTAGAGGGTGCTGCTGTGCACTGTGATGGAAAATTGCTTCCAGATATATTGAGTAAGGAAAATGTAGAGAGGCTAGCAATCTTAATTTCTTGTGGCGATGATGAACAGTTGATAGGGGTTCCAGTCCTTGAAAATAGTACGGGGATAACTCAGGCAAACGATGTATTATCAGCAGTTGAGCAGTGCAGCTGAAAAAATTCAGGTAATGTGTTTTGATACCACGGCAGTAAATACTGCTTGCCATAAGGGAACCTGCATTGTGCTAGACCAATTAGAGAAAAATCTTCTCTATTTAGCATGTCGTCATCATATTTTGGAAGATGTTTTAAAGGAAGTTTTCAATTGCAAAATGGGCACATCTTCTGCACCTCAACCAGATATTTTTCGAAAATTCCAGAATGGGTGGTCTAAGCTAGACAAAAATAAATACAAAACAATTATAGAAGATGAAAATTTTAGAAATAAAAACGTAATCCAGACCAAATTTCAAATTTTCTTTTCGAACAATTAAAAAACCGCCAGCCCAGGGATGATTATAAAGAATTCATCCAACTTTGCCTGATTTGTTTAGGACGTCTTCTACCGGAAAAAATTACTTTCAGAGTACCTGGAGCTATTCATCACGCCAGATGGATGGTAAAGGCCATTTATTGTCTCAAAACATATCTTTTTAGGGATCAATTTTCGTTAACTGATTTAGAGAGAAAGGGTGTTAAAGATATATGTTTATTTATAATCAATATTTATATAAAAGCATGGTTTACTGCCCATAAGCCCACCCTGGCCCCTCAACCAAGACCTACAATTAGTAAAATCGTTGTTCAATACAGAATAATTGATAAAAAAATTGCAGACAAGGCATTGTCTAAAATAGTTAACCATCTGTGGTATCTCAATTCGGAGCAAGTTGCTTTTTCATTTTACGACGACACTTTAGAATAAAATGTCAAAACAAGAATGGTTAGAATATTAAAGTCCGAAGTTGAAAACGATGAAGTTAATTCTGATGACAGGGATGTAAAAGCAAAACTTAATTTCCAAGAAGTTGATAATTTATTGGACAAAGAAATTGATTATTTTGTTTCTTCTCGGACTCTGAATTTTTTTAAGAGATTTGAAATTGATATAGATTTTTTAAGTCTGATCCCGATGTATGGTGTTAAAATCAACATTATTTAAAAGCTAAAAAAATAGTGAAAGGTCTAAGGGTAGTTAATGACACAGCTGAGAGAGGAGTAAAATTAATTCAAGACTTCAATTCATCCTTGACAAAAGACGAAGAACAACGACAGTTTCTATTACAAGTTGTATCTGAATGTAGGCATCTTTTTCCGGACTCTTCAAAAGCTACCATATCTAAGCCATTACCATCTTAATTTGTAATTTTAAGTAATTATAACGTTCAAATTTTTCAGAAAAACATCTTACCTTAAAAATTCTAAGCAATGTTTTGGATGTGAAAGAATTTGTTCATACAAGTACAACTTCTTTAGAAATATTGCTTAAAGATATTGGTTTTAAATATAAGAAAGAGTGTAACAGGAGAGCGCTCACAGAGAAATTAAATATAGTCTACATGAGAAATGTGTTTTTAAGGGAATATATGAATAACTTAAATTCAACTTTACTTGTTCCTTGATGAAACTTGGATCTTTTCGAAAGGGAATAGAATGAAATCCTGGCAAAATGATAATATAAAGTGCTAGGAAACTCAAAGGCTATGATGATAAACGGTTTATTATTATACATGCTGGCACAGAAAATGGCTTCATTAAAGGAGCTAGTCTGATTCGTCCATCAAAAACAATCTGGTGATTACCATGGAGAAATGAATGGTGACTCCTTTAAGCAATGGGTGAATGATCAGCTTATACCAAATCTTGAGGTACCATCACTTATAATAATGGATAATGCTCCTTATCATAGTGCTATTCAAAATAAACAACCAAATAGCTCCTCAAAAAAAAACAGATATTATGGAATGGTTGAGAAAAAAAATATATAAGCTATTCACCTGCAATGACTAAGAATGAATTAATTCGATTAGTAAAATATCATAAAGAAGATAAGATATTTATTATAGATGAAATAATAAGAGAAAGTGGACATGAAGTTTTAAGGTTACCCCCGTACCATTGTGACTTCAACGCAATTGAAATTATTTGGGCTAAGGATAAATATTATTATAATTCAAATATTTGAAGAAATGGTTATTCAGATGAAATAGTTAAAGAAATGTGGAATGAAGTTTTGCAAGTGTGATGAAATTACTTGGTATAATTGTGTTAGGCATACGGAAAATTGAATTAAAAAATGGCATGAGCGAAAGCAATTTCTTGATAGGGCAGATATTGCTCCAATAATAATTAATGTAAACGACTCAAGTTCTGAGTCAGAATCAGAAACTGACTAGTTTTCATTTATTTTTGTAATATACTCCATTCACATTAAAAATAAAATATTGCGAATAATACAAGTAATATTTTTGAGGTTTTACTTGGTTGAAACAGGCAAGTTTACTCTCTAAAAGTTCACTAAACATTAATAACCAGGTAACTTAGACTTTAGACAAAATATTTCTGTATTTATATTTTGTAGAAGTTTAATATGGTAACATTAATACTGCCATAAAAACCATCAATGTGCATCATTTGCATGCACATACTATGAAGCAGCGAAGAAGTTACTGCCACTAGTTCAACGAAACATTACATGATAAAGATCTCGTGGCTATGTTTTATTTGAATGAAGTTTGTTTTTTTCTTATTGGTGGTGTACTAACTTGCAAAATTATCAAATGTAGTTATCAGAAAATACTCATATGTTTGTTAAATATTATCGTCATCTAATAAAGGATAACCTGGATTTGGATTGTATTATCTGCAAGACGAATTATTGTACCATTATTTTCTTAAGAAACAATAAAATATTAAATGTAGACTATTAAATGTTTTCTTTTATGTATAATTTTAAATGTAATTTGGAAACATATATTGACAACTTTCAAAAGGTTTTAATTGTTTTTCGAAGAGTTACGAACATAACATTTACATTCTTTTCCAATATATTTAAATTTACTTAAAATATAAACAATATATAAATTAAGTAGAAATCTAAATTAAACATTGAATTAATACATTCCCAATCTTCTTAGACCAGATATAGTTCAAGAAAATGATTTCGGTAGGTATGTTATTCTTAATAATGCAAACATTTTTGAACACTAAAGATCTTTGTCAATACTTATGCATTTCACTATTGATATCTGACTTGAAATATTTCTTTTCAAATCAATTTTTGATCGAATATTCTCGTGAGTTTATAATTATAAATAACATTTAAAATAATTTGTTCGAATATTAAAGTAATAATTTCCACATAGTTTTCTTGGATAGAATATATTTATGCAGAACTAGAAAAGAAACAATACTTTTGAACTATTCATGTTCCCACTTTACTCATTATTATTATTTTGACATGTAGGTTATGTATAAGGTTTCTTTGGTTATATTTCAAGTAACAATTTTGTCAATATTGCAAAACATGACGTCTATATTTTATGATGACAAACAGTTGCTTCTGCTATTGAATACTGACTTCATTTGACTGCAGTACTGATTTGAATCATATGCTTCGAATTTGACCTTGAACTGAAAACTTATACTTTATGAACTATATATACAAAATCACATTAAATCATAAATTAAATACATAAAAAAGAAATTGAATTGAAATAAACATGGGAATCAAGCATATCTATTTTCAGGTTATTAAAATTCTGTGCCGAATGTACCATAGGTGCCATAAATAATAGGTTCGTCCTTGTTGTAGGTATATGAATATATTGAGTTGATGTTGGTTCCAAGCGTGACACAATAAAATCAACTTTAAACAGCAAGTTAGGTGAATCTACCATACCAACGACATTACGCATAAATAGAGCGTAAGTGGTCTTTCTCTTTTCTGAAATTTAGACGACGCCATGTCGTTCAAGTATCTCGTCGTAATTAATTCCATGCACTGGATAGCGTCCATCACGCTTAAGGAAAGGTATTTCAAAAATTTGCGCTAGATTCGCCCTAGTAGATTAATCTGAGCAAGATAGATGGGATACCAGGCTATGGATGCATATTCGAGCTTTTAAATAACGTGAACAAAGAAAAGAGTCTTAATGGTGTCAATGTTATTAAAATATTTGTATGCGCAAATAATAAATCCAAAGGATTTAGAAGCAGCAGCTGCGACATTAAAGACATGATCCGAAAATGTAAATTTTTCATCATATGAAACACCCAAATCCTTAATCAAAGACTGACAAGAACTTTCAACATCATTAATAGTGTAGCGCGACTCTAGTAGTATTTCTAGAATAAGACACCAGGAGACACTTATCTGTTTTCAATCGTAAGTTATTACGTAAACACCAGTATAAATATTGTCAGCATTTGTTTGCAACAAGTTAATATCCAGTAAAGAGTCAATCCTGTCATAAATCTTAATATCATCACCATAGGCCAGTACAGAACAGTTGATAGATTTGATAAGGTCATCGATGAAGATATTAAAAAAAAGGGCCATAAGATATTAAATAAGAGTGAGCCCCTGCGGGGTGCTCCCGAAGTAGAACATAAGAGTTGAAACCTGAACCCATTGTAATAAACATAATTCATTCTTCAGAGAGATAAGATTGAAATAATCTAGGATCTATCAATGCCAAAGAAACTTAACTTTTCCAATAAAATGCGGTGATCAATTAATCACTTATAAATACTCATTAATAAAATCAAATGCACGGAAAAAGTCGTTGTAAATAACATCCAGCTGACCACCAGCATTGTGTTAAATTAATTGTAGTAGACCTTCGCGACATTAACCCATGTTATGCATTAGAAAAATGTGGTCTGGTGCCATAAGATAAATGTTATCATAACATCTACAGTTGTTATGTATGTTAACACGTACGCTGTGGAATATGTGTGTATGTAAGTTCAATAGAGGTATTATAGACATCTGAATTCATAGGTGCCACATAATACAATTTTCAGAGGGCTTTATAAAGAGAAGATTTTAACTATTGGTTTTATTTCTACAAAAATTATCACTTTCGCAAATGAAATTATAGATTTGCCGGATCTTGCCATTCAAAATTCAGCAGATGTTATATATGTAGCTATTAGACTATCTGTGAATTGACGTTGACATATTTCTGAGTTTCATAAATCTCTACATTTGGCAACAGTTGGGATGTAAACCGTCGCAATAAATATATTCCTAAAACTATCCTTAATACGAATATATAGCAAATCTACATTATATTCAAACAAGACTAGATCGGTTTTTTCAAAGGTCTATCAACACTAACGACTGTACCAACTCTAAATGTCTTGCTCACAATATCGTTCCAATCCCAATAGAATCCAACAAATTAATAACAGATTTATTGTCCTGGGAGATTATACGAGTTTCAGAAAAGTTTTATATGTGATTATTCTGGTCTCCAATCTCATGTAAAATTTTAATGGCAGATAGTGAATTGGTTTTTAACTTCGAACTTCCGTTTGTAATTCGATAAATTCCCCAATTTCTTTAGTGGCCTGATTTTGATCAGAAATATCCAAGTTAATGGCAGATAGTGAATTGGTTTTTAACTTCGAACTTCAGTTTGTAATTCGATAAATTCCCCAATTTCTTTAGTGGCCTGATTTTGATCAGAAATATCCAAGTTTATGCTGCGAGTGCAAATCCATTCAAGTATTTTCTTTTTTGGCGCAAGATACGCGTATTAAATGTATTAGATTAATGCATGTTAACTAAGACATTTCGTACAGAAAGCAAGATACGGAATTATTGGTTGTACTTTATACAGGTAACAATTTCTTCTATGTATTGTAAAAATCGCAAATTAGATGATTGATGAGTTTGATCAACTAAAACATATATGTTCTATTATAGTAAAATGATATAAATTGACATATAATTAAAATGGAAATAAAATATTAAAAAACTTTTAAAGTATTACTAAAAATGTGTAAACGTGTGCAAACAGTTTAGTTTCTTTCAATTAGAATCAGATTGTAGCGCTACTTATGTTTATATTCACAAGAAAGATTAAATTTTTAACTTTATAAAATTAATTGGAACTTAGATAGATTCAGTATTGTTATACAGTGTCAGAAATAAAAATAATATTGCAATACCTCGAATACAGTTTTTGCTGAATAACCCTGAACTTCATCTCTGTTTATAACAATTTGTATAACACGGTACCATACTTCTTCGGAAACGTAATCGCCAGCTATTCGAATCAAATTTAATATTACATCTACATACCTAAAATTTTGTTTTTAATACAGGTATTATTGTAAACGCTATATTAAAAATACCAAGTGTAATCTGTAGCATATTTTTCTGCGAGTATAGCTACTTTCAATACCATTTCTTCACGAATTGAATAATCAGCCGTTTCGAGGTAATTTAACATTTCCTGTACTATTTCTTCAGCATTTGTTTTATCGCACATAGCGTACAATAAATCTACCGCCTGTTGCCTTACTGATACGTCTTTTTCCATTTTCATTGACAATATCACCAGTTCTTGATGTTTTTTTACAGCCTCATGTGAAAATTCGGAAGTTGCTAAGTGGCACATCGACTCTAACGCTAGATATCTCAAATTTGTTTCTCGATTACTCAGAAATTGACCAAGTTGATTACATGCTCTAACTAATAAATTTGCTTCGCTGCGAAAATAAAAAAGATGGAAATAATTTGTGAGCAAATTTGCGTATACACATAGGAAATCAATAAATATACCTGTCATTGTGAATAATAAGACTAATTGCTTCAAATAGTACAGCATTCTTGGCATTGGAATGCTGAACTTTCTTTGACTTTGGTGGTTCCTGAGCTTTGTTTAAAATAGTCTCTAAACATTCGTTAAGACGGCCTCGAACTCCAGGATCTTCAGCTAAATTGAGAATTGCAATTAAGACATTAAAAAAAATAAAAACCATGTATAACATATCCATAAAAATACCTGGTGGTGTATAATTTTGAAGTAAGCGTAACAATTTTACAGAGAGCCATGGTGCTGGTACAAAATAGTAAGTGTAATCTTGCAGATCTGTATAACTAGCAGTAACGATCTATTAAAAAATAAAAATATTATCAATACATAATAATAAAGTGATCTTGGCATGAGTTTTATTAAAAAATATATATAAAATAAATAGGTGTCGAAACAGAAATCTTTGGCTACATGCCAAGCAATATTCCCAAAAGAATTATTTTGATATATTACTAGTGTTTTTATTGATTTACATATGATTAAAACCAATATTTTCATAACTTTTTACAAATGACATAATTTCAATGACGTCTATGTATTAAATGTCTTATAAACGAACATCAATATATATATTTTTAATACTAATATAAAAATAATTATCTCACCCTACTCAACCTAGATACAGCTAATGATACACATCCTTTATATTCTTCAGGATTCTTTTTAACGAGAGCGTCGATCAAGCTTGTAGCGGCGGTAACAACACCCATATGTTGGTCATTTAGTAAATGTATAATTCTTGATGTCCATTCTCCACCAGGTATAATTTCCTGAGATGTACGAAATAATCTCAACAAACACAATGCGGCGCTTTGTTTGACAACATCCATTGTGTCTCTACATATAATTTAGAAATATATATATATATATATATGTACTATACATAAAAAGACAATAAAATACATACCCTGACACCAATAATTTTGGAATTTCATTTCCGAAAGCTTCAGCCATTTCTTTACTACCAATATTTGCAATACATTGCAATGCCAAATTAACATGAATTGGATTTCTAGATTGTAAATCATTTTTGATGCTTTGTATTATAAGTTTTATTAATTCACTATTTGTGTTTACTAATACAGATATGAATAAATAGCCCTACAAATGTTTTTAAAAATAAAGCATATAAACACTATTAAGTTATACAAATTTAACATAGCTACATGAGCTATGAATTCAATAATAGAAGACAAAATATATAATTATTGATGTAGTAATATTATTAAATGGATTACATAGCTCGGAACAAAAAAAAAGTTTTTAACAAGTTCTTAAAAAATTGAATATGAGCCAAGACATTCCAATACTATAAAACTAGACAGCTATAAATTATTATGTACTAAAAAGAAATCCAGTCAGTAATTTAATCTTTATGTGGAAATAAAAATTACTTATGCATGCTCAGTATAATTTATCGCTCATATTCTAAAAAGCTACTGTTCAATTCTACCTGTATATTTCTATTAAATATATTTATGAGATTGTATATGCATTTATTTATCTATTACTATTACAAACATTCATGTTAAAAATATTTAAATAGAAACTTACAATTTGCTTTTCTGAGTATTTATTAGAAGATAATAAATTTACTGCTTCCATATGACCAAAATCAATGTCATGACCAAGAAGAAATATAAATAACAATTTACAAACGTATTTCTTCTTTTGATAACCATCAAGTGTCTTATCACCTTTGAACTTACTTCTTATATTTGCTAATTCTTTATTGATACGTTTAATTTCTGCTTCTTTGCTCTTACCTGACAAAAAATAATGTTATTTAATAAAAAATCAAATTTTTATTCAGATATTTGCACCATACAATTTCTTATGTCAGATATAAATACGGCAAGGCCTCGCATTCCATCTCCTCTTACAGCTGGCATTTTATTGGGCTGCCTGGCACCACTCTAATTTAATTCTAAAATAACAGTATTTGTTAAAGTGACCCATTTCTTACCCTTATCCAATAAAATAATAAAAAGGTCAAATGACCCTCCCCCTACATAAGATAGTAAATTTTGACAGCAGAAATTCGGAAGTATATATGTTACCTTAATTATGATAACAGCGTTGAAGTCCAAATGATTAATTATAAATATAATCAAAAATATTAACAAAAAAAAACCCAACACCCTATTTACAAATTACACTACGATATCTTGCTTCTTTAAGAAGGAGGCGGCGCTGGAAGCCGGTGTCATGTCACTACAAATGTCGGTAAAGATAACAACTACTAATTAATGTCAAACAATCAATTTTTTTTGATAAAATACTTCACTGAGAAAATTGTTTATCGAATATGAAATATATTCGCTTTGTTTCTAAAATCAATAATATAAGTTTCGAAGATACATTAAAATAAATATTTTTATATCAAACAATTATCTGTACCAAATGATTTGTTTAATAAATTTCCGTATTATAACTAGATACCTATATGCGTTGGGTTAATAAAAGACAAGAGTATCCGAAACTCCCGTTTAGTAAATAATTTTTAAATATTGGCTCTAAATAATATATGGGCAGTAAATATTGCATTTTATAAAAAGGGTAAAAAGAGTTATGAACTTATGATTCTATTATAGTATAGGTATAAAAAAATATTAATATTTTTAAAAACGATTTATTCAAACTACATTATTTTTTATTATAGTGACATTTAGAAAATTTAAATAAGCTATAAAATTATATGATTAAATTTTGTTAATATTCGGATGATCAAGGAGCCTACTAATCTCTATTTATTAATTTATTCTTAAGGAACTTGCGTTAGATAATGTCGTTGCAGCTCCATCATGTTAAAAATTATAAAGTTACATCTCGTCAACTGTCAACTTATGAGTTAATAAAAGAATTAAGATCATATTTTAATATTATATTTACGAGATGGTTGATTATTATTTACTACTTAGTTATAACTAAACACGATTGGTAATTAAATTAACACAGTACTCTTTGATTCATAATGAATATAAA
Source organism: Melolontha melolontha (assembly GCA_935421215.2). NCBI lineage: Eukaryota > Metazoa > Arthropoda > Insecta > Coleoptera > Scarabaeidae > Melolontha > Melolontha melolontha. The sequence continues at coordinate 334,902 of OW285244.1, read as the reverse complement.
GTAGTAGGAGAAACCGGGGGAATGGTGGCCCTCTAAGCCTTATTTCCAATATTTTGTTTGTTTTTCTCGATACATTTTAATGACAAAGGAAATACACTAATTGGACTGTTTTTGAGTTAATGCTTTATTAAAAGTATTACGCTTCGCATAGATAAGAATCTTTAATTCTATTTTTAAATTATATTTATTTCTTTAAATATCTCGCATTTTAAAATATTAAACTAAACTTAGACATTTTCCTGTATATTCGTTTGCAAGTAGAAAGTCTTTCTTTTGTTATCGCTACACCAGACCCTTGGTCTTCCACCTGACCCGTCAACAAGCCTTTAACGGTCCGTGAAATTCTGTATACATTTCGATTTTGAATTAAGTAGTTTTAATTTAATTACGTACGTCTTCTTTTAAATATGGTGTCTCATATCATCTGAAAAGTTGACTCACAAGAGATATTTTAATAATATTTATGTCATCAATACAACACCTCAACAGGACGCGCTTTTTATTAATTATTATTCAAGACATCGACAATATCGAACCCTCTCTTCGACTTAGGGTAATAAACAGACCTTTTTCTAGACCAGTGTTACTTCGACACAATCTATCAGTCTTCTCTTTAGAACCATCGTAAGTTAAACATCTTACCCGCCGTACTGGTCAAGTAACGGCCATGATGCACGTGTCCTTGCATCTCCGTAACTAGAAGGTAATCTGTATTGTTCTATATATATTATTCTTTTAAGCTAATTCACATTGATTTAACTAATTGATTTCCTATTCCTACGGCCAAGCATCGCTTTCCATACTTGTCCAAGCATATGACGCGCCACGTGGCCGACCCTTCGCAACTCAAAGGTAACTCTGTATTGTTCGATACAGAGATTATTTTATATTAATCGTAATTAATTAACATTTAATTTACTGCCCAATTTAATGTTCGTTTCAGTTTATTTTTGTGTTAATGTTTCAATTACTTATTTACCGCTCCTTGTATATATACCTCTTATTTAATTACTTTTAAATATATCAAGCTCAATTTCTTTTATGTAAATAATAAATACGAACTTTAAGGGCAACGCTCTTAGTTAGGAAGTTGTAATATATTTAAGCATTGTCACACACGTCCTCGATCTTTGATGCAACTTCACCAGCACCACAATTATTTATTATAGAATAATTTCATTATTATTAGCACACACAGCAGCCGGTAAATCAAAACGCGTGTTAGTCCCCAAATATACAACTTGTTAGTAATAAGTAGAGCAGACCAATTTCCGTGCGCGCCATGAGCGCGGGTATGGGAGTGTAATTCGTAATATATTAGAATATGCGATCGAATAGGGACGCAACATGAGCTTGTTACCGATATAAGTATAGAAGTAGAGACATTTATTCTATCAGAAATAATTAAATATACATTTGGTTTTCTGCTTTTAAAGTAATATGCATAAACACACCAAAAATAAGAATAGTACATATTATAGCAGCGTTGTATGTACCTATAAATAAAATAATAATAATAAGAATAAATAAAATAAATAAAATCGTATATTAAGTCCGGGAAATCCATAATAAACTTATTCACTTCTTCTGACAACGGTCGTTTTCTCGATTTATGTGTCGACGACATTTTATTACGTATGCTTACACTTACATGCAGTCTAAGCAAGTACCAAACACATACTGAATGCTTTTTATTAGTTCTGATCCAATACAATCATCCTCACATCGGCGCACATGGCGCGCACGGAAATTGGTGTGCTCTATAGAGCGTTTCACGCCCACGATGAAGTATGGGCTCTTATAGAGCATCCCCTCTTTTATTTTCTCTAAGAAAATGCATCGCGCTATCTTTTTCCACCGCTCGCTATGTCGAAAATTTATATTAATTTTTATTGGGGATTTTTAATTCGTACTATTTCGTACAGATAACCAAACTGCTACAGTCGCTACAGTACAGTAGTTTGTTCACTTTGTTATCTTGTCAAGTGTCAAATTGTTCCTTTCCGTATTTTTATTAAATATTATTTGTTGTTCTTCGTTCTTGTTATATTGTTATAGTGTTATTATATTATATACACTCCAAATCACGAAAGATGATCCCTGCGTCATCAATAATCATTGTATGATTCAAATCAGTACTTCGGCGTCATATTAAATACTGTAAATTGAAAAATGAATATGGAACTTAACTTCGTTTCCGGGCCAAATATATTTGACACAGTCGGTCTAATTTCTAGGTTATATGAACAAACATAAACGAATTACATCTTAAGTTATATTCTGAGTTATATTAAAATTACTATAAATTGAACAAAGCTGCGTAAACAGCAAATCAAATTAAACTATAACACCACATGAAAATATGGAATGAAATTAAAGTTATATACCTATATTCATTGTTACATGAAATTAAGTGCAAACATGACTTAGTGAACAGTAATACAGAACCTAGTGAACTTAACGTCGTGCGAACTAACATTATCTCATATTTAAATCGTTAACAGTGAATTGGGTTTCGTATTTGGTCTTGTGTGTATCATTAAAAATTACAAGGAACCGTAAGTTTTCCGTATAATATATGCTGTACACAATATATTAATTAGTATCGCGTATTGTTTTCAGACATTCTGTAGAAATTACTTTAGTTTTATCAGTAAACATGACTAGCTATAGTCGCTGTTGTGCTTCTGGCTGCAAAAATAATGGAAGAGATAATTACGGCATTAGCTTTTTTCGATTTCCAAAGGATTTGACACGGTATGTTTACTTACATAGGTATAACACATTTTGAATAGAACAGTGTTGAATCATATTTTATTGTAGATGTAAGATTTGGATGCAAAATTGGTCATTTTCATGAATTTTTTAAACAAGTCACACCACAATATTGTTATGACCATTTTAGGCTGTGTAGTGTCCATTTTGAAAACAGAATGTTTTCGGGCACGTCAAAGAACCGTTTGAAGAGGGACGCAATTCCCAAATAATTTGAAAGAGGTTTGTAATATTAATGGTTATTGAAAAATAGTACATTGATCAAAATTTTTTTATTAGAGCCACTCTGCGGTATACCAGAAGAAAATATAAGTAGCAGCTGTATTACATTTTCTCATGAAACATGTGTAACAGGTATGTTAACCATGGAATAAGTCCTTTTATTATATTAAAGTATAGCTCCAAGCTACATGGGTTTATGTTACATTAAGGCCCGTATTCACAGAAAACGGAATAATAGTTCCATATAAAATGGTCGTTTTAATTATAATGGTCATTAAATGAAATAGCACATTCATAAACGTTAGAAAGAATTTTTTAACAGATCATTACGAAATTATCGATCTAGGGAATTTTAACAAAATTATTTGGGGAAAACATACTTCACTGTAATCAAATCGCAAAAATGGAGATGTCAAAACGTGTAAAAGGTAAGCACTTTTCGGACAGAGAGATTTGTCTCTTGCTGGATATTGTAGAATCACATATCGGGGTTATTGAGAATAAAAGGACCGATGCCATCACATCGAAGGGTAAAATAACAGCATGGGAAGAAATCACACTTAATTTCAATAGCTCTAATAGCGGTTCACATAAGACAATACAACAATTGAAAGTGTTCTATGATCATTTTAAACGAAAAAGTAGGAAAGAACAGGCAGATGATAAGGTGAATTTTTGTAAATTACACAATATAAGTTCATTACTTAATAAATTAAATGTAGGCTAATCTGTACCTCACAGGTGGAGGGACGTTTAGAAAGACTCTAGAAGAAAATGGAGAACGTCTCCAAAGCATGTTGAAGAAGCATTTCGAATGCCAATAACTTTGACAGTGAATCATGCTATCACAAAAATATAGAGTATTGGTATATTACAGTAAAATAATGCACTACATAGAATATATGTTAAACTGTTATCTTTATATAAATTAAACAAACAGTAAACAGAAAGCACTATTATCTACAAGAAATATAAAGATTCGTTTAATTGGCCAAAAACTTCAACGTTATTTTAACGATGCATTTAACAGGCGATTTAACGTAACGAAGTATTATGAATACAAAAACGTGTATATAAGTCTTCGTTATAGCATAATGGTACGTTATATCATATTACGAGCCTTTGTGAATACGGCCCTAAGTATTTTTAAGTACGTTAATAAAATTCTTTTTGCTCTATATACTTAATTGTTTACATAATTATAGTACTTTTAAAATAATTAATATTTTAAAAACTTTTCTAGAAACCAACAAAACCCTGTCTCCATCTACTGATGGAAAATTTGAATTTGAGACTTCGGAAGAAGGAAATAGCCATAATTATAAGCAAAATTTTATTGATGTCCATAGTTTTTTTTTTATTAGCGTATTGCGATTACATGTAATTACCATGAATATGTGCTTTTTTTGATAAAACATGTTTTGTTGTACTGAAATACATCGTTGACAAATGTTTCTAATTTATGCTATTTGTTTTAGACACATTAGATGAAAACATTCAATGGGGTCACTCTAGAATCATGTCGTCGCCCGTCAGTACTCAAACCCCAGTAGCAACAAAAGAAATGTCTCTTCAATGTGAAAAATTCAAACGCAGAGTAAAAATTTTAAAAAATTGAAATAACTATCTTGAAAACAAGCTAAACAAACATAATTGCAGCCAAACCTCGAGTGGTGGATTCATCAAGGAAAATATTTTACCAACTAACTGACAATTTCCTACTGCCAAAATTATCTGCATTTGTTAAATTACAAGCTGATTTGGCAAATCGACAAGATAAAGGTCATCGATATACAGATGATTTCAAAAGATTGTGCCTTTATTTTCGAGGACCAAAAGCATACAGAACGATATCTGAATTATTTGTATTGCCGAAAAAAAGAACATTGAGTCGTTTCACTGAAATGAATAAATTTTCACCTGGCAATAACAAAGCATCATTTGATAAAAGATAAAATTAATAACTTCAAAGATATCGACAAGGTGTGCATATTAACTATTGATGAGATGGCACCGAAAGCTCATCTATTTTATAATATTACTACTGATGCTCTAATAGCTTTTGAGGATGATGGAAACATAAGATACTTTAAACCTTCTTTCAATGTGTGTGTATTTATGCTTAGAGGTTTATACCACAATTGGAAGCAACCTATTGGGTATTTTTTGATAAATTTGAGTTTTTTCTGTACAGAAAAACTGCTTCCAATTTTATAGACTTATGTATGTCTGCTAAATTTACTCATCCATGTGACAAATTTCCTTCCATTTACCTACTACATTTATATTCAAGAATGAGACTGTATTATACATTAAAATTTACTAACAGGAACTTTAAAATTAATGCTGATATAATCAAAAGGAAAACCATTGTATGGAAGCATAATTATGAGCCATTATAGATAATGAGGAATAATTTAAAGAGATTATTTCTTCAAATATACTAATGTGCATAATAATTGTTTTAAGTATTCTGTATTAAGCAATAATTTACTAAGTTTTGTTTTTTTAAATTCGTTGAATAGTAAACTTAACAATGTAGTTTTATTTGTTTATCGTCGCCAAATACATTATTTTGTTACTAACTTGTTTAATGAGAATGTACTTAATTTGTATTTAGAATATTTGGTCAATTAAAATAAAAATATGTATTAATATTTAAAAATGTCTAAAGGATTTATGTATCGCGCTATTATGTCTGCGTGTGGTAGGGTCGCAATAGACAAAGGTTACCGATATTGGCTAACAAATTTCATTCATAAATACGTTAAGTGTCCCAAATGCTATATCTTTAAACTGTGGCTAAGGTAAGTACAGAATCCATTCTTCAGCAGAAAGAACTTCACCTTGTTAAAAAGAAAAAATGGAAGAACTGGCAAGACTGGATCTTTAGAAACCTGCCGATAAAGCAGCTTTATTTTAGCTTGAGCAATTGAGAGACGATAAATATATTTAATTTTTCTTAAAATATATTTAGTAACACTTCATTAATTTGTAATTTTATAGGTGCGATCTGAATATCAGTAATAGGATATTATATTTTAAGAGAATTTGAATTTTATTAATACCAGTTATGATATTAGTAATATTACTTGTGATAATTTATTCCTATTTGTAGCAGGTGATTAATGTATTTTTATTTAATTTTAATATCTCTTGGTGAATGGATACTTACTTATTTGCTTATGTATGACAAGTACATTGAAATTTTGTGCTTTTAGCGGAAATGTAGCTTGACTAAGTTTTCAGAATTATATTTTTCTCAATGGAATAACTTTACTGGCAAATACACCTTGTTATGTATGTGTTTTTAATGTATTTTAAATAAACAATACAAATTAAATATTAAATTTTTTATTCGTAAAAAAACAAAAAGAATAAATACCATAAAATTGTTTTGATAGGGGGAAACTCCATGTGTTCAGTAAAAACACTCTCTTTCAGAGATGTCTGAACAGAATGAGTGTAAAACCCTCTTTTATTAGCGTAATATACAGAAGCAATATAACAAAATCTTATACCTAGACTTACATCAGATTACATTAATTAATAGAATTACATACTCATTTTCTACTGATTGTTTAAAATATTGTTGAATGAAGTTCTCATGTGTATTGTGTTACATTCAATTGACCAGAATCTATAATGTAGAAATTGAATTAATTTTCAATTAATATTCTGTGGGTATCACAATACCTGTTTGTAACACTGGAGTTGGAAGGTTATGTCTGCACGTATAAACATTGTCTCCTAGAAATAATCCTGGAATATCTACCACAAGATATTTTCGTGTCATTTATAAGTTCTATGTAGGCCTGTAACTTTTGCAGTTTGATAATACATTGTATGTCGAAACCGCGGTCACGATTAGATGTGAATAAAGTGGTATATATAACAAAGTTATTGTTTTATTTTATTTTCAAAATGAATTACCACAAAGTTACGGCTACCAGTATTAATTTTCTTACACCATTTTCGTCTATTTTTAAAAAATCACACCTAGTAATCAATTCTGTTGCAGATACATCCTTCCCTAAAACAAAACTTTCATTAATAGTACAGTATGCAGGTATATATTTTCTGTACCTGGAAATGGACATTTTACTTCCAGTAATTCATATTTTCCTTCACTTAAAATTACGCCATCTGCAGAATAACCTGCCCAACAGTTATCTTGTGGTATTAGGAATCTTACTTCTAACACGTCTAACTTGAAGATTCAGCTAAATAATGCACGAGCATTTGGTTCATGTTTTTGTCCATGCTCTACATACTTATTAGTAAATGATTTTGGCCAGAAATACTTTTACTTTCCCAATCACCTCTTGAATATGTATATATCTCATAACAACGCGATCCTGTTATTCGAAACTCTTTCTTTCCTGCATTGTACTTTTATATTTGATTCATAAAATGATTTGAATCTGTCGTCAGTTTCAATAATTCTTTTATATGTTTTCTCACAGCAGGCATGCAGAAAACGTGTTGCAATTAAAGATATTTCCAATCCAATTAAAGAACTATTGCTGTTTTCAAAAATTGCTTTTAACTTATGATTCCTAAAACGATAAACTGTTATTTATATAATACATAAATACTCACTTCTAGCATACCTGTTTCCAAGTAATTCTTCAATACAATCATTAGATTTGCGTTGCCTATTTTTTAATCTAAAAAGCATCGATTCCTGGGAACCTATAATATAAATAATTAATGCAAACGGCTATACTTAAAATATTTCTTTTTACAATTTAGAAGTAATTGCAAATTTGTTTCTTCCGTCTTTGGCAATACTACATATTTAGCAACTCTATTCTTGACATGGCAAAATTCGGTAACAGGTATCACCTGTTTATACTCAGCTTGTATATCTTTACTTGCATATTTTCCCCATTCTTGCTCTAATTCAGTTTTTGAAAGATTTTCTAATTGGTGCCTGCAATAAAATGCATTTTTAAAATAATTTATTTATTCTTGATAGTCAGTTAAGTACCTACTATACATACTTGTTAGCATATAATAACACAGCAACAATATGTTTGCAAAAGCCGCCCGCACCTGCTTTACAAGTGCAAAAGCAATCCCAAACTTTGTTATCTTCTATCTTTATAGTAATCATGTGTGGTTCAGAATGTATTTGCGAAGTTTTCAAACAGTATCATATTATACTTGAATTTAAGAAACCGCACAAAACAATATGTCCAGCTTTGATAACAGCTTCTCCTTCTATCACCTCCATATACAAACATATTCCTAATTTGTTTAGACAAGTTAATATACATATGTAATCATTTAACAAAATTGCCTTATTATTTGTTTAATAATAAAATTATCATTTAACCATTTTTAAACATTTCTCCATTCATTTCACCATGATAATCTTCTATTTGTGATTTGCTTGAAAACAATAAAGAAGCATTTGACACAAAACATAATTTTGAACCACAATGTAATACAACATATCGCTTGCCCTCGTAACCCTCAGGTTTACGCACACTGCAGATTATTATCTTGCCGGGTCTCATCAAGCAATACCACTTCTCTCTGAACAGAACAACTCAAATTCTTTATGTAATTCCTAAGAAATGTCAATCTTATCTCTGCAATGTTGGATCATTCCAGTAATGCTCTATGATTATTATCCTTTTTATATTTAAATCCAATATTGTGAAGTACACGTTTTAAACTGCTGCTACACAGCTTTAATGCGTTTTACTGTAACTAATCCCAAGCACAATGCATCTGCCACTCGCTAAACAAAAGGTTTATTAAAATCTAAATATATTATGTGCACATTAACACCACCATGGTTTTTCTCTCGTTCAAAATATTGCAACGAATTTAAAACAAGTTGTCGTGATTGCTGCCATTATAGTTTTGAAAAAATAAATTTAAAAAAATATGTATTTATAAAACGAAAATAAATAACAATTCCATCAAATATCAACGAATGTATGTTGTCAAATGTCAACGAGTAACGACAGAAATCAGAACTACTAAGCGGAAATGTGTGTATTTATCACGGAGTAGGTAATAATCCCGTGTTTGTCTTACTCAAATAAATTGCTTGAGCCGTATGTCTTTGCTAGAAAACACATACTTTCGTTCAAGCTATTCTTGTCATACAAGTAGTTACTGTTTGTTATTCGGATGTCGAGATTATTCTTTGAATGTCGTTGATAGAACTATAGATCAATGACGCAGGGATCATCTTTCGTGATTTGGAGTTGTACCTTATATTCTTATTATTATATATTATATTCTCTCTCTCTTTATTATATTCTCCCGTTGTTGTTTACAAAAGTTTGTGGTAAGTTGGAATGTGAAGGAAATGTGCTCGTAAATAAAAACATTACCGTTACAGATTCTAAACTTCAGTAATGGAGCCTGGAGAGAAAAAATCACGAAGGGGTGATTGTTTTAGTCGAAGAGAAAAGCAGATGATACTAAATGTTTTCAATCATTTTCTTAAAAAAACCTATGACTGTTACTGCTGCTGAAGCAAGTGAAGCACTACATTGTTCAGTACATAGCATATACAACATGAGAAAGGAACAAGAAAAAGGGCCGTTGTTGAGTCCCAAAAAAAACAAGCATGAGAGAAAAGGTACAAGTAAATGCTCGTCTACACTGTTATGATGAAAATATACACGCACTTGTACGACAACAAGTTCATAGATTTTTCATGCAAAACATACCACCCACTGTGAATACAGTTCTTGCTACCATCAACAATGACAATGATCTCCCTACTTTTACACATTCAACATTATATAGACTCTTGAAAGATATTGGTTTTGAATTTCAAACTGTTAAACGGAAAAGCATACTCATTGAACGAGATGATATTATAAGATGGAGACACAAGTATCTGCGAGATATCAAGACATTTCGAAATGAAGGTAAAGTTTCTTTGTTCTTTATATAAAAGCATATAACTAAAATAATATTTGTTCCAGGTAGGTGTATAGTTTACACAGATGAGTCATGGGTTAATGTAGGACACACAGTAAGTAAAGTCTAGCAAGATACTACAATAAAAAGTACTCGAGAAGCATTTGTTCGAGGATTGAGTACAGGATTAAAATCTCCGAGTGGTCTTGGTCCTCGCTTTGCATTAGTACATGCTGGCAATGAAAATGACTTACTTCCTGGTGCCGAATTAACATTTCTATGCAAGAAAAATACAGCTGATGCACATAATGAGATGGATGCAGATACGTTTGAAAAGTGGTTCATTGAGCATTTATTGCCAAATACTCCTGAAAATGCTGTAATTGTTCTAGACAATGCATCGTACCACAGCAGAAAGGTTGAGAAGATACCTACAAATGCATGGAGAAAAGAAAATATAATTGACTGGCTGACTGAAAAAAATATATCCGTTGAAGATAATATGTTAGAAAGAGATTTGTTGTTTAGTGTATCACAAGTAAAATATCAATATGACAAATATAAGCTTGATATGTTGGCGAAAGATGCTGGCCGAGAAGTTCTACGTTTACCACCTTACCATTGTGTGCTGAATCCAATAGAGATGGTTTGGGCCCAAGTGAAAAATCACATAAAGTTGCACAACACTACGTTCAAAGTAAAAGATATGGCACCATTAATTACGAGTGCCTATAGTAATGTGACAGCTGACAATTGGAAGAATTATATTCAGTATATAAAAAAAATTGAAGAAGAAATGTGGATTGTCAATGGATCGCAAGATGATGTTGAGAAGTTTATCATCCATGTAGGAGACTCAGGTTCAACTGATCATATGAAAGACGATTTATTAACTGACCCTGTCGGCTATTCGAATGCTGCTTCAACATCCAGTGGATTGTAGGTCTGTTCCAAGAACGAATCTCTGACAGTTTGCATCTCTTTTAGCCAATTGGTAGGCAGTATTATAGTACAAGATGGTGGCTGTAAAACAGATTTAAATTCCGATTCACTAAAAATATGTAATAGGGATTCTTCTCGGAACAAACCTATAACTAATGTTACTACAGCAGACAAGTTTTAATTTAATTTAAAAAATAAGGTTTTTAAGATGTTGATATTTTTATGTTATTGGTTAAATATATCTATATTGCAGTATTTTTTGTATGTTTATGGTCTACACAAAAAACTTTATAATTATTGCTTGTATTCTAATAGACAAATCAAACTATTTTTTATAATAAAGGAAACCAATATATATAAAATAATTGTTTTAATTCAAAACAAACCTTGAGTATACAAATGGTGTGTTGGTTAAACCAAATTATAACTTAAACATACAATTTTAAGTAGTTTGTTAATATAATGATTTACTTTTCATATACATTAACTAGAATGATATTTCACTCTTATTTACGTTTTCTTGGCATCGAATATATTATAAACAGATGCAAACTAAGAATAATAATTAAAATTTTGTTCATTATAAATACAATTAAGTATCAGAATAATTGAAACATACATGAGTAGGTAAACCCCACCAGTTTTGTATAATACAAAGGTATTTTTAATAATATAAAATATTATTAAAAATCTGGTGTGAAGAACACAAATGCAGGTTCACTATTAATATTTTCTGTGAACGTGTCCGAATATATCCTATCCCCAGAGACGTAGATACGTATTTCGCTTTTCTACAAGCTCATCGGTACGCCCCCGCTGGAGAAAGGATATTTCCAGACACATTCACAGAAAAGAACCACCTCGCCCTATCACCGTAATTATCGAGACCGAGCGCAGAAGTAAATTCGGCGCTACCTGTTGTCAGACAGCCGAAGTACCTCGCATACCGTCCACATAATTAACGTGAAGTAACGACGCCCTTCCAAAGGTTAGCACAGCCAAACTCTCTAGAAAACTGCATTTTGTTTGTGCCTTCACTCATACTACGGCTTAACCGCATGTGTAATGTATCAGAATAATTGAAACATACATGAGTAGGTAAACCCCACCAGTTTTGTATAATACAAAGGTATTTTTAATAATATAAAATATTATTAAAAATCTGGTGTGAAGAACACAAATGCAGGTTCACTATTAATATTTTCTGTGAACGTGTCCGAATATATCCTATCCCCAGAGACGTAGATACGTATTTCGCTTTTCTACAAGCTCATCGGTACGCCCCCGCTGGAGAAAGGATATTTCCAGACACATTCACAGAAAAGAACCACCTCGCCCTATCACCGTAATTATCGAGACCGAGCGCAGAAGTAAATTCGGCGCTACCTGTTGTCAGACAGCCGAAGTACCTCGCATACCGTCCACATAATTAACGTGAAGTAACGACGCCCTTCCAAAGGTTAGCACAGCCAAACTCTCTAGAAAACTGCATTTTGTTTGTGCCTTCACTCATACTACGGCTTAACCGCATGTGTAATGTATCAGAATAATTGAAACATACATGAGTAGGTAAACCCCACCAGTTTTGTATAATACAAAGGTATTTTTAATAATATAAAATATTATTAAAAATCTGGTGTGAAGAACACAAATGCAGGTTCACTATTAATATTTTCTGTGAACGTGTCCGAATATATCCTATCCCCAGAGACGTAGATACGTATTTCGCTTTTCTACAAGCTAACCTTTGGAAGGGCGTCGTTACTTCACGTTAATTATGTGGACGGTATGCGAGGTACTTCGGCTGTCTGACAACAGGTAGCGCCGAATTTACTTCTGCGCTCGGTCTCGATAATTACGGTGATAGGGCGAGGTGGTTCTTTTCTGTGAATGTGTCTGGAAATATCCTTTCTCCAGCGGGGGCGTACCGATGAGCTTGTAGAAAAGCGAAATACGTATCTACGTCTCTGGGGATAGGATATATTCGGACACGTTCACAGAAAATATTAATAGTGAACCTGCATTTGTGTTCTTCACACCAGATTTTTAATAATATTTTATATTATTAAAAATACCTTTGTATTATACAAAACTGGTGGGGTTTACCTACTCATGTATGTTTCAATTATTCTGATACATTACACATGCGGTTAAGCCGTAGTATGAGTGAAGGCACAAACAAAATGCAGTTTTCTAGAGAGTTTGGCTGTGCTAACCTTTGGAAGGGCGTCGTTACTTCACGTTAATTATGTGGACGGTATGCGAGGTACTTCGGCTGTCTGACAACAGGTAGCGCCGAATTTACTTCTGCGCTCGGTCTCGATAATTACGGTGATAGGGCGAGGTGGTTCTTTTCTGTGAATGTGTCTGGAAATATCCTTTCTCCAGCGGGGGCGTACCGATGAGCTTGTAGAAAAGCGAAATACGTATCTACGTCTCTGGGGATAGGATATATTCGGACACGTTCACAGAAAATATTAATAGTGAACCTGCATTTGTGTTCTTCACACCAGATTTTTAATAATATTTTATATTATTAAAAATACCTTTGTATTATACAAAACTGGTGGGGTTTACCTACTCATGTATGTTTCAATTATTCTGATACATTACACATGCGGTTAAGCCGTAGTATGAGTGAAGGCACAAACAAAATGCAGTTTTCTAGAGAGTTTGGCTGTGCTAACCTTTGGAAGGGCGTCGTTACTTCACGTTAATTATGTGGACGGTATGCGAGGTACTTCGGCTGTCTGACAACAGGTAGCGCCGAATTTACTTCTGCGCTCGGTCTCGATAATTACGGTGATAGGGCGAGGTGGTTCTTTTCTGTGAATGTGTCTGGAAATATCCTTTCTCCAGCGGGGGCGTACCGATGAGCTTGTAGAAAAGCGAAATACGTATCTACGTCTCTGGGGATAGGATATATTCGGACACGTTCACAGAAAATATTAATAGTGAACCTGCATTTGTGTTCTTCACACCAGATTTTTAATAATATTTTATATTATTAAAAATACCTTTGTATAATACAATTAAGGTTATGTCAATACAATACTATTGACAGCAGCCTGATTAACAGCAATATAGGTTGTTGATAGGAATGAGTTCGTGACTTGGCAACTATGTACGTTATCTCCATATGGCCTGTACTTCATCATGGGCGTGAAACGCTCTATAGTAATAAGTAAACTCACGACGAAAAGCCCGTGTTTGTAATAAAAGTTAGGAAAATGTAACAAAAGATGTGATTTTCTGGAATTTAAAAAACATACCTACATGGCTACATTGCCCCAGGTAGTTGGGGTAATGATGACATATAGCCACTATTTCCCCAAATATGTTCCTAAACCAGCGTTGCCAGCCAGCATTAACGTTATATCGGTAGATTTGTCGACAAATTTCGGTAGATTCCGTAAAAAATCGGTAGATTTATAGTTTTTATAATATTATTACCTATGCATGCTGCTGACTATTGCCAATGAGTAATATAGAGGTAGATGTATCTATATAAGCTTTATTAAATAATAATAAATAGTTACTTATAAGGTTCTACATACATATATATTTGTTAATTCGTACTATACCTTTACTAGGAACTTAGGAACCCAATCTGCGATAAAAATTGAGATTTTATATTCAGTTTCCTTTCCTTACTTAGATACATAGAGGTGACAAGAAAACAAAATTACAAAAGATAAAATCAAAATTATATTATTCAAAGTAAACAAATACAAACAAGACTTAATAAAGTGTTTTCTAAAATATAAATAAACATAATTTATATCCTACTCAGTGGGATATAAAATATGATTATTCATTTTTAAAAGTAACTTTTCTTCAGTTGAAAATCGTAACAACTTTTATTATCAATAATTACTTGGTTATGCAATAATTCACATATTGTTGCTGTCGCTAATATGTTCTGTGGTTTAGTGTTCATTAAGTTAATACCAGTTAATACTTGAAAAGACTCTCCACATTTGCGGATGAGGTGGAAAGCAAAGTAAATTTTGAACAAAATATGTTTATATAATAAACATCGGAGTAAACATCGAATACGACTGAATAATATTAGTATTTCGCAAAAGATGCTATTCTGTATCGAAATTTTATATATCATTAAGATCTCTAAGTAAATTTGGAAACCTAATGGCTACATGAGTAATGGCGTGAATAGTGCCATGCGGATCCAAAAATTTAATTTCTATAAAGTATTGTTTTTAGTTGCAGCCTGCGAGTAGCTGTTGCATAGTGGCAAATTTTTATTCTGATATATGTATACACATTGTCAATTCGCACATTTATATATTATTTTATTTAATATTTATACAATTTAGATGAGTAGCTTGGTAGTTCTGATTTTTTCGGTAGAATTGTGTTGAAAATCGAAAAATCGGATGGGCTGGCAACATTGCTTGTAGTTTTCGAAATGGGAAAGGCTGGTTGTGTCGTATTTGGATGCGGTGTCCTTCACAATCAAATCAAATTCTCGTCATTGTTGTCCCAACCTGCAAAGTACGGCGAACTGTAAGAAATGGCTATCATTTATAGGAAGCAAACAATCTCTTGAACATACCGATGAATATGTCTATAGGCACTATAGAATTTGTAGTAATTATTTCTTGAATACTGATATTGGACCTAATAGAATATTTAAAAAAATGGTTTACCCTAAAATGTTTCTAACAGGTATTGAATATGTTTATGTATGTATGTTAATTAAATTGTATATTATGCAAGAATTACAAATAGAGACTAATTATTGCGAAAGTGACATTAATAAGCTTCACAAAACTGTTGATCTTTAATTATCCGAAAGGTGCAAATAGAATACTTAATGGAAAGGATCGCAACCCTGTACCCAGTAATGTTACAAATTTTTACAAGTAAGCTTTTTCCATTAACAATATAAACAAACTTACATAAAATACATATTTGTTTTTGATTTCATTTTTACTATTACATTTGTTTTAAATTAGTTTCATTGAAATGATTGTAAACCATACAAACTTTTAAGATTCAAAAATCTTATATTACGAGGAGAGTCTGGATTATATGCAAAACATGCATTTTTTAATTGCCTTATTTCATTAAAAAAACATTAAATAATCCCAGAAAACTCATAATTTTGTTGATATACCTTTCAACAACAAAATAATGAGTTGTCTGGGTTTATTTAATGTTTTTGGAATGAAATAAGGCAATTAAAACATATTTTGCATATAATACGTAGTAATTTTTTAAAATAGAAATAAAACTACGGTTCAAATCTTCACTTCTTAACAAGTAATTTTTTTACAACTTTGTTATAAATGTAGTGTCACTATTTTTATTTGATTATAAAAATATATTGATACTAATTTTATAACTATGTTGTAAAAAAAAATTAAATGCAAAAATATTTTAAACAAATTAATAAATTCAAAATTCAAATTTTCCCGGGAAACATTCTCCTTAACCGGTAGATGGCTCTCTTTATGGTTTACATTTATGATGGGAGCTTACAATCTCCACTTGTTATAATCAGAGAGTATGAATAAACAAGAGATGTCAAGTCCATGTTAAAACGTGGAGACATTCGCCCTCTAGAGTTGCGGATTTTAATTAAATTGCTTGCGCGGAAAATTTAAATGTATATGTATTTACTCGTATTAGAAGTATTCAAGTTTTTATACTTTATCTAGTGACTAAATGCAGATAAAATCTTCATTTTGTCGCTAGATAAAGTAAAAAAAAATATTTCAATTAATATAATTAATATTTAATCTGCAATTAAACAATACTTACGCATCTTTTGCTAATGTTTGTTCCACATAACATCAAGAATAGTATGTGCCAGTAACAACAATATTCACTTCATACAGTAAATAATAAAGAATAAATTAAAACACTTGGCTTGTTTCACTATGAGATTTATTTAAATTCTCTAACATCTGTTTCGGCTGTTATCCCATTCTCAAAGAGATCTATAAATCTAGAGATTTATTTTTAGATTTATAGATCTCTTTGAGAATGGTATAACAGCCGAAACAGATGTTAGAGAATTTAAATAAATCTCATAGTGAAACAAGCCAAGTGTTTTAATTTATTCTTTATTATTTACTGTATGAAGTTAAAATGTTTCACCAAGAATTATCTGCAACAACAGCCGAGAATATTCACTTGTTTTGGCACATCTTTTTGCAGGGTTTAAATTGAAAGTTTTAATAAAGTAAACGCTATTTTTTAAAAAAGCAATATTTTATTAATTATGTTCATTAGATAAATCATATATTGCAACACTTTTGATGCATGTTGTTGTAAGTAGGCATTAACAACCGTATTGGGTCTAGCATCTTGTTTAGACAATTTTTTATTCACGAGTTTTATAAAATGATTTGCCACAACAACTGTTAAGGAATAACACATACTTATTTCTTCTCGGTGTTGACATTTTAAAAATACAAGAATTTTAATTTATTATAGACATATAATTCTTGTATCCAATCATTTCATTCTCCCCAAAAATTCAATTTTTCTTGGAATCAGAGAAAAATTATTACAAACAATACAGACATAATCAAGAAAATATATACATATACTTAATGTGAAATGTTACTAGTTATAGTAAGTTAAATAATAAATTATCTTATATCTACAAAGCCTTTAGTAAATAAGTAGTAATTGCATATGTTGTGAATGAATATGGAACTTAACTAAAACAGCATCTACATGTAACTTACGTATTTGGAGTGTAATATTTTTAGTGTGATATACTGGTGAAACTGATATAGAAGTTGATGTATTCAGACAACTTGCGTCAACTGATATATTTATTCTTTGGGGTGTGCCAATTTGTAAACCTGAAGTGCTTGAGCAACTTATAGCTAATGTACATTGTGAATCAGTTTCTAATGATAAATGTACAGTAGGTATTGTACCACGATTTAATTTTAATTTTTCTTCAGTTTGAAACTGATTATCTTGAAAATGCCTTTGACAAACATTATATGAATGTAGCACTTTTTTCTGAGGCATTTCTAACAGTGCACTATTATTTACTGCTGCTAACCAATTATTGTTTAAAGTATCGTCTCTTGGAAACGTAAAGTACCGTATTTGTGGATCATCGACAAATCTCTTCCCCGGTACACATTTTTTTCGGTACTGGTACGATTGCTCCTACAAGTAATTTGATAAATCTATTAAGAATTTATTTCTGGTATTTATATAACAAAACAGTATACTTACCATTTCAAAAGTATTTTCGTATAAATATATACATATTCCATAAAATAATATGTTTATTGTTCTATAATCAACTTTAACCCTATTTTTTTCTGTCAACTATTTAGGGAATTACCAAAACTATCATATATTTCAAGAGGTTCGCACGATAATACAGTTCTCTACTGCCTCACTTTCCGATTTTATTGCCATCTCTTATTGCGGATTCTAAACAAAAATATGTCCCGCATACTTCAATAAACATGCCACCCACTGGTAATAATTAACTATGGTTGTCAGCAAGCAATGTGTGCAAAATGCAAAGTTAGGTTGTGGCAGGGGGTATCAGCTCTTACGGCCAGGTTTATTCGGTGTTTTAGTTATGGCACAGACTAGAACAGACCAGTAACAAGGTTTAAAAATTAATCCGTGAACTATCCTTGTTTAACAAATGTAACAGCAATTTGTAACTATCTTTGTCACATACTTGATGAAACGTTAGTGAGAGGCGCTGATAAACGCAAATCATACGCATGCGCAACGCGTCCTATCAAATTTGAAAGGAACGTGCAGGCCTAGGAAAGAAGATAGGAAATTCCAATGAAATTCCTAAAAAAATTTTTTGGTTAATTTGGCATGCATCCACCAAGGGGCGTGCAACTACGAACTTCAGGTATTTTCCCGCCATTTTAGTTATTTTTGTGTTGGGTTTTGTTGTATTTGGTCATAGAGTTTGGTTAAGAATTTTTCTATTCAAGTGTTTTCAGTTTATGATTGTTTAAACAGCGTTATTATATGTAAGTAATTTTTTTTTTATGTTGCAATGTGTGAAACTGTTATTAGATAAGATCTTATTTGTTTCAGTTTATTTTAAATTAATATAAGTTTATAAAAATGTCCAAGCGTATAAGACGCTGTTGTGTTCCCTCTTGTGAAGATAACATGTCTTCACGGCATCGGTTTCCCTTAGGAGATGAGGAAATTTTTGAAAGGTGGATTACTGTTGTTAACAATCCATTATTAAATAATCTAACGCCAGAACAAATATATAGAAGTCATTATGTTTGTAACAAACATTTTGATGAAAATGACAAAGTCGCTGGAACAAAACGAGGTTTGAAAAGGAAAGCAGTACCAATGTTGTTTTTATCAAGTATGTAGTATTATCT
Source organism: Melolontha melolontha (assembly GCA_935421215.2). NCBI lineage: Eukaryota > Metazoa > Arthropoda > Insecta > Coleoptera > Scarabaeidae > Melolontha > Melolontha melolontha. The sequence continues at coordinate 315,694 of OW285244.1, read as the reverse complement.
TATATAATTTTTTTGAGTTGTATATTGTTTCTTGTTTTAGCAACAAATATTGATGATGCTGCTAGAAGTATCGAAAGAAAATCTTTTGAAAAAAGATTAATATTTTCCTCTTTTGAAGGTAAATTGTAATTTAACCTAAAATGAGATGAAAACTATTAATATATATGTATTTATTTAGAATCACTTCGGAATGTGGCATGTGCACAATCTTCTTCATCAGAGTTTATACACCTGCCAGATAATTCTTACGATAAAGGTACTTTTATCTATATTTGCTTTGAAATTATTAATGTTTTATTATGGTGTAAATATTATTCGAAAGGTGCCTGTAAATTTGTACTAATTACAAGTATATTTCAGAGAACATTTGTCCTGCTGTGAGTCCATCATTTGTTCTTAGAAATGAAGAAATATCCCACCCATCTTTAAATATACCTTTAAGTGATAGTGGTAAAAATTGTAAAATTATATTACCAGCAGCTACTTGTATTTTTCAATTTTAGAAAATATTCCAGCATTTGATAAAGTATTAATTCTACCTTCGTGTTCAGATACACGAGACGCAGCCGCAATAGGAATGGTACACAATACTGGCTTGTATAAAAGTGAAGGTGAAATATATTTTATTATTATACACACAAATACAAATTTAAACAATTTTTTAAAGGAATTAAAAAGCGAAGTATCCTACAAAGGCTAAGTGTTACTAGACAAACTTGGTTAACACAAAAAGAACGTCTTTTATATAAGCAAGTTTCCAAATGGGCCACTAAAGCATCCTTGGCAAGTAGAAAATGTTCTGATTTAAAAAAAAGTTTGGCTAGTGCAGAAAGAGTAGCAGAATCAAAATATTTTAGCAAATTAATGAAGCAAGTCAACGAAGCTACCTATACATTTATTATGGGGCAAATAAGATGTCAAAATTTACCCCTGAAAAGAAGGCCGTACAGTCTAGAAGAGAAAATACTGGCTTTGACATTTATGAAATCTAGTGGTAGAGGATATAGAATGCTTTCAAAAATATTTGCATTACCAAGTAGAAAAACATTAACAAACTTATTAAATCATCTTCCATTAAATCCAGGATATAATGAAGTGATATTTGCTAGTTTGAGGGGATGTGTTGAAAATATGAAACTGAAAGAGAAATGCTGTGTTCTTGTTTTTGATGAAATGGCACTAGATACAAATATTCAATATAATAGAAAACAAGATGTAATAGAAGGACTTCAAGATGATGGTGTAACAAGGAAAAATCGATTAGCAAATTATGTTAATGTATTTATGTTGAAAGGAGTGTTTACAGCATGGAAGCAACCTATTTACTTTGCATTTAGTGGTGGACCTGCTACTTCAGATAGTATATCTGGGATGTTGAAAGAAACTATTAGCAAATGTTGTGAAATAGGATTAACTATCGTTGCCCTAGTATGTGATCAGGGCTGTGCAAACCGTGCAGCAATAAATAAGTTAAAGAAAGAAACTGCACAACAACAATTACACATGCAAGCTGAAGACAGAAGCTTTGGTATCGTTTTGAATAATTCTGAAATTATACCACTTTACGATGTTCCTCATCTATTCAAGGGGCTCAGGAATAATCTACTAAATAAAGACTTGCATTTTGAAATTGAAGGAAAGAAGATGATTGCTAAATGGAGTCATATAGTAGATTTCTATTATTTAGATAGTTCGGATAATACAAGGATGTGTACTAAATTGACTGATAGTCATGTTTTGAAAGACAAAATATTAAAAATGAAAGTTTCTGCTTGCACCCAAGTATTCAGTTATCAAGTTGGGTCTTTGATGAAGAGAATCGCCAGGTGGGGTAAGTTATACTAATATATTCCATATATTATTTTGTAACATTGGTTTCTTTAGAAATAAATGATGAAAATAAATTGAGCAACGAAGCGGAAGACACAGCCGAGCTTATTCTCTTTTTGGATAAGCTTTTTGACAGTTTAAATGGCAGCGCTAAAGTCGGACCAAAAAGCAAACCTTTAAAAGGAGCACTAGAAAAAAATTCACCACATGAGCAGTTTTGGAGAGCATCAGTGAAGATTTTAAATTCTATGAAATTTTTTTGCAATAAAAAAAGCAATTTGTTAATACACCATCACTAAACAATCTAAAATATACAATTCAAGCATTTCTGTATTTAAAGAATATGTTATTAGAAAAACATAAATTTAGTTATGTCTTAACTAGAAATTTCAATCAGGACTGTTTAGAAAATTTTTTCGGCTCCATTAGAAATGGTGTTCGAAATATTATTCCAAATTGCACTAATTTCATTTCGTCATTCAAAACGCTGATAATTAACAATTTTCTGTCAACTCGTTCTCCGGGATTTAATTGTGAGGAAGACTTTTCAGGGAAGCCATTAAGTAATTTAAGAAAGTTTTTAGTTAATGGTAAAAGTGCAGCTAGATTTGATGAATCTATTGTTGCACCCAATATTCCCAAAAATATTTCTTTGGCACGTGGTAAAAAAATAAGAAGGTGTACTGTTACGTATGTGGCAGGTTATTTAATAAAAAAAAGTTAGACCATTAATTGTCAACTGTGATGTTTGTAAAAAATATTTTTGTGGTACTAATGATAGTGATTTAGATTTGATAGAAGCTAGACAATATGAAAAATCGAATTTAACAAAACCCTCTTCATACATTACATATATTGTAAATCTATGTTTAAATCAGATTTTCTACCTTCTGCCAAGATTTTTAAAAATAAGAAACATTTCACTATTTTTGAACAATGCACTACTAAAAAATTTTGATGTAATTCATATTACTTGTAAAGACCACATGCATGTGTCACATTTTTTTATAAATAAATTAGTAGAATATATGTTATACTATTATTGTAAAAGAGTTAATTTAATATTTAAGGGAAAAGATTCCAAATTTAAAGAATATGTAGAATTATGTAAAGATAAATCAAACATCGATGAAATTAAAATGCAGGCATACAATAGATGTGAAAGTAGAAAAAGATATAGAAATAAAGTTTAGTAAGTAATTTTTTTGTTTTATTCTCTAAATGACACTTTTTTCAAATTTCAGAAATTAAATTATATGTTTGATTCTATTAGTGTGTTCTTTGGGTATTTTTCTATTTAATATTCAGTACATTCAAATTAATTTTATTAGTATGTATATATATACTCATGTGTTCTTTAAATGTTACCGCTACATTAGAATAAAATAGAAAAATACACAGAGAACACATTAAGAGATTCAATCCATTAATGTGTATATGCATATGTAACCAAATTCAAATGCTCGCGCTTTTCTACATATTTGAGGTAGTTTGTCGTTCAACCGTTGGGTGGATGTAAAACTCTTTCTAAATTAATATACAGCTAGTTTCTCTTTTGGTAGTGGTGTTTTGTGGGAACGTGTGCTTTCTTTGAGCGGCAATTGAGGCCATTTTGGATTTTATATTTGCAAGCGTCTGTCGAGGTTGTTTGAAGTAGTTTTTTTTTTATTATTCTTATCTTATGTAGTTATTGGTTTTAAGAATAGTGTATATATTTAAAGTTACAGTTTCAGTGTAGTGTAAGATAAACTTTAGACTAATTATTTGTTAAATATATCGAATTTGAAGCACTGGCATTGGTGGAAAGTGGAAACATGCAGATACAGCCGAGTAATATTTGTTCTAAAAGTCTTTACAAACTATTTCTTATGAATAATAATATTTATAAATTTGCAAACGTTGTAATACTAATCATGTAAATTTGGCAAGTTATGTGAAAACAATCCTTTTCATATAAAATTTGTTTGTAGGTGATATAGTATATAGTATTCGGCTTTTATCTGAAATATTTACAAATATCAAATTAGAATGTATGTAATTGCAGAGTAAGTGGGGATGTAAACATTGCTGTCTACAAATTACAAAGCAAATCATACGAAATTTTTTTATTTGAAAAATATGGGCTACGTTGGGACTCGAACCCAAGTCTACAGCTTGCCGGGCAGACTTGGGTTCGAGTCCCAACGTAGACCATATTTTTCAAATAAAAAAATTTCGTATGATTTGCTATGTAATTTGTAGACAGCAATGTTTATATCCCCACTTACTCTGCAATTACATACATTCTAATTTGATATTTGTAAATATTTCATATAAAAGCCGAAAAACTCCAATAATTTATCAATTGTTATATTATATATATATAATTAAATTTTGTATGCTCTTGATATATTATCTAGCTTATTCATTCACCATTTACAACAAAAAGTTGTGCATTATCTTTAATGTAATGATACATTCTGACTCTTGTGTGCAGCTTTGAAATAAAACACACATCTTTAAATAAATAATTCTTACTAAGATTATTGTGTTTAAATAGCAATGTATAAAAAGAAAATTACTTTGAAGCTGATACATCTGATAGAGACAGTAGTTCATCTGGTTGTTTGGATGATCCGGGTTGCATTTCTTCAAATACCTCTCTGCGGTTATCAGAAGCTGAAGATATTAAGGCTACAGGTAAATCTGCTCCCACGAGTTCTTCTATAATATTAGCAGAGACTTGTGATAAAGCTGAGGATGAAATAATCATCAAATAAAGCATTGGAACTGCATCACGTTTCAAATCAAAAGCGAGCTTTGATAGGAATCAGGCATAAAGTATTAACTGCTAATTCTATGGTTGCAGAGTGAATCAGTTGAGATAATTCACATTGCCTCTTTCCAAATTCTTGACCTACATTCAACAAAATATGTCAGTCAACAGTAAACGTATTACAAATATACAACAGAAGAAAATAGTATAGTAGACTATATAAGTATTAAAAAAAATAAGCAAATACTCACTTTTCTAGATTTTTGGGAAAGTAACGTGTATATATATATATATATATATATATATATATATATATATATACATCTTACAGTAGTTAGGTCCTCCTCATAGAAAACAGCAATAAATCATCCCCCAGAAAGACTGAATATATATATAATTTTATTCATGTATATAACATATTTCGTCATCCTAATAACGTATCTCACAAAAAAATTAATTTAAGATTTCTAATTTGCACAAGTTATCCTATCTTTACATCCTCCGACTATAGCACTGTATTTGTGTCATCTGGATATATACATGGTTAACAAATTCACTATTCTTGGGTCCAGTGTTGCCAGATAGTAAATCGGTTTAGCGGTAGATTAGCTCGAGAAAAAGCGGTAGATTTGAGTACAAAAACGGTAGTCCAAAAAAAAACCTTAACTAAAGGATTTTAATTCTTTAAATATTATTATAAATTCAAAAAAATAATAAAATAAAACTATAAACTATACAAAACAATAAAATAAAACCATGAAATAACAAAACAAATTATTCCGTATCAGACAAATGCTCTGATTTGGCATACATAGTACTGCTATTATGTTTTGACAAAATATGTTTGTTGATTTCTATATTAAAACAGTCTTCCTGCAAATAGCTTTTGCTGTGAAGTATGCCAGCTATTAATGCAGTCGATAAACGGTTTCTTTGTTTCGTTTTTAATAAATTTATCTGCGAAAACATTCTTTCGACATTAGCCAATGAATGTGGCAGACATAATAAATTAAGAACAAATACACTTAAATTAGGGTACACGCTTGTTCCATCTGCATATATTTCGTTTTTAACGTTCACCCAAAACTTTTCAATTCCTTCTGCCTCATTATATTTAATATTTGAATTTCGCAATAAATGCCATTCATTGTCTATTTCTTGGATATTTGTTTCACGATCTATTAAATTAGGAAAGTGTGTAATTAATGGCACCGCTGACTCCTCCTCTCCGTTAAGTATAACTTCTGGGTATAAACCTGAATGATTGCAATATTCTGCTGTCAAAATCAAATCTTTTCTTTATTTGCTCTGCACCTTCAATGTAAAATTGGAGACAACAATGTCTTAATTTATATAACTGATCTTGCGTAATACTGATTTGAAATAAGCGTTTGCCAACTTTTGCTCCAAAATATATATTTTGCATTTCTTTAATATTTTCACTGTTCTTTAAGTCTATCGCAGCTAATGGCGTGCTTAATAATACAGATCTTTTTATAAAAAAAGTCTAAGAGGGTTCTATATAAGGTAGTCACCCTATTATATAATTTATGGAATTGCGGTACTACAGACTGCATTAATTGTTGAATATAGCTAAAGCATGATCCAGAAATAAAAGGAAGAGGTAAATGAGTGGGTCATTCATTCGCTCTAATATATTTGACCCTACAAATACCTTCTGCGTTGCTGCATTTATGAAATATAATTTTAATGCATTAAATTGCTCAATCAGTCTAGATACAACAGCTTCTAAGGACAACCAACGTGTCTTGAGTTGGATGTAGAATTTTGTGCGGCTTAACCGACAAAAACCTTGAAATTCTTTTAATTGAATTACGCGTTTAGGGCTATTTGCAAAATGATTATATACATCACGCGTAAATTGTTCCACATGGTCAGGCAATTTTGTGCAGGCATAAGAAGCACAAAGGTTGAAACGGTGACATATGCATATAAAGAAATATATATTGGGAATATCAGCTTTAAATTTAGTAAATACGGAATCATTTACTCCAGCCATCACGTTTGCACCATCGCTTGCAAATCCGATCATATTTTCTGTATATGGAATATTGGAATTTAAAAAAAAATCTTTTATCTTTTCATATATATATATGCTGCCGTTGATTCCAGTAGCGCAATTAGTGATAAAAATGTATCATGTACTCTAAAACATGAAATAATATTTAAAAAAATTAAAATGTAAATTGTGAATGTATACCTACTTTTTATCGTGAAAATACCGGGCAACCAGACATAAATGTTTAGTGCATCCTAAATCTGTTGACTCGTCAATAATCAAAGAAAATTTATTTTTCCTTAAAATATTGCACAATAGTTCAAATTGATGGACTCCTATGACATTTTTAGTAATAGCTGTTGCCTTTGTTCTACCGCACTGTATTTGTTTTGTAATATCTGAATCGGGACATATTTTCTTTATTACGTGATGTAGATGGTCACTTACGTTAAATGCAAGATTATGTTCTGCAATAAACGCTGATATATATAAATCAGCTTTTTTTCTTGCACTATCGAAGCTTGTGGAAGCTGATAATACAGAATCTATTTTTGGCTGCTTTCCAGATTTTTTTGAAAAAGTTATATGTGCTAGTGTATTCTGGTGTCTATATAACTGCTGTTTACCAGAAACAATATTTATTGATTTGTTACAAATTTTGCAAAATGCTTTATGTACGGATGAGGAGATAGGGGCAATCCATTGAAACTCTTTACCCCATTCTGGCAAATATTTTTGACTATATCTAATTTTCCTTTTTTTTTCTGGTGTTGCTTGAATTTCATCAGAATCACTTGAATTATACGAGGGAAGATCAGTAAGTACCCGTGTTTGAAGACAGGTGGCGCTGCTGAGGGAAGTTGGCATTACCGTCGTGTACTACCATCTGTGAGACAACACCATAATAAATTTCAGACTGATTCATAGGTTAGTTTTTATTTGGCAGCCAGTTGTATCACACGTGTTTCGTGTTTCTCGATAAAATCGAAAAAGAGCAATATCGATCCGTAATTCGCTTTTTATTTTTGGATGGAAAAACATGCGAATAAATAAAAGCGAAGTTGGATGCTGTCTATGGGGACCCTTCACCATCTATGACAACCGTAAGATATTGGTTCAACGAATTTAAACGTGGTCGTACATCTGTTTTTGATGAGAAGCGCCCAGGCCGCCCGGCAGACGTGGTTACCGAGGAAATCGTTGAAAAGGTCCACGACATGATTCTCGCTGATCGCCGAACGAAAGTGCGCGAAGTAGCAGAGGCCGTAGGCGTGTCGTGCGGAACGGCAATTAATATTTTACATGATAAGTTATCGGTGAGAAAGGTGTCGGCCCGATGGGTGCCGCGATTGCTTACGGTGGACAACAAGCGGATACGGTTGTCAATGTCGAAGCAGTGTTTGGACCTCTTTAAGAGAAATTCGCAGGAGTTTTTGCGTCGAGTCGCCACCGTTGATGAAACCTGGATCCATTATTATACGCCAGAGTCCAAGCGACAGTCAAAACAATGGATTTTTCGGGGTGAATCTGCTCCGAAGAAGGCAAAGACGGTCCCATCGGCAGGAAAGGTCATGGCCACGATTTTTTGGGATTCCACCGGAATAATCCTCATGGACTTTTTGCAGAAAGGAAGAACGGTCACGGGGCAGTACTACAGTGAATTATTGGACCGATTCGATATAAAATTGAAGGAGACACGGCCCCATTTGGCTAAGAAAAAAGTGCTGTTTCACCACGATAATGTACTAGCACATTCATCCAGAATTGTCGCGGCAAAGTTGCATGAATTGCTGCCGCACCCACCGTACTCGCCTGACTTGGCTCCCTGCGACTTCTTTCTGTTCCCCAACATGAAAACGTGGCTCGGGGGAAAAAGATTCAGCTCAAACGAGGAGGTTATCGTCGAGACAGAAGCGTATTTTGCAGAGTTTGACAAATCGTATTTTTTGGAGGGGTTAAAGAAATGACAGAAACGTTGGGAAAAGTGTATTGTACTAAAAGGTGATTACGTTGAAAAATAAATCAAAAATTTGTGAAAAACTTGCGTCTTCTTTCCTAACACGGGTATTTATTGATCCACCCTCGTAATTGAATATTATAATTTTTTTTTCTGAACTACATAATTGCTTACCTCATAATAAATTATTAAAATATCTACCCAAAATTAACACGCACCTATCAAGAAACTAAAACAACGACTAACACTGTAATACGAATACGATTACGATCCCGTAGATAGATATAATATGGTCGATTCAAACAACAATAAAAATTAACTGGAATGAACTTATTTTGCCCTTACAATCATGAACGAATATCACAATTATGAATGAATTTTGACAAATAAAAGAAAGCCCGCAGTTAACAATTTTCGTTGTGATAGTATTAATACCTTTATACAATAGCATACATTTTATTTCGTGCCTTACACGTTGCCTATTGTAAATAAGACTTTACCGGGAGATTCCCCGATTACGTATCGGTTTGTTGTGTATTCGTGCAATCATTCATAGCGGTTGCAGTACGTCATGAGACTTATAGATGTCGCCAGGACCAGGATCAAAGAATTTAATAAATATTTATTTTTTATAAAATTGGAAAAAGCGGTAGATTAAGAACAGAAAACGGTAGAGCGGTAGATAAAGGGCAAAAACAGTAGATCTACCGCTAAAACGGTAGATCTGGTAACACTGCTTGGGTCACCCAGATGTATACGAATTGTAAGGATTATAGAGGTTAGGTAACCCGGCGGTGTTGTCGTAGTTTACTTGGAAGGCCAGTAAATAAAACCTATTCGAATTATCTTTTCTCATGTCTGCCTATATGTTTAGATAATACATTTTTTTACAGTGCCTTAGTATAACACTGCCGGTTCTAGATTGTGGAAGTGTTTATAATTTACTTTTTGTTTATAGTAAAGTGCAAAATAAAATAGGTAGGTATGTACTAAGTGTCTATTAAAATATTAGATAATCATATAATGTTCAATAAGAACAGCATATTAAGAGACTTGCTACATTAGCATCTTATTATGCACCAAAAGGCAAATTTGCTGAACCTATATAATTTATATACCTATTACTTGTTAGTACAGTCAGTTTACAGTTTAATAAACTTAGATTAGAAGAAATTGTGTGTACATCTCGTGAATTACAATATGAAATATTTAATATACGCCAAATAATTTCCCTACAAATTCTCGCCAATTTTTTAATGTAGTAATGTAACTAATCACATCAGAATAAATTATTGGAGACAAATATATTAAAATCCAAAAAATTTATTCTTTTTGTTTTCCTAATGAAATAGGTACATTTTTCATGACTGTTAATATTTGTATCGTATTTATATGTGTAATTATTCATAATGCAACGTTTTCTTTAATATTGAAAAACGAAAACAGCAGAAAAGTATTTTCAATCAAAAATTTCAAAACGTAAAATATTTTTCATAAATAATTATTTATTTTAATAAAGTCTTTTTATATAATCTACATAATAGATATTTAATAGTTAGTACCCCCCCCCTCTCATAATTTGTGCCTTATTTTATATATGTACGTATCTATTCGTAATATTGAATACATTTCTGACGATGCCACTGTAGTGGGCGAAACAATTTTCAAGTTTTTATATACATTAGTTAATATCAGAATTAATTTCGGTTAAGTTTATTAGATAGGCCTATGAATGGCCTATATTATTATTAATAATAACGCCCTTATATAATGAAACAGATATGAAAAATACATATCCGTAACTGTAAACATGGACAAACACCTCGTATTTTTAGCATTTACTTCTGTTCAATACATATGTTTCAGCCATCTAGGCCTCATCGGTTGAACTAGTGAAGCAATGTATATACAAATTAATACAGATCTGTTAAACAACGGATCTGTATCTACATTTACGCTAAAATCGTCCCCAAGCCATAACCAGTTTCGTTCTATCAGGCGACATCAATTTAATCAGTGACATCTGACGGAAGAAAGCGACCAGGCCAGAAAAGGCGACCTTCCGCTCGAATAGCAAAGCTATTACAATTAAGCGGAAAAATACGTATATTGGTGCTGTCCATTAACACGCGCCAGATGGCGGTAAATATACAAAAAAGGATATTTATCAATACGTTTTGCACGTATTACGCAGTTGTTATATAATGAAACAGATATGCAAAATACATATCCGTAACTGTAAACATGGACAAACACCTCGCTCGTATTTTTAGCATTTACTTCTGTTCAATACATATGTTTCAGACATCTAGGCCTCATCGGTTGAACTAGTGAAGCAATGTATATACAAATTAATACAGATCTGTTAAACAACGGATCTGTATCTGTATCTACATTTACAGATACGCTAAAATCGTCCCCAAGCCATAACCAGTTTCGTTCTATCAGGCAACACCAATTTAATCAGTGACATCTGACGGAAGAAAGCGACCAGGCCAGAAAAGGCGACCTTCCGCTCGAATAGCAAAGCTATTACAAATAAGCGGAAAAATACGTATATTGGTGCTGTCCATTAACATGCGCCAGATGGCGGTAAATATACAAAAAATGATATTTATCAATACGTTTTGCACGTATTACGCAGTTGTTATATAATGAAACAGATATGTAAAATACATATCCGTAACTGTAAACATGGACAAACACCTCGTATTTTTAGCATTTACTTCTGTTCAATACATATGTTTCAGCCATCTAGGCCTCATCGGTTGAACTAGTGAAGCAATGTATATACAAATTAATACAAATCTGTTAAACAACGGATCTGTATCTGTATCTACATTTACGCTAAAATCGTCCCCAAGCCATAACCAGTTTCGTTCTATCAGGCGACACCAATTTAATCAGTGACATCTGACGGAAGAAAGCGACTAGGCCAGAAAAGGCGACCTTCCGCTCGAATAGCAAAGCTATTACAAATAAGCGGAAAAATACGTATATTGGTGCTGTCCATTAACACGCGCCAGATGGCGGTAAATATACAAAAAAGGATATTTATCAATACGTTTTGCACGTATTACGCAGTTGTTATATAATGAAACAGATATGCAAAATACATATCCGTAACTGTAAACATGGACAAACACCTCGTATTTTTAGCATTTACTTCTGTTCAATACATATGTTTCAGCCATCTAGGCCTCATCGGTTGAACTAGTGAAGCAATGTATATACAAATTAATACAGATCTGTTAAACAACGGATCTGTATAGGCCTGGTCGCTTTCTTCCGTCAGATGTCACTGATTAAATTGGTGTCGCCTGATAGAACGAAACTGGTTATGGCTTGGGGACGATTTTAGCGTAAATGTAGATACAGATACAGATCCGTTGTTTAACAGATCTGTATTAATTTGTATATACATTGCTTCACTAGTTCAACCGATGAGGCCTAGATGGCTGAAACATATGTATTGAACAGAAGTAAATGCTAAAAATACGAGGTGTTTGTCCATGTTTACAGTTACGGATATGTATTTTGCATATCTGTTTCATTATATAACAACTGCGTAATACGTGCAAAACGTATTGATAAATATCCTTTTTTGTATATTTACCGCCATCTGGCGCATGTTAATGGACAGCACCAATATACGTATTTTTCCGCTTATTTGTAATAGCTTTGCTATTCGAGGGGAAGGTCGCCTTTTCTGGCCTGGTCGCTTTCTTCCGTCAGATGTCACTGATTAAATTGGTGTCGCCTGATAGAACGAAACTGGTTATGGCTTGGGGACGATTTTAGCGTAAATGTAGATACAGATCCGTTGTTTAACAGATCTGTATTAATTTGTATATACATTGCTTCACTAGTTCAACCGATGAGGCCTAGATGGCTGAAACATATGTATTGAACAGAAGTAAATGCTAAAAATACGAGGTGTTTGTCCATGTTTACAGTTACGGATATGTATTTTGCATATCTGTTTCATTATATAACAACTGCGTAATACGTGCAAAACGTATTGATAAATAACGCCCTGTTGAAAAAGAAATACAAATATAAATGCTGATATTTAACTAAATTAGGATTTTTTAAAATTAAAGACACATATATACTTTATTGTTTTTGTATTTGAACAGAACTATTGAATATCATTTATATATCTATTGGCGCGAAAATAAATCCCTAAAAGATACTGCCAAGTGTAATAAGTAGAGCTGAGGATGTTTGCGGTACGGCAGGACCGTATGTAGTGCATCCCCACATTTAACTATTTATCTAAATATTCTCTGAAATGATTTGCCGGATCTCATAAATTAATAGAGTGATATTTTAGTATGCACTGGATATTGTTATTATACAAAATCATAATAGCCATTTGTATTTATGGATCATAAATAATAATACGCATGTATTTGTATTTGGTTGTGAATTCAATTTAAACTTAAAACGAATCGTAATATTTTAACGACAAGCCGTCCTTACAATACATGCATTCGAGACATAGTGTGCAACTCTACGAATAACTTCCATAATTGATCGAAAATGGACATTTTGGAGCTGAAGTAAAGCCCCTATTCTTAGAAAATTTTATTACTGTCGTTAAGAACTATTATTATAAACAACAAAGGCCTTTTATTAGTGTTGAAGTTTTAGTTTCATTGAATTTCCATGTTGTAAGTAGTCAATTGTAAAGTGTTCATTCACAATATTCTAAAACAAGGTGTAAATTTAACTAAAATCCAGAAAAACACATTCTGATAATATATTACTAGATTAGAAGCTGTGTTTATTACTATTTATTATATTATTTTTATAACCAAATGCAATAAAAGCTACGAAAACAAAAGAAACCTCGATTTATTAAAATCTTGTCACACAGCCTTTCAAAGCCTGGCAGCACATATTTTGCATATATTTTATATATACTACCTACTTGAACTAGGTGAATGAAGTTAGAAGTTATAACTTATAACAACGATAATGCCTCTGGATAACAATGACGAATATTTGACTTCTAAAAGCACTGACAATAACGTAAAGAAGGTTCACTCTCGCTCTAAGAAGACAGTCTTTTGTTACTATTGTGAATCACACGTACAGCATTTTCCTAGGCATTTACTTAGGAACCACAAAACTGAACTAGAAGTTCAGAAGATTTTAGCATTGCCCTCTCTTAGTAAGGAAAGAAAAAGCTTGCTTTATTCTCTAAGAAAGAAAGGCAATTATCTAACTAGCAGTTAGAAAAGGTGCAGAGACTACTAAATACCTACCATGCACATATTGCTTAGGTTTTTATTCTGCCAAGAATCTATGGCGGCATCGTAAGCAATGTGATGCAAATCCAGCAAAAGGAACATCTACAAAAAATTCTCAAGCCGATGCTCAAAATTTTTTATTGCGTCATTTAAGAGTTGACGATCACTTAAAAATGGACGTTTTTCCTCGCATGAGAGCTGATGAAATTTCTCTCATTGCTAAAAAGGATCCACTTATATGTGCATTTGCTTCAAGATACTTGAAAATTCATAGAGAAAAGCATTTTATTCTGGTCGCCTCAAGGAAAATGAGAGAATTGTCTAGACTTCTTATTGAGTCAAAAAAAATAAATCCCTCTATTAAAGATCTCTTCAATGCTCTTAAACCTGAATATTATGATGTTTTAGTTTCTGCGACAAAAGCTGCTTCAAAATACGATATTCAAAATCAGTGCTATCAAGCTCCCACATTTGCTTTGAATATGGGTACAACTTTAAAACAGTGTTGTGATATAGCACTTGTACAGGTACTAAAGAAATCTCAAACACTTCCAAATATAGAGTCAGCAAGTACTGAAGCTGAATTAAAAATATTAATTGAATTAATACAAGGCAACTGGAAATTCGATGTGTCCAGTCAAGCAGCAAGCGATTTGAGTCTCCAAAAATGGAACAAAATAAGAATTGCGCCGCTTGCTAGCGATCTTAAATTATTGAAAGAGTGTCTCATTAGAAAAGCTAATGCCTCTTTATCAGTATTGAAAGAAAGCCCTCAAAATAAAGAAGCATATACTATTTTGTTAGAAACTATATACTGTCGGTTATTATTGTTGAACAGAAGACGTCCTGGCGAACTTCAGAGACTTTTGATTAGTACCTATACATCTGCAATGCAAAATCAAAACACACAAGCTTATGAAGAATTTTCAGAAGTTATTTCTGAAACGGAAAGAATTTTAATGAACAGCTTCAGAAGAATTGTCATAAAAGGTAAGAGAGGACGGGATGTGCCAGTTCTAATAAGTAGAGATGTTCAAGAGCATTTAGACATGATTTTAAAATGTAGAGAACAAATGTCTGAAAGACCAAATAACTACGTATTTGTAAACCCAAGTTCAGGTGAACCAATTGTTGGCTATAAGGTACTGCGAAAATATGCCACATTTTGTAAAGCCAAAAATCCAGATGCTCTTACTTGCACCCGACTTAGGAAGCACTTAGCCACCCTGACACAGTTATTCAATATGACTGAAAATGATATGGAACAACTGGCATCATTTATGGGTCACACATTAGGAATTCATCGAACATCTTACAGACTTTCTGATGATGTTTACCAAACAGCAAAAATATCAAAGCTGCTTATTCTTATGGAAAAAGGTAAAGCTGGCCAATTTAAAGGGAAAAATTTGGACGAAATTAATTTGAATTTGGATGAAAATTTAATGGTACAAACTGATAGTGGTTTAGACGAGAAAGTAGTTTTGTTACAAGAAGATGAGGCTATAGACGAACAGTGGACAGAAAACCAAAAAAAGGTAGTTACTAACTATTTCAAATCCCATATTAAAGAAAAACGACCTCCAAAGAAAAGTGAATGCGAAGATGTATTTTCAAGCCAGCCTGAATTATTACAAAATAAAAATTGGCTAAAAATAAAAGTTTTTGTGCAGAACAAATACAGACTCAATAACAAATAATTCCTCAGTTACTTGTGCTATTTTACTTATGTTTTGCTAAAAATTATTCTATAAAATAATGTTGTATATAGTTTCAGTCCGACAAAAATAATTTTTATACAAACGTGTTTATATGTAATATGTAATAAATAAAGATTTCTAAAAGTGTAAAAATTTTTTTAGATGATCTCGAATAGGAATAATGACTACATTAAAATTTCCATATTTAATAGAGAGTAACTGTTTTACCACATCGTGAAGGCACTTATCTAACAAAAGTTTTCAATACAAATTGCTAAATTTTGTTTCGTCACAAGTGAAAACCAAATTTATAAAGTTAAAATACTGCTTTCTTTTTTTTTTTGATATACATACATTCAAGATTAATTTAATTCCAACAAAAAGCAAACACGGAACTTTTGTCTAAGAAAAGGTATTCGAACTGTCGCATAACCATTCAAAATAAACATCGGTTGTGTACATAATGCTTTTTCTGATCGTAATAAATCATCCACACAAAAAATTTTACATTGTATATAGAAACATGTACAGATTGTTACAAATCCAGTAGTATATGAGCTTCGTGAAGGCCAGAACGACATGCAAACTGACTGAGATTAGCGAGAGAGAAATGGATAGATAGAATATTATTACAACAAAACTGTATTGAACAACTGGAATTCGAACTTATGCTATCATAAGAACATGCCTGATGTAAGACGAGAAAAGATAGTATACATTTCTTTCTTGTCTTACATCAGCAATTTGCCTGTGCGCCAGTCGATCACTGGCACTTGTAGTGATGGAATGTTGAGTACAGCGCGCTTGCGCAAGTAGAGACCACTTCTGCCACATACGCTAACGTGTAGGTTATTCATTCTCTAGTAAGAATTCGTTCGCGTAATATTTTCGCGCAATACGTTTTCCAAAATGAATTATTATTCACCTGAAGAAAAATTACAGATAATAAAATATTTTTATGACGGAAATTCCTTAGCAGCCGTTCGCGATTTGTTTACGGGACAAGTTCCTGATAGATCCATTGCTGACTTATCCCCAGATGATTTTTTTCTTTGCGGATATTTAAAAAAGTCAATACATGGTAATCAAATAAGGCGACCTACTAATTTAGAAAAATTACGGTAGAAACATTGCATAATGTCAGAATGTCATTTTATAATCATCTGGAGTTTCGCTTAGCACAAGAAGGTTGTATCTTCGAGCACTTAATTTAAAGTTAAGTGTTGATATTAAATTAACTTATTTTATTATTAGAATTTTTTTTTTTTAATATTTGTGATTTTTTTATGTTATCAGAAAGTATTTATTTGTTTATCATGTTTAGCAGTATTATTTAGTTACATATTTTTCAATGTTGTTAGAGTTAATAAGCCGCTCTGTTCACATGTAAAGTGAATGGGACTTTACAATACCACAATATTACCGCGAGAATTAATCATCCTAATGTTTTTTAGAGCATTGGGTAATCTTACGCACAGTAAATTCTATTTATATTGTAATGTTTTTCTGGGTTCGAAAATAATATTATTAACCACTAACACCATTCATTAAAAGCGATATATTTATTTGCTTAGATATTTTTTATTGTTTGATATTTAATACAATAGTTTTCATTCAATATATTTTGTTTTGTTCAGAATAAAATATGTCTTGAATCGTTATACAGTATGTCTCCGGATCGACTTTAAAAGAGGAAAAAACTTCTTATTTTTGATTTCTCAGAAAATTTCACTCTTGATGATTTACTCTGCTTGTTTTCAAACCCCCAAAACACAAATTACTTTTTATTGAACTCGAACGGTTCTGGAGATAATATCATTTTCTTGCTAGAAAATATACAAATTAAGTTCAAGTTTTATTTAATAAATTTAACAAATAATGGTAAAATGAAATAAAATTCTCAAAAAGCTAAACTATTAATTTTCTATTCAAATAATGCTCCTCCTTTTTCTGCGCAGATTTTAATGCGAGCTCTAAATTCATTGAAACTGCGTCTTATTTCTAAGATTGATAAGGACTGGACTGCATTTTGTATCCTATTTTTTAATTGCTCTTCATCATTGTCTAGTGGCTTACTGTACACAATTTGTTTTAAACGACCCCACAGATAAAAGTCCATTATTGTAAGATCAGGACTTCTCGGTGGCCATAAAATGGGACCATCTCTTCCTATCCAGTTATCATGGAACTCTGTATTGAGCCACTGGCGAACAATGCCGGCATAATGAGCAGGGCACCCATCATGCTCGTAAAACATTTCCATTCGGTAGTTTACGGGCAATTCATCCAGTTCATCAGTTAAACAATTTTGCAACATTTCCAAATATCAATTACGGTTTAAATTTTGATCAAAAAAATATGGGCCAATAATGCCATGGTATGAAACTGCACACCACACATTAACTTTTTTAAAATATTGTCTGCGACAAGAAATTCTGAAGTTTGGATTCATCTCACTCCAGTACCGGCAACAATTTTTTTCCTCCTTTAAAGTCGATCCGGGGACATACTGTATATGATCTTATATCGCAAAGTTTACTGCAGTGCAATCGACCATTACCATGCTATTCGCTTTCCTTTCAAACTGTATGTACCAAACGAAATATAACAAAGTGTGCATCTAAATACACTAATAAAGTTACTTAAAGCTTCTATTAGAATTCATGTTTAGTTTAATTTTTTAATAGAGTTATTCAACAGAAACATTTAGATTTAAGTGATATATAAACTGGTCAGACTGTGTGGGAAACGATAGTTTGCCTGAATGCGTTAACCATTTTTACAAAACAAGAAAAAGTCATTTCCAATATTAATATTCTATCTGATAGTATCGTTACAAATTATTAGTAGAATTCTAAGAAAAAATAATTGTCTGACTTTTGCCAATTATACGTTTTAAATATCATCAAACCACCATTGAAACAATAAATGAACTGATTACGGTGTTGTCAATACTTTGGAGGACTCATCCACTGTGTATTTGAAATTAAATATATGAAGGATGACTGAACCACTTTGAAATGGGAACATATTATATACACGGTATATACGAACGATAGTCACACCAACTGCCGATACGGCTAGGCTCGCAACTAGGATATTCAAACTATCGAAAAAAACGTCATAGGTCATCTACTTGAAATTTTGTGAACTGTTATATGTCGATGAAGTGAATAATTTTACACAGCAAGCGATAGGTCCTTCGTATACGGATGACCCACCGCACTCGGATGACCTATTCAATGCAAACTGCCTATTAGCGGAAGACTTAGCTACTGCAGGATATATATATATATATATATATATATATATATATAATAACTTCGTGACCTTGGTATGATATGGTAAACCTAATCAGTAGGCGATTAAAGGTCTGTATATTACTTCAAAATATATGTATTTAAAAAACTCTACATGTTTCGGCTGTATACGCCTTTATCAAGAGAATACAAAATATGAATGATAGGATATAAATGTCAAGTAATTAAGTTGCTATGGTTCAAATTATTCAAAGATACATTCCAGTAATAATAATAAATCATGCCTTAGTATTCCAAAAAATAGATAAGAAGGTGTGAAAATATGTGTTGTTCGCTGCTAGCAATTTGTGTCTCCTTCTGGGTATGAACTTGTGTGTGCAGCAACCAACACACATGTATGTTTCAATTATTCTGATATATATATATATATTGAATTTAATTGGAGTGAGAAATGAGAATTATTCAAATCTCATCTCACATGCAATTGTCGCTAAATTTGTGCAGTTGATTCTACAATCTGACAAGATTACTCCTGCCGAAGAATGTAGACGCAAACACGTCGCGACGTCAGCCATCCACCTGTGCGGATAATGAAAATTGTATGAAAAAAACCACATCCGTCCAGAAACGTGCAGATATCGATATTTCACTGTCGTTACAGATCATCAGTACACGATATTCGGACATAGACATGATTTTTATTTGTATACTTTCGTGTATATATACGAATTATATTGAATTTAATTGGAGTGAGAAATGAGAATTATTCAAATCTCATCTCACATACAATTGTCGCTAAATTTGTGCAGTTGATTCTACAATCTGACAAGATTACTCCTGCCGAAGAATGTAGATGCAAACACGTCGCGACGTCAGCCATCCACCTGTGCGGATAATGAAAATAATAATAATGTGAGATGAGATTTGAATAATTCTCATTTCTTACTCCAATTAAATTCAATATAATTCGTATATATACACGAAAGTATACAAATAAAAATCATGTCTATGTCCGAATATCGTGTACTGATGATCTGTAACGACAGTGAAATATTTACATCATGTAAGAGGACCATGTGCGATTCTACAACTATAATATCTACCAGACGTTCGAAATAAGGATATCGTAACCTGCCATTGCTATATCTGTTGGTTTTCTATGGAACATTTGACATTTTAGAAGACACGTGGTTTGACATTTCCATTTGTACTTAAAGTGACAGGTATTTTGTAAAGATTGTTTACCTTAATTATATTAAAGATATAACTTTTCTCGAGATCAGATACCAAATTTCTAAATTTACTCACGACATTTCAAAGTATCTATACAACTTTTATATATTATATCTTGTTTTATAATTGGAAAAGGACATCAGTTGATTTCTAAAATATATTATAATTATTATTGACCTAGTCGTTTTATTGTATGTACTCTTGTGTAGCTATCTGTACGTCCGGAACCTACCTTTGACCCAGAGATAAGCAGTATTCATCTCAGATTATCTTTTATATATGCATTGAGCTAGCATAATACAGGGTATTCTTTCTAAATTTATTTATATATATCATTAATAAATTTTCTTATTTTCTTATACCACGTCAGCACTATATCAATAATTGGCGGTCCAACTTAGGGGCTGTTATCCGTAGTATATCATTAATAGTCGCCCGAACGTGGGGCTTTTCTCTGCTAAGCCTACAGCAGTATATCATTAATTGGCCCAGCAACGTGGGGCAATTCTCCACGGCATTCCAGCTGTATAACAATATATATATATATATATATATATATATATATATATATATATATATATACATATATATATATATATACAGTAAAATTCCCCTTAACGGACACTTCCCATAAGCGGACACTCCCTTTAGACAGACATTGTTGCCAGGTCCCGGCAGCGCTCCATAAGAAAAGCATTGCAGTCGCTTTCCCTTGAACGGACGCTTCTATTGAGCGGACGCGCACCCCCGCTTGACAAAAAAAAATTCTCTTGGACGGACATTTAGCTTATTTTTTTTCGATTTTTTCATGTCATAATTTACAAATAAGCTTGCCAAGACTCTTTTAATTTGTTCGCTTTAGCCACAAGGTACGGTTTATCATATTTACTACATCACATAACATACTTTAATGTGGGTATGGTAATTATTTTCTCTCTCACATAATGTTTTCAATCTAACATTTTTTCTACAATTTACGCTTCTGCTTCGGAGAGTTGACAATACTAATTCTTGCAATGTTTGTGGTGCGTACGTATGGTGTACAAACCTATTTGAGCAACAGCTTGTAATCGATGCCATTAGTTACGCGATTTAGGGGATTCCCCAATAACATAGATGTGCGTTTGTTTGTTGTAGTTTGGAAAGCATTGTTCATTCGTTTCTATACATTAGTGCGGGCGTGACGTTTGAAAATGGGTAAAAAGAGGTCTGTATTAACTATTAAGCAAAAAATAGAAGTGATTGAAGTGTACAAAAAAGAAAAATTAAGTGTGAGAAATTTATCGAAGCGATTTAGCATTAGTAAAACTCAAGCTTCTGACATTATAAAGAAAAGAGAAGAGATAATACAAAAATGGCACTCCAATGTAAATTTAAATGAGAAAAGAAGATTTTTTAATGCTGAAGGGCTGACAATTGATCAGTTGTCCTACGAATGGTTTCTCGCAGCACGCAATAAAGGAATTCCA
The DNA here is from genome assembly GCA_935421215.2 of Melolontha melolontha. Classification (NCBI taxonomy): domain Eukaryota; kingdom Metazoa; phylum Arthropoda; class Insecta; order Coleoptera; family Scarabaeidae; genus Melolontha; species Melolontha melolontha. Next base: position 294,212 of record OW285244.1, on the reverse strand, counting down.
TTAACTGGTACGTACGTTAGGTTTTTTAATTCTATACAAAAGATTTACAGCAGATTGATTCATTTTATCATTAATTTACTAAGTGGATTCAGATTGACTAATATGTTTTATTCAAATAATTTTACTTTTCCATTTAGGCCCATAGCTGAATCCTTGGGTAGCAACACTTTTAATGCCTCGTCGGGTTGGCTTAACAAGTTTAAAATTCGTCACAATATTACGTTCAAAGCGATATGTGGCGAAGCCGCCTCTGTTAATCCTGATGATGTAGCAGCATTCATGGTGAAACTACCTTCTCTAATAAAAGGGTACATACCAAAAAATATTTACAATGCTGACGAAACTGGGCTTTATTTTAGGGCATTACCAAACAAGACCATGACTTCAAAAATCAAAAATGTGTGGGAGGAAAACTGTCTAAGGAAAGGATAACAATATTGCACTGTGCGAACATGGCTGGAGACAAAGAAAAGCTGCTGGTTATTGGAAAGGCATCTAAACCAAGAGCTTTTAAAAATTTAATAAAAGATAATTTACCGGTGACATGGAAATCAAACACCAAATCGTGGATGACGTCTGAAATTATGAGTGAATGGTTAGAAAATTTCGACCGAAAAATGGGAGGGCAAAATAGGCAAATTTTACTTTTTTTGGACAATGCGGCATCGCATCCAAAAAACATCAATTTGAAAAACATTAAAATACATTTTTTGCCTCCTAATTGTACTTCAATTAGCCAACCACTTGATCAGGGTGTTACTAAAAATTTTAAGCGTAATTACAGAACTTTGATACTGAGGCACTTGACTGCTGGAGAAAGGATATTTCCAGACAACATATGGCGTCGTTACTTCACATTAATTATGTGGACGGTATGCGAGGTACTTCGGCTGTCTGACAACAGGTAGCGCCGAATTTACTTCTGCGCTCGGTCTGGATAATTACGGTGGTTCTTTTCTGTGAATGTGTCTGGAAATATCCTTTCTCCAGCAGGGGCGTACCGATGAGCTTGTAGAAAAGCGAAATACGTATCTACGTCTCTGGGGATAGGATATATTCGGACACGTTCACAGAAAATATTAATAGTGAACCTGCATTTGTGTTCTTCACACCAGATTTTTAATAATATTTTATATTATTAAAAATACCTTTGTATTATACAAAACTGGTGGGGTTTACCTACTCATGTATGTTTCAATTATTCTGATACATTACACATGCGGTTAAGCCGTAGTATGAGTGAAGGCACAAACAAAATGCAATTTTCTAGAGAGTTGGCTGTGCTAACCTTTGGAATGGCGTCGTTACTTCACATTAATTATGTGGACGGTATGCGAGGTACTTCGGCTGTCTGACAACAGGTAGCGCCGAATTTACTTCTGCGCTCGGTCTGGATAATTACGGTGATAGGGCGGGGTGGTTCTTTTCTGTGAATGTGTCTGGAAATATCCTTTCTCCAGCAGGGGCGTACCGATGAGCTTGTAGAAAAGCGAAATACGTATCTACGTCTCTGGGGATAGGATATATTCGGACACGTTCACAGAAAATATTAATAGTGAACCTGCATTTGTGTTCTTCACACCAGATTTTTAATAATATTTTATATTATTAAAAATACCTTTGTATTATATAAAACTGGTGGGGTTTACCTACTCATGTATGTTTCAATTATTCTGATATATATATATATTGAATTTAATTGGAGTGAGAAATGAGAATTATTCAAATCTCATCTCACATGCAATTGTCGCTAAATTTGTGCAGTTGATTCTACAATCTGACAAGATTACTCCTGCCGAAGAATGTAGACGCAAACACGTCGCGACGTCAGCCATCCACCTGTGCGGATAATGAAAATTGTATGAAAAAAACCACATCCGTCCAGAAACGTGCAGATATCGATATTTCACTGTCGTTACAGATCATCAGTACACGATATTCGGACATAGACATGATTTTTATTTGTATACTTTCGTGTATATATACGAATTATATTGAATTTAATTGGAGTGAGAAATGAGAATTATTCAAATCTCATCTCACATACAATTGTCGCTAAATTTGTGCAGTTGATTCTACAATCTGACAAGATTACTCCTGCCGAAGAATGTAGATGCAAACACGTCGCGACGTCAGCCATCCACCTGTGCGGATAATGAAAATAATAATAATGTGAGATGAGATTTGAATAATTCTCATTTCTTACTCCAATTAAATTCAATATAATTCGTATATATACACGAAAGTATACAAATAAAAATCATGTCTATGTCCGAATATCGTGTACTGATGATCTGTAACGACAGTGAAATATCGATATCTGCACGTTTCTGGACGGATGTGGTTTTTTTCATACAATTTTCATTATCCGCACAGGTGGATGGCTGACGTCGCGACGTGTTTGCGTCTACATTCTTCGGCAGGAGTAATCTTGTCAGATTGTAGAATCAACTGCACAAATTTAGCGACAATTGCATGTGAGATGAGATTTGAATAATTCTCATTTCTCACTCCAATTAAATTCAATATATATATATATATATATATATATATATATATATATATATATATATATATCAGAATAATTGAAACATACATGAGTAGGTAAACCCCACCAGTTTTATATAATACAAAGGTATTTTTAATAATATAAAATATTATTAAAAATCTGGTGTGAAGAACACAAATGCAGGTTCACTATTAATATTTTCTGTGAACGTGTCCGAATATATCCTATCCCCAGAGACGTAGATACGTATTTCGCTTTTCTACAAGCTCATCGGTACGCCCCTGCTGGAGAAAGGATATTTCCAGACACATTCACAGAAAAGAACCACCCCGCCCTATCACCGTAATTATCCAGACCGAGCGCAGAAGTAAATTCGGCGCTACCTGTTGTCAGACAGCCGAAGTACCTCGCATACCGTCCACATAATTAATGTGAAGTAACGACGCCATTCCAAAGGTTAGCACAGCCAACTCTCTAGAAAATTGCATTTTGTTTGTGCCTTCACTCATACTACGGCTTAACCGCATGTGTAATGTATCAGAATAATTGAAACATACATGAGTAGGTAAACCCCACCAGTTTTGTATAATACAAAGGTATTTTTAATAATATAAAATATTATTAAAAATCTGGTGTGAAGAACACAAATGCAGGTTCACTATTAATATTTTCTGTGAACGTGTCCGAATATATCCTATCCCCAGAGACGTAGATACGTATTTCGCTTTTCTACAAGCTCATCGGTACGCCCCTGCTGGAGAAAGGATATTTCCAGACACATTCACAGAAAAGAACCACCGTAATTATCCAGACCGAGCGCAGAAGTAAATTCGGCGCTACCTGTTGTCAGACAGCCGAAGTACCTCGCATACCGTCCACATAATTAATGTGAAGTAACGACGCCATATGTTGTCTGGAAATATCCTTTCTCCAGCAGTCAAGTGCCTCAGTATCAAAGTTCTGTAATTACGCTTAAAATTTTTAGTAACACCCTGATCAAGTGGTTGGCTAATTGAAGTACAATTAGGAGGCAAAAAATGTATTTTAATGTTTTTCAAATTGATGTTTTTTGGATGCGATGCCGCATTGTCCAAAAAAAGTAAAATTTGCCTATTTTGCCCTCCCATTTTTCGGTCGAAATTTTCTAACCATTCACTCATAATTTCAGATGTCATCCACGATTTGGTGTTTGATTTCCATGTCACCGGTAAATTATCTTTTATTAAATTTTTAAAAGCTCTTGGTTTAGATGCCTTTCCAATAACCAGCAGCTTTTCTTTGTCTCCAGCCATGTTCGCACAGTGCAATATTGTTATCCTTTCCTTAGACAGTTTTCCTCCCACACATTTTTGATTTTTGAAGTCATGGTCTTGTTTGGTAATGCCCTAAAATAAAGCCCAGTTTCGTCAGCATTGTAAATATTTTTTGGTATGTACCCTTTTATTAGAGAAGGTAGTTTCACCATGAATGCTGCTACATCATCAGGATTAACAGAGGCGGCTTCGCCACATATCGCTTTGAACGTAATATTGTGACGAATTTTAAACTTGTTAAGCCAACCCGACGAGGCATTAAAAGTGTTGCTACCCAAGGATTCAGCTATGGGCCTAAATGGAAAAGTAAAATTATTTGAATAAAACATATTAGTCAATCTGAATCCACTTAGTAAATTAATGATAAAATGAATCAATCTGCTGTAAATATTTTGTATAGAATTAAAAAACCTAACGTACGTACCAGTTAATGGAATTCCTTTATTGCGTGCTGCGAGAAACCATTCGTAGGACAACTGATCAATTGTCAGCCCTTCAGCATTAAAAAATCTTCTTTTCTCATTTAAATTTACATTGGAGTGCCATTTTTGTATTATCTCTTCTCTTTTCTTTATAATGTCAGAAGCTTGAGTTTTACTAATGCTAAATCGCTTCGATAAATTTCTCACACTTAATTTTTCTTTTTTGTACACTTCAATCACTTCTATTTTTTGCTTAATAGTTAATACAGACCTCTTTTTACCCATTTTCAAACGTCACGCCCGCACTAATGTATAGAAACGAATGAACAATGCTTTCCAAACTACAACAAACAAACGCACATCTATGTTATTGGGGAATCCCCTAAATCGCGTAACTAATGGCATCGATTACAAGCTGTTGCTCAAATAGGTTTGTACACCATACGTACGCACCACAAACATTGCAAGAATTAGTATTGTCAACTCTCCGAAGCAGAAGCGTAAATTGTAGAAAAAATGTTAGATTGAAAACATTATGTGAGAGAGAAAATAATTACCATACCCACATTAAAGTATGTTATGTGATGTAGTAAATATGATAAACCGTACCTTGTGGCTAAAGCGAACAAATTAAAAGAGTCTTGGCAAGCTTATTTGTAAATTATGACATGAAAAAATCGAAAAAAAATAAGCTAAATGTCCGTCCAAGAGAATTTTTTTTTGTCAAGCGGGGGTGCGCGTCCGCTCAATAGAAGCGTCCGTTCAAGGGAAAGCGACTGCAATGCTTTTCTTATGGAGCGCTGCCGGGACCTGGCAACAATGTCTGTCTAAAGGGAGTGTCCGCTTATGGGAAGTGTCCGTTAAGGGGAATTTTACTGTATATATATATATATATGTATATATATATATATATATATATATATATATATATATATATATTGTTATACAGCTGGAATGCCGTGGAGAATTGCCCCACGTTGCTGGGCCAATTAATGATATACTGCTGTAGGCTTAGCAGAGAAAAGCCCCACGTTCGGGCGACTATTAATGATATACTACGGATAACAGCCCCTAAGTTGGACCGCCAATTATTGATATAGTGCTGACGTGGTATAAGAAAATAAGAAAATTTATTAATGATATATATAAATAAATTTAGAAAGAATACCCTGTATTATGCTAGCTCAATGCATATATAAAAGATAATCTGAGATGAATACTGCTTATCTCTGGGTCAAAGGTAGGTTCCGGACGTACAGATAGCTACACAAGAGTACATACAATAAAACGACTAGGTCAATAATAATTATAATATATTTTAGAAATCAACTGATGTCCTTTTCCAATTATAAAACAAGATATAATATATAAAAGTTGTATAGATACTTTGAAATGTCGTGAGTAAATTTAGAAATTTGGTATCTGATCTCGAGAAAAGTTATATCTTTAATATAATTAAGGTAAACAATCTTTACAAAATACCTGTCACTTTAAGTACAAATGGAAATGTCAAACCACGTGTCTTCTAAAATGTCAAATGTTCCATAGAAAACCAACAGATATAGCAATGGCAGGTTACGATATCCTTATTTCGAACGTCTGGTAGATATTATAGTTGTAGAATCGCACATGGTCCTCTTACATGATGTAAATAGCAAGGTTATGTGTATATACGATTTCCAGATGAGTGTATCTTGTCCAAAAATTTCCAAAGATAATTCCAGTAGCTTCTTTAGTAAAACTGCATAAACGAAGATAGATTAATATATAGAAGGAATCAAAATAGTGAAGATTATTAGGATTCCTTGATCTCCACACACGAAGAAAATCTTCTCGCAAGGTCAATATGTCAAATTATTTTAAATTATCCACTTTCTGGTGATTAAAACGTTCTAATAAGTTATTATGAGAATAATTTCGTAGAGGAATTCAAAAATAACACTTAATTATTCAACTGTATGCAAAAAAAACTTCTCAATCAATAATATTGTTTTTCGTTGTCCCGGTTCCCATAAGATAAATTTGTATTTCCATAAATCAGATTTTCTTAGGAATTTGTACAATGATCTCGAAAATTATATTAAAGACAACTATGACAAATTAAAATAAATAATAATTTTGAATGTTAGTTTTGTAAATAAAATATATAATTTAGTAATAAAAATAATTCTGACAGGCTAAATGTCATGCTGATGAAATCTACTCACGTATTCCAAATTTAGAAATGATATTATCCAAGGAACAATAAAAGATATTACAATATTAAAAGAAATATATGTATAACAAAGAATATAACTATAATCAGATTTAGAAAACCTAGATCTTCGCGGAAAAATGTAAAGATATTTAAATAAAGAGCGAGAAATAAAAATGGATTGAATATAATTTACAATTTTTATCGATATCAATATTTCTATATCCAACTATGGTTTTACATTAATATACAAAAATTTAGCTATTCAATAATCTCACAAAACATTATTTTTCAGATATAACATTCTCGGATCTGTTATCTTATAAGAAGAAGAATTTGATATGTGGGTTAATTGCCCTACAACATTATCCCCATTGTTAACAGGAAAAATTCTAAGAAAAAGGAATTTTTTCGGCAAAATAAATGCTATTATAGACGGTAAAATAAATAGTGTAAAAGAAGATTGTATCTTGTTTTATTTTTATAAAAGGAAAACTTGTTCGTAATTGTTTAAGTTAAATATTAAAACGAATAATGATCCATCAAATTGATTCACACAAAACAGAAAACTGAACTTTATGGAAACTATTTGTAGCAAATATAAATGCCATACTATTAAGGAAAAGTTTTAGAAATTATTATTAAGTAAATAAATCTGTTATGATCAAAAACTATTAAAGAATCTCAAATTCATTGAACAGTAGTATTAAGTATTAAAGGAAAAAGTGTAACTTTAAGGAAAAATTGTGTTTAACATATTAAGTAAATGTATCAAAGTTCATATAATTGTCACAGAATATTATCAAATTAAAAATTAAAGAAATTATTTATTAAATTTTCATATAAATTGATAATTGAAAAATTGAATTATATCTATAGTATAAGTAAATACTTTCAAAATGTAAATATTAAACAAAATCAGTAGTTGAAAAAATTAAATTGCTTTTATAGAGTTAAATAATATTCTTACGAACTGAAAATATTTATTTATATTAGTAGTTGAATATTTAATATGAGTTTTATATATAATTATATCTTTTCGACCTGTAATAATCCTGTAAAACTGGGCTGTTTTCTGTGATCTAAATTTTGTATTAAATTCTTGTTTTATTTGTATTCGATATTCTGGTATTAGATAATGGTGTTATACTTGGGGTTATTGTTTTGTTAATCTCTTGTATTGATGGTATAAGCTTAATATTCTTTTATAATAAATTGTTATATATAATCCTCATTTATAAATGATATCTTTCCATATAAGTTTTAGCTTCCATAATAAATAATGCTTCTCATACATACAAATCATCGCTTTCCAAACCATACGCAAATCTTCATATCCATTCCTTTAACATATATAATCTACCAATAATAAGACCTATTTGTCTTTTTCTATTATTCATAATTAATTCTATATACCCCATTATCATATAATGTTTCCTACTAACTTTATAAATCTGTACCTTATCCATTTCAATTATCAATTCATCAAGCCTTTTATTTATTTTCAGTCTAACTATCTCTTTCAATATAAAACGTTTAAACTTTCTTTATTTAACTTGAACATACTTATATGTGGTTGTTTTTCCCCATTATATATTTTGATTTATTGTACAATATTATTCAAATAATTGTTCATTTGTAAGTTTATTTATACCATTAGAATATATTATGTTACTTTTTTTTTCTCAGAATATAATATCTCTTTATTATTGTTCAACAGTTTTAATATTTAAGCTCCAGTTATAGAAGTTATACCTCTTTTAATATGTTAATAATTTTTCTCATTATCGTTCATTAATTATATTTAAGTTTTATATTGTGTTCTTTTTCCTATACAAAAGTAATCTGCACATCTTTGTTAGTATTTTATATAAATCTAATTAGTTTAGTTTGTGAGTAATAAGAAATCATGACCCCATCTTAGCTTAGTTCGTCATTGTATGTATATTAGAACACCGAGATTCTAACAAAATTTGTTTAAATTATTATTTTCCGACGAACGATTTCATGGATATTAATGCTGTTATCTATGTATAAAAATATCATATTGCCTCTACCTAGTGTTTTGTGAAGGTTTTTAATAATTAGTGTATGTGTAATTACCATTCTTGTATAAGTGTGTAAATTGGTGTTGAGTTTTGTGTTAAGTATAGTGTTCATAAAATTGTTAATATTAAAATATTCATTATTAATAGTATTGTTTATGGTTCCTACTTTATAAAATGTTTCATCAATGTCAGTATGTATATAAATGAGTTTTGTAAAATTAGGGTTGTGTTTTGTATATAAATATTTGCTTGAGTCATGTAGGTAGCATTATTGTGAATAAAGTTTCTAATTTTATGAATATTAATATTAATTTGATTGATGTCTCTATATTAAAATTATCATACTCTTTAGCATAAATTAATAGAAAATTCTGATATGCTCTATCATTTATTTGAAATTGATTACGTAAATTAGATTTAGTTTTGTATCTCAACGGTTTATTAAATTTACAGTCAGACATAATTTTAGTTACCTTTTTGTTGTTATTTGTGTTCATACTAGTGCCCAAATGTTGTTCTTTCAGTACCGGATTGCATATTACCTCTTCTTGTTGGATTCTTGTAATTATTTTGTCTTCTTCGATATTCTTTACTTGCAATCCCCATTGCCTGTTTTGTAAATGTATTATCACTTCTAATTTAGTAATAATATTCTGTTCCAATTTTTCATTCATCCTCTTCATTTCTTGTTGATTTTCTTCATTCATCTTCTTCATATCTTGTTGATTTTGTTCTATTTTCTCGTTCATTATCTTCATATCTTCTTTAAGAGTATGTTGATTTTGTTCTATCTTCTCTGTCTGTATTATCATTGCTTGTTGACTTTCTTCGAATTTCTCATTCATACCTTTCATTACTTCTTTCAAACTTTGCTGATTTTGATCAAATTTTCCCATCATAACTTCAAACATGACCTTCATCTGGTCAACTGGCGTTTCTTCTTGTGCAGCATGAACCTCTGTTGTAGTGGACCTCTCACCTTCACCTTTATCCTGACCATCATCAGATCTTTCCATTCTAGATCCTGAACGAGAACGTGTTTCCATTATAAAATTGATTGATATTATAAAATAATGTAAGTATTAATTGTAAATAGAAAATTGTTAGTTTAACGATAAGTAATATTAAGAATGTTGTTCTGTATTTGATGTAATAAATAAAATTTAGATAAACTATTGATAAAAATAACCACGTTTTTAATTTATTCTACTATTAATGTCTATATTATAATAAAATAATCTTTTATTTTATGCACCCTACATACTGTCTGTACATCCGTTAAACTGCCCCAGGTTGCTGGCGTCAATTAATGTTATACAGCTGGAATGCCGTGGAGAATTGCCCCACGTTGCTGGGTCAATTAATGATATACTGCTGTAGGCTTAGCAGAGAAAAGCTCCACGTTCGGGCGACTATTAATGATATACTACGGATAACAGCCCCTAAGTTGGACCGCCAATTATTGATATAGCGCTGACGTGGTATAAGAAAATAAGAAAATTTATTAATGATATATATAAATAAATTTAGAAAGAATACCCTGTATTATGCTAGCTCAATGCATATATAAAAAATAATCTGAGATGAATACTGCTTATCTCTGGGTCAAAGGTAGGTTCCGGACGTACAGATAGCTACACAAGAGTACATACAATAAAACGACTAGGTCAATAATAATTATAATATATTTTAGAAATCAACTGATGTCCTTTTCCAATTATAAAACAAGATATAATATATAAAAGTTGTATAGATACTTTGAAATGTCGTGAGTAAATTTAGAAATTTGGTATCTGATCTCGAGAAAAGTTATATCTTTAATATAATTAAGGTAAACAATCTTTACAAAATACCTGTCACTTTAAGTACAAATGGAAATGTCAAACCACGTGTCTTCTAAAATGTCAAATGTTCCATAGAAAACCAACAGATATAGCAATGGCAGGTTACGATATCCTTATTTCGAACGTCTGGTAGATATTATAGTTGTAGAATCGCACATGGTCCTCTTACATGATGTAAATAGCAAGGTTATGTGTATATACGATTTCCAGATGAGTGTATCTTGTCCAAAAATTTCCAAAGATAATTCCAGTAGCTTCTTTAGTAAAACTGCATAAACGAAGATAGATTAATATATAGAAGGAATCAAAATAGTGAAGATTATTAGGATTCCTTGATCTCCACACACGAAGAAAATCTTCTCGCAAGGTCAATATGTCAAATTATTTTAAATTATCCACTTTCTGGTGATTAAAACGTTCTAATAAATTATTATGAGAATAATTTCGTAGAGGAATTCAAAAATAACACTTAATTATTCAACTGTATGCAAAAAAAACTTCTCAATCAATAATATTGTTTTTCGTTGTCCCGGTTCCCATAAGATAAATTTGTATTTCCATAAATCAGATTTTCTTAGGAATTTGTACAATGATCTCGAAAATTATATTAAAGACAACTATGACAAATTAAAATAAATAATAATTTTGAATGTTAGTTTTGTAAATAAAATATATAATTTAGTAATAAAAATAATTCTGACAGCTAAATGTCATGCTGATGAAATCTACTCACGTATTCCAAATTCCAAATTTAGAAATGATATTATCCAAGGAACAATAAAAGATATTACAATATTAAAAGAAATATATGTATAACAAAGAATATAACTATAATCAGATTTAGAAAACCTAGATCTTCGCGGAAAAATGTAAAGATATTTAAATAAAGAGCGAGAAATAAAAATGGATTGAATATAATTTACAATTTTTATCGATATCAATATTTCTAAATCCAACTATGGTTTTACATTAATATACAAAAATTTAGCTATTCAATAATCTCACAAAACATTATTTTTCAGATATAACATTCTCGGATCTGTTATCTTATAAGAAGAAGAATTTGATATGTGGGCTAATTGCCCTACAACAATATATATATATATATATATATATATATATATATATATATATATTGAAATGTAGCGGAAGAGCTGAATAATAATGAATGAGAAATAAAAATGAAATGACAGAAAAACTAGCTCAGAAATGAAAATAAAGAATTTAATATAATAGTAAGCAGAAAACTTCTTAATCTCAGAGTCAAAAGCAAGTTCCGAATACACAGACAGCAACACAGAAATACATAAAATAAAACAACTAAGTCAAATTAAATAACTAATAAATTTATTAAATAATGTTATGACGATAGACTACAAGATACAATAATGTATAATTAAACAAGTTTTAAATGTATATGTATGTAACCTTCTATAATGCTAGATACATTGGGTTGCCTACACCAAATTAGTGAATTTTTTTATTAAAAATGAATGGGTCGTGTCAAAATCTGGTGATTAAACAAAATAAGAATTACAAAATACTGATAATAATATGCAGAAGAATATTATTTTTGAAATAACGTGAGTAATTTAATTTTTATAATATGAGACCGCAAGAAATGTAATATCTTTAATTTAAATACAGGAATAAATTTTCTTAAGAATACCTGGTGCTTATGACCGAAATGGTAATGTCTAATTCAACGTGTTCTCTGGATGTAGAAAACTCCGAGGAATCTCCAAAAGGTACAGCTAGGTAGGCTTCAAAATATTTGGCACAATCGTCTGGTAGTTTAACTTATCTCAGATCCGCATACGTTACTATTATACGTAGAAAACTGCTAGGTTATGTACATTGATTATATCCTGCTGAGGTGTTCTTATTTTCAAAATAACCAAAAAGGGGTCCAGAATCTTCTAATTGAGCGCTGCTTAAACGTAAGCTATTTTAGACATGATGGAAAGCTCTAAAGTTATGGTTATAAAGTTTTCTAGAACTTCCACAAACGAAGATAACCTTCTTTCCAGGTAAATATATTATGCGATTATAATTATACCACTTTCCTGAGAATTATAAGTGACCATAAACAATTTTTATAATAAATTTTAAGAAGGAATTTTAAAATATCACTACTTTTTAAAACTGCATGCAAAAATCTTCCAATCAATAATATTGTTTTTCATCGTCTTGACTACATAAGAAATGTAGTATAAACATAAATCAAATTTTCTTAGAAAATTTATACAATGAATTTGAAAATTATATGGAAGATAATTTTGTCAGAATGGAAAGAAATAATTTTAAATGTTTCATATCTGTATTTCTTAAATATTACAGAGATGAAAATATCTCTGACAATCTATTAATGTGATAATAAATCCAACTCACGTAATTCCAATTGCACATTTTAAATGTGATGTTATCAAAAGTCATAATAAATAACAAAATTTACAGTAATCTGAACATACATGGAATAATCATAGTCAGTTTAAGAAATCTAAAATTCTCGCGAACATAAGTAAGATGAATTTAATTAAAGAGCGAAATATAAAGATAGACTAAATATAGCATATAATATTAATCGGTAACATGATTTTTAAAACCAATTATGATTTTACATCTTCAAAATACAAAATTCTAACTATAAAGTAATATTTCACAAATCTGAATATTCCAGATATAACATTCTTGGAACTGATATCTAATTAGAAGAAGAATTCATTTAAGAAGAAAACAGACCCACATCAATATATATATATATATATATATATATATTGATAGCGGCCCCCTTTTATAATGGGCTGTGGTGAGATTATAAAATGTTAATGAGATAAAAGTGTAAGATAAAATTATGTATTTGAAAAGATTAGTCGGGCGCCTTAATTTATAAAATCTCACCCCAGATTGCGCTATCTTTATCTCAAATAGCCAACTAGTCGGAAAGCAAGAAACTATTTTTAATAAAACTTTACTAAATGTGAGTGATCTCGGGCTCGTTGTGAGTTTTAGGTTGTTGCTTCCAAAAAAGAGAATAATGTTAATGTTGACGCTTAATATAATAACTCCTACAAATAAATATGAACAAATAAAAGATTCAAGTAAAATTAAAAATATTATGTTTATTAAATTAAAGGAAACTGTAAAAATATAACGTATTACAAATGTGATATTAACGAAACTGCATATACGCATAAACAACAAGGTGTTACTAATGTGAAAAGAGGTTATGTGTGTTAAACTAATAAATAATATGAATATAAATGTGAATACTCTTATTACAATAATGGTGAGTACCCTTTTATTGTTATCTCTAAGATATAAATAGGTTGTTTAATTAAATATAAAGATCATGACAGGATGTGATAGATTAGGTAAATAATTCGAGTATATTATTAAATAAAAGTTTAAAGAATTTAATTTTTGAAAATAAATAATAAATATTATCTGAAAACCTGTTATAATAATGATGCTGATGTATGTTTGTAGATCGTCTGTGTGAATTGGGAAGATCCTCGGTGATCCAAAAATGTTCGGGTGCAGCACAAAATGATGGCGGTGTAGGTGGCTGTTTACGCAGACGCTATCGAAGATTTTCCTCGGACTTCGTCTTCGGTGCCTAATTACTCACTGCGCTCGTTTCTGGCTGTAGAATTTCAGGTATCGTTGTTGATGTACGTTAGACTATATTGTTGAAGTTCGGCGATGGATTCTTATATATATTTCTTCTGATTTTCTATCGTTTTCGGTGGAACTACGTCTGTGACGCTATGTTGTTTGAAAGTTCGTTATTACCGAAAATTCTTGTAGTAATTCACTTGACGATCGAGTTAATTAATATTCTGGATACTTTTTATCACTTTTAGCTGAATTTATAATTTAAATTTGTGTTTTATACAAGATTTCTAAGGCTTGGTCTAAAAAGATGCGTCTATTTATTTTTTAAATTCAAGGATCGAATAATTCGACAGCACTTGTCTGAATATTACCAAACACGCTATCTATTGATATCAATAATCTCGATGATTTACCCTTTTAACAATTTTATATAAAAAGAATTTGATTAATTTAGATTATCTAAATGATTTTAAAAATTATATTATAAATTACCAAGTTAGGTTAAGATAAATTTGAATGATACAAATCGCATACTGCGCATGATAAATGTAAACCTAGCGAGATGTCAATTTGTAGGCGTGTCTTACTAGTGTCGATATAATACAAAGTTGCATATGGATTTGAATATGTTTTTCGCGCTAATATTTGAAAATTTGAATATGATATAATAAAATTAGATAATGAAAGGAAAATGTATATAGAAATTTAAAGAATGAAATGATCGTTATAAAAATACATATGCACTTCGATACTACTAAGACTTAATAATATTATTTATATAACCATTATATTATAACCCTTTTTCACTTTGTATGTCTTATTCTTCCTATTTTAGATGCAGCTCTATATGGATAACATGCATCACAACAATGTCCCCGTCGAAAAAATGTCGGAATGTACAAATGAGGACATTCTTTTCGCTGAAGAAGATGTAGGAAATGAAAGATAACAACCTTGTTTTTCTAAACTTATTACGTGTCGATCGAATTAAACAATTAGAAAGAAAAATAAGTTAACACCTTAATATAAAAACTTTATGAATTGTAAAAACGAAATGTTTGTTTGTGTGATGAACTTCCTTAACATTATATTCGTATACCAAAGTCTTTTCTTCCTTTTTTTTTTTATTTTAATTATCAACTATTATTCTATTGTTTCTTTGTAACTTCTCTTTATTTATTCAAGCTGTCCAAATTCAAATTATCCAGTCTAAATTAATGTTTCTTGTTTAAGTATATTTATTTGTAATTATATAAAAATAGTTTAGTTGTAGTATTCATTTAATTGATGTATTTTGCGAGCTATAACATACCTTTCAATGTAATTAATAATTTTAATGACTGTATTTATTCAATTGTATATTACTGTTTTCTGTGGTTTTAAATTTGTATTATATACTTCTTGTACTAATTACATTATATATTCAGGTATTTGTTCGTAGTATTATCATTGGGGTTATATTATTTATATCTTTTATTGATGGTACATGCTCAATAATTCTATTAATAAATTGTTATTCTTAGTCTTTTATTATAATTGATATACGGATATAAGCTTTAACTTTCATAATAAATAATTCTCTCCTCATACATGCAAGACGTTACATTCACATTCTATTCTCTAATCAATTAAAAATACCACTCCTTTAACATATATATTCTACCTTATTAGAAGACACTTTTGTCTATATTTTAATATTTTCATAATAATAATAATTCATTTATTTCATATATAATTCTATACACCTCTATCATATGTATTAATACCTTCAACCTTCAAAATCTTTACCTAGTCCCTCTTATGTCATATCTGCACTCCTTTATTATTTATTTTCAATTATGCTCTCTCTTTTTCAATAATAATACGTTCAAACTTTCATATTAATTAACTTCCGCATGTTTATAAGTAAATATGTTCCCCTTTTAAATAATTCGATTGATAGTACCAATATTATTTTAAATAATTGTTCCTATGTAAGTTTAATTTAACCATCTGAATATGTGATGTTACCCTTTTTTTTTTTTCAGTGTATTATCTCTCTTAATTATTGTAAATAAGTATTAATATTATAGCTCCAGTTATGTTTGTTTTCTTTATAATTTTATTTATTAATTATCTAGCTAGTTATATATTCATTTATTGTATTATAGTTTTATTATGTGTTCTTTCTTTTTCTTATTAAATTGTGTTTATCATCTGTTTGTTTATGTTTAATATAAGTGTAATTATTTTAATTTATCTGTAATTATAACTCGTATCCCCGTATTTTGCTTTGTTCATCATCGTGTTTTTTAGAATGTCGATATTCTGTCATCGTATTTATTTAAATAGTTAATTTTCGACGAACTGTTTTAAAAATATTGATGCTGTTATCCTTGTGTAAAAATATCATGTTGCCTCTTCCTTGTGACATATGTAAGTTTTTGTTAATTAGTGTGTATATATTTATAATTTTTGTGTAAATGTGTATATTGGTTTTGATTTTTATACTGTATAAATTATGAAGAAAATTGTTATGATTTAAGTATTCGTATATCATTGAATTGTTTATCATGCCTTCTTTATTTATTAAGTTAGTTATCATACTATCGTGTATAGTTAAATTTGGTGAAATTAAAGTGATGTTTTGTATGTTAATTTTGTTAGTTTGTATTAAGTTGGTTGCATCATTATGATTAATATTCTTGATTTTGATATTGGAAAAATTAAAATTAATGTTATTAATCCCCGTCTTCTCTATGTTAAAATTATTATATTCCCTTTCATTGTTTATTAAGAAACTCTGGTATGCTTTGTCATTTATTTGAAATTGATTGTATAAATTATTTTTAACTTGGTATCTACGCAGTTTGTTAATATTCACGTCATGTATGACTTTGGTTGCATCAGTGTCGTTATTATTGTGAATATTGGCGTTTATCTGTCGATCTCCCCGTACTTGATTGTTTATTATTTCTTTTTGTTCTTTATTTATGTTACTTGAGTTAATTGTTGTCGTACCCTGTACCTCTTTTTGTATGTTAAATATATTAGTAATGGTTTGTTTTTGATCGGCATTTCTGAAATCTATTTTATTAGTCTGTTTATTGCAATTATATTTCAATTTGTTGGTTGTACCTAATCGTTTTGTCCATTGTAAATTTAGTAAATTAACAGTTTCATCAAGTTTAATTAAGTACTTAAGTTCGTTTTCTTCCATGTTTTTCTGAGCTGTAGAAATTTCTGCTATCTTACCCTCTAAATCAACTTTGAAAGCACTTAATTTGTTATCGATGTTTGCATTATTTATTTCAAATTTTTGATTAATACTGTTCATGTTTGTCTCTAATTTAGTTGTTAGATCACTATTCATGTTGCTTATGTCTGTTTTCATATTAGTTAGTTCTCGTTTTAAGTTTTCATTGTTAGTGTCTAATTTATTTGTTAAGTCTTGTTTTAAGTCTTTGTTATCTTGTTTTGACTCCTTATTATTTGTATCTAATTTGTTGTTCATATTTATATTGTCTTGTTTTAAGTCTTTCATTTCTAGTTTTAAATCTTGTTTCAAATTAGTCATTTGTGTCATTAGTACCTGTAACATGTTCATTACCTGGCCATTGTCTGGTGGACTTACCCCTTCAGTTGTAGACGCTTGTGCCACGGGAATGTCTCCCTGTTCAACCCTATCTTCTTCAGTACTGTCCTTAACTGCTTTGGTTCTATGACGAGTATCCATTTTGATATTTATTAAATTTATAAAGTTTAATGAATTTATATAAAGATGTATCCTTTATTTTAAAAGTATGATAATAATAAATAGTTGAAAAATACAAAGTTATGTTTAAAATATGAATAATAATACTCGAGACACCGTAATTTTATTAGTGAATCAAAAGTTAAATAAAATAACGTAAGCACAAGGTGATATTTTCCCTTTCACTAACCTTTAATATGTCCTAGAATCCTCCAAAGTCTGCGATGTAGTGAAATAAAGGTAACAATCTGCTGTTATAATAGGAAAAACATGTACACACAACGACAATAATAATCTACACCTTTTTGTCTATATAATATATGAAACAATTTGAAAAGTATCAATTATTTGCAATATTTAACTTTGTAGATGAGTTATCAACAAGAAGCAACAGGCCCACGTTGTCGGCGACAATTGATAGCGGCCCCCTTTTATAATGGGCTGTGGTGAGATTATAAAATGTTAATGAGATAAAAGTGTAAGATAAAATTATGTATTTGAAAAGATTAGTCGGGCGCCTTAATTTATAAAATCTCACCCCAGATTGCGCTATCTCTATCTCAAATAGCCAACTAGTCGGAAAGCAAGAAACTATTTTTAATAAAACTTTACTAAATGTGAGTGATCTCGGGCTCGTTGTGAGTTTTAGGTTGTTGCTTCCAAAAAAGAGAATAATGTTAATGTTGACGCTTAATATAATAACTCCTACAAATAAATATGAACAAATAAAAGATTCAAGTAAAATTAAAAATATTATGTTTATTAAATTAAAGGAAACTGTAAAAATATAACGTATTACAAATGTGATATTAACGAAACTGCATATACGCATAAACAACAAGGTGTTACTAATGTGAAAAGAGGTTATGTGTGTTAAACTAATAAATAATATGAATATAAATGTGAATACTCTTATTACAATAATGGTGAGTACCCTTTTATTGTTATCTCTAAGATATAAATAGGTTGTTTAATTAAATATAAAGATCATGACAGGATGTGATAGATTAGGTAAATAATTCGAGTATATTATTAAATAAAAGTTTAAAGAATTTAATTTTTGAAAATAAATAATAAATATTATCTGAAAACCTGTTATAATAATGATGCTGATGTATGTTTGTAGATCGTCTGTGTGAATTGGGAAGATCCTCGGTGATCCAAAAATGTTCGGGTGCAGCACAAAATGATGGCGGTGTAGGTGGCTGTTTACGCAGACGCTATCGAAGATTTTCCTCGGACTTCGTCTTCGGTGCCTAATTACTCACTGCGCTCGTTTCTGGCTGTAGAATTTCAGGTATCGTTGTTGATGTACGTTAGACTATATTGTTGAAGTTCGGCGATGGATTCTTATATATATTTCTTCTGATTTTCTATCGTTTTCGGTGGAACTACGTCTGTGACGCTATGTTGTTTGAAAGTTCGTTATTACCGAAAATTCTTGTAGTAATTCACTTGACGATCGAGTTAATTAATATTCTGGATACTTTTTATCACTTTTAGCTGAATTTATAATTTAAATTTGTGTTTTATACAAGATTTCTAAGGCTTGGTCTAAAAAGATGCGTCTATTTATTTTTTAAATTCAAGGATCGAATAATTCGACAGCACTTGTCTGAATATTACCAAACACGCTATCTATTGATATCAATAATCTCGATGATTTACCCTTTTAACAATTTTATATAAAAAGAATTTGATTAATTTAGATTATCTAAATGATTTTAAAAATTATATTATAAATTACCAAGTTAGGTTAAGATAAATTTGAATGATACAAATCGCATACTGCGCATGATAAATGTAAACCTAGCGAGATGTCAATTTGTAGGCGTGTCTTACTAGTGTCGATATAATACAAAGTTGCATATGGATTTGAATATGTTTTTCGCGCTAATATTTGAAAATTTGAATATGATATAATAAAATTAGATAATGAAAGGAAAATGTATATAGAAATTTAAAGAATGAAATGATCGTTATAAAAATACATATGCACTTCGATACTACTAAGACTTAATAATATTATTTATATAACCATTATATTATAACCCTTTTTCACTTTGTATGTCTTATTCTTCCTATTTTAGATGCAGCTCTATATGGATAACATGCATCACAACAATATATATTGATATAGGTCAAGCCTGAACATAAGGATGCCTAGGAGAACAAGTAACAGTTTTCAAAAGCTTATGTACTCATTAGAATTATAAGAAATTTCGAAAACTGAATTCTTCTCATAGTATATCAATAAAGTTGATTTCGCGTTTATTTTTATGTATAAAATTAATTCTCATATTTATTTACATTTATTCTTTCAGTTGCTTTAGCTATTTTATTTCGAAATCTTGTATTTACTAAGATATGTCAACTTAATTGATTCAAAAAATAGATAATAATAATTTAGGTGAAACTGTACTTATTTAAAATAAATACAGCGGGAAAGTTCACCACTATAAAATAGCATTATGTAAACTTATCAACATTTACACGTTAATTATTTATATACTAAAATAAACTTTAGAATTTATATTAAGCTTATGTATATTTTTAATGGTTAAATTATCATTTTCTTTATAAATAAGTCACGAGATTATAGTAATACATACGAATTAACGAATAAGAAGCCAATTTGAAAACAAAACACAGTTGGCGTCACTAGAAAAAATTCGATAAAAATGCCTGGACGTATTAAAGTGCATCTCTGAAAATTAAGAGAAAAATACACAAATTAAATTAGAAACTTACATAAAAACACTAGTAATACCTTACCTGTATATCCAGTTCCTGTTTGAAACATTTTACGTGCCCAGACGATTACCTGTATCTCAGAAATCGGAAAATGCTGTTTACCGAGGAAGCCAGCCGCTACATGAGAAATCCAAGCCAAACGACGCACAATTGCCCATTGAAAATCGTATCCTGCATTAATTGATTTTCCAGTCCATATCCAGAACCAACAAGTCCTGAACACATTCACATAAGTATTCTTTAATCTCCAACGAACTATAGAAAATGCTAAATTAATTCATTTCATTTAATTAAAATCATAATTAATTTAGTATTAAAATTTATAACCTAGAATTCATTTGATGTTTACGAATATAAATTAAGTTAAAAGAATCCAGTTTTCCTTGTTACTATAATCAAGTAGATACTAGATTTATTTAGGTATTGGAATTTATATATGTAAGTAGGTAGCATTACCCGATATGGGGACCGCCACCTCCACAATTAATTAATTAAAAGGGTTAAGTCGCGGGATTCGCGGTTTTATTCGCGGATTCGCGGTTTTATTCGCGGATTTTAGCGGGTCCGCGGTTTTATTCGCGGAACGAGTTTAATTAGATGCAAATTCGCGGATCCGAATGTAAATTTCAGTTTATAGCTAATTAATATCGTACTGTAGTTAGAGATATTTTCCAGAAGATGACGCCACATATTTTAGAATTATTCGATTTTTTTTTATTTATAAAAATGCCAGCAAGAGGATTTGAACCCGGAACCTTTAGAGTGTGAAGCCGATATTCTACCACTAGAACACATCGGTGACCAAGAATTATAAATTGTAAGATGCATATGTAGCCAACATGTCTTGAAGCATTTTATATTTTAAATTTATATCTCCTAAAGATTGGGAAATCTGTTTATAGATGGAGACACGTATTTATTTGGATTTATTTTAAATTTTTATATATGTAGTTTGGAATTCTGTTTTTAGATGGAGCCACGTATTTATTTAGATTTATTTTAAATTTTTATATATGTAGTTTGGAATTCTGTTTTTAGATGGAGCCACGTATTTATTTAGATTTATTTTAAATTTTTGTATTTAAAAAAAATCAGACAAGGCTTGAACTTCGGCTATGCTTGCTATAAAGCCGGCATCTTAACTGTTCGACCATCTTGGTCACATGTTTTTATATTTTTAGAAGTTGCATATAAACTGCAATATATATGTTGAATTATTTTAAATTAGGTTTTATTTTTAAAATAGAATATAATAATTTGTAAGGGGCATATATATATATATATATATACAGTCTGACTTATATTCTGAATTATCTAAAATTAACGACCGTAATTTTATAGGTAATAATGCTTCATTAAAAATAGAACATATAATAAATTTCTATTTAGATTAGAATTACTATCATATGTAGATATATCGATCGGGTCTTATTATTAGTTAAATTTACGTTTAATTTGGCATATAATTAGTATCAATTACCCCCGTTGAAGACTCAATATATTTGACTACCGTAATTTTGCCCGTAATAATGATTCAGTAATAATTTTGTGTACAGGAGATTGAGACCAGTATGGAAGAGATAAAGATATATAAATAATATTTCTACTTTAAAATATAAAGAGCCGTTTTAGTTTTATCTCGATCCGCGGCTTTTGTATTGAGTAATATAATCTAGTATAATGTGTCTGAAATTAGATCCGATGGAAAAATATAGACAATTTAATATTTTTTTTTTTTTTTTTTTTTTTTTAATATAATATACAAAGCATCTAGGCACTATAATTTACTTCGCTGGGACAAATCGCGGTATTATTCACTAAATTCGCGGCTAATTTACATAAAATTACTATGAATTCGTTTAATATAAAATATTTTCTATCGATAAAATTACATTCAACTTAGGCAGATATCGATCGTAGCTTTGTATGTGTATCGGTGGTAAATATATCTAAACAGATCGGTAAAACAGGTAACTACATCTCTCAACAGATATCGATCGTAGCTTTGTATGTGTATCAGTGGTAAATATATCTAAACAGGTCGGTAAAACAGGTAACTACATCTCTCAACAGATATCGATCGTAGCTTTGTATGTGTATCGGTGATAAATATATCTAAACAGGTCACTACATCTCTCAGCAGATATCGATCGTAGTTTTGTATGTGTATCAAACAGTATATAAAAAATGTTATCGAATTTAAAGTGACTCAAACAATATATAAGTGAATATTGAAAATAAATTTTTTATAGTAATCTTTTTAATAAGCTCATCAACCACTGTAAACTTTTTATCAATATATTTGACTACCGTAATTTTGCCCGTAATAATGATTCAGTAATAATTTTGTGTACAAGAGATTGAGACCAGTATGGAAGAGATAAAGATATATAAATAATATTTCTACTTTAAAATATAAAGAGCCGTTTTAGTTTTATCTCGATCCGCGGCTTTTGTATTGAATAATATAATCTAGTATAATGTGTCTGAAACTAGATCCGATGGAAAAATATAGACAATTTAATATTTTTTTTTTTAATATAATATACAAAGCATCTAGGCATTATAATTTACCATAATTCGCGGGAGTAGTCCTCGATAATATTTACGAAATTTACGAGTAATTAACTAACTTCGCTGGGACAAATCGCGGTATTATTCACTAGATTCGCGGCTAATTTACATAAAATTACTATGAATTCGTTTAATATAAAATATTTTCTATCGATAAAATTACATTAAACTTAGACAGATATCGATCATAGCTTTGTATATGTATCGGTGATAAATATATCTAAACAGATCGGTAAAACAGGTAACTACATCTCTCAACAGATATCGATCGTAGCTTTGTATATGTATCGGTGATAAATATATCTAAACAGGTCACTACATCTCTCAGCAGATATCGACCGTAATTTTGTGTGTAATATTAGAATTAGAGGTAAATATATCGAAACAGATCATTGAGTAGATATGTGGATTGTTCGATAAACTGCTTTTCATGAAAGATAGTATCTTCCCTCATTTTAAGAGAGGCGGTGATGAATTGATTATAATTATTCATATTGTCAACGGAAACAGAACAAAAAATATTACAAATGGACTAGTAAATATAAAATGTAAGTATCATATTCCATTGCGATAACGCAGCTTAACAACACTAATAAGAACTTAAAACTGAATCGTTCTGGGGTATATGCTTACCTAATATAATATGAGATCCGTTTCCAAAAATATATAAAAATAATAATATATAGAGCATCTAAGTATTAAAATGCAAGTACATAGATCAAAACAGGTCTATACATGTCTTAACAGATATAGACTCGTAGTTTTGTAGGCAGGAGATCAGTATGGAAGGGACAAAGATATATAAATAATATTTCTACTGTAAAATATATACATAGTGGTTTTGGTGTTTATCCCGATCTGTGGCTTTCGTATCGCGTAATATAATCAAGTATAATGGATCTGAAATTAGATCCGATGGAAAAATATAACCAATTTATACAAGTAATCGGAGAAGATTTACCCAACGAAATTCGCAGGTGGTTATTCTCATCGCAGTTGACATTGACGGATTGTGGATTTATAGCGGCATTCGGTTATCAGAATAGACGATATTTTAACATCGATGATTTAATGAACGTGATAGAATATTGCAATCCTAATATAGATTGTGAGAAACAGACAGCGATTTACGAGGAATATTATTTAATACTTGAACCAGAAGCTGATTACCTCGAGAATATATATGTTTTCGACATAGAGACTTCACGAGTGTTAAGTTTACGTGGACAATATCCGAAGACACATATAATCCAGTATCCTATACATAAGTACCCTGAATTCGATTATAATAAAGATATTATATGTGATGGAGGAGGCTACGTTGTATACGGATATGATAAATAGTTCGCCACCTCAGTCGTATCTTCGAGTTCGTCTTGAACGTATGCTGATAAATATTATGCATCGATACATATAAAGCGTGAAATGGCAAAACAAGAAGAAAAAGTGTTTCAAGTTATACAAAATTTAGAAAATAATTTCGGTATGCTAGATGATATATCTAAAACGGCAATCCAACACATACCGCTTCATATTCTTCAAACAAAGGTGAAGACAGGATCCCTAAGACGAAACTGGCACAAGATTCCTATAGAGAAAAGAGCTGATCTAGAAGATTATTTACCTTGTGATAGACATTACAATCAAGTGGACCAGGGCGATCATATAGATGGATTTCCGCCAGCAAAAATTAAGTGTTGGTTCTGTTTAATATCACATTAAGATGTATATAAATATGTAAATTTAAAATAAAAAAAGATGTAAAGTCATTTATGTTTTATTTATAAAGTATAATATATAGGTAATGAATTGGATATTGTAAAACGCATATGTAGTCTATTACAAAATGTGGAAACTCAACTTTAAATAACTTAGAGATATTATTCATTAAATTCGCGTTTAATTTAATTTAATTAGTATGAATTATCCCCGTTTAATACTCGATATATTTTACATTTTTCAGCAGATATCGACCATAATTTTGTGTGTAATATTAGAATTAGAGGTAAATATATCGAAACAGATCATTGAGTAGATATGTGGATTGTTCGATAAACTGCTTTTCATGAAAGACAGTATCTTCCCTCATTTTAAGAGAGGCGGTGATGAATTGATTGTAATTATTCATATTGTCAACGGAAACAGAACAAAAAATATTGCAAATGGACTAGTAAATATAAAATGTAAGTATCATATTCCATTGCGATAACGCAGCTTAACAACACTAATAAGAACTTAAAACTGAATCGTTCTGGGGTATATGCTTACCTAATATAATATGAGATCCGCTTCCAAAAATAGATAAAAATAATAATATATAAGGAAAAAAAAAAAAAAAAAAAACTAACAGATATATTCAAAGTAGATTTCAGAATTAAAAGCGGGCCACAAACAATATATAAAAAAATGTTAACGAATTTGAAGTGAATATTGAAATAAATTTTTATAGATAAAAGTAAGACAACATACCAAAAATGATAGCATAATTTTAAAAATAATATGAGATGTATATATACTCACGTTTAGAATAACAACATAGGTAGCACTGTACATATAAAACTTAAATCAATTATCCTGTTATTATAAGAACTACGTATATCTTCCCAATGAGATATTAATTTTTACATGTACACGCTTATCAACATTTTCCATCGTTTTACTGAAAACTGAGTTATTCATTGATAACATAATTCTAGAAAAATATGATACGTATATGTACTCTCATTTAGAATAACAGCACAGATAGCACTGCACATATAAAACTTAAATTGAGATCATGTTCAGAAATACATAGAAAATATATTTATTGTATTTACAATATAACAGGGAAACAATTCTTCATAAATAAAAAACAGGACAATTGATATATATATATATATATATATATATATATATATATATATATATATATATATTTTATTTGCTTAACTTCGTAATGTGTGTACATATTTTGTAAGTATCTTAACATTGTTTTGCGAGCATGCAGAATCAGAATTACTATGATAAAAGCAGGCGTTAGATTGTATATACAAATTAGGGACATTTGTAGCATATTCTAAATTTATAATTTCTATGTCAACATATTTCTTTAGGAATTCAGCTTTCTGATGCCCTTTAGGATATATTCGGCTGTAATTCCTACATACATTATCTAAAATTGATGATACATATTTTAATTCTATAAATCCGGAAGCATAAGGGATATGAAAAAAGTTATGCGTCAACCACCTTGCCTCCTTCTGGTTCTTTGAAGATAATTTATGAAATGGCTTCGTAGATTTAAATAGCAGATGTATCGAACGATCTCCATCGGTAATCGACATCTCCTTGGGGGTGAAGTCGGGTGTATTAAAACCCTGGATATCGATAATTAGAGCTGGGATAAAACGTTGTTTATATATTCGATCTCGATGAACGTGTGATAAGACATGTCTGATGATATTGTCCACTTTCCTAATTCTATTTTCAAACCGGCATCTGTTGGCAGCTACAGACACCCAGTCAGATTTTCTGTCTTCGCTATCAAGCCATAAATATTGTATCGGAAGACTATCGAAGGTAACTTTCATGCTATCGTTTTAGATATATGATTTATTGGTAATAATTATAATATTTTTTCCACTATTCCAGTAGACGGAGCAATTCTCGGAAAATAATATAATTCGCGGTTAATTTGCATGTAATTACTACGAATTATCCCCGTTTAATATATAATTTTTTCGATTGATAAAATCACAAGCTGCCTCGAAAGCGATCGAGCGAATACTAGAGTTATATTAGAATTACTATCATACGAGATAGTGGGAGGGTAAATATATCGAAACAGGTCTGGTCATGTTTCAACAGACTCGCAGTTTTACATGTAACATGACCTAATCATTGTTCCACATAGAAATATTATTTTAACCAATTTCTACAAGGCGTCACGAGTGTTAAGTTTACGAGGGCAATATCCGGAGACACACATAATCCAGTATCCTATACACAGGTACCCTGAATTCGAGTATAATAAAGACATTATATGTGATGTAGGGGGCTGTGTTGTATACGGATATGAGAAATAGTTTCCCACCTCAGTCATATTTTCGCGTTCGTCTTGAATGGATGATAATAAATAGTGTACATCGATATATAAATATATAAATTGTAAAATGGTAATTCAAGAAGATAAAGTGTATCAAGTTATACAAAAGTTAGAACATAAGTTCGGTATGTTAGATGATATATCTAAAACAGCAATCCAACACATACCGCTTCATATTCTCCAAACAAAGGTGAAGACAGGATCCTTAAGACGAAACTGGCACAAGATTCCTATAGAGAAAAGAGCTGATCTAGAGGATTATTTACCCTGTGATAGACATTACAATCAACTGGACCAGGGCGATCATATAGATGGATTTCCGCCAGCAAAAATTAAGTGTAGGTTCTGTTTATTAGCATATTAATATATATATATATATATATATATATAACTATGTAAATTAGAAATAAAAAAATATATCAATTCATCTATGTTTTATTTATAAGGTATAATATATAAGTAATGTTAATAAAATCGTAATATATTTTTATTGACTACCCATGAATTGTGCGAGTTGTTCAACCTACACCACTTTACGTAAGGGGTGTCTTTTGATAAGATGTGAACGTTTGAATATCTTTCCCCCAATTCATTATTAAAACTAGCAATAAGAAAATAACTAATATGAGGTAAAAAAATCTAATACTCTTATAAAAAAAATATTGGCAATAAGTAAGATACTGGAAACTTAATTTCAAAATCTCGTAAAACATCTTTTGGAAAATATGTATATTCAAGTACGATTAAAAATAATATGAGACCCGTTTCCAAAAAATACTGATATATAAGATATATATATTAGAGATAGACAGCTAAATATAATAGATTACAAAGCAGAGTTAACGCAGGCGCTTTAAACATTATATTATATCGTAGGTATATATCTGATAAAAAGAGGGTCAAGATATAGGAAAAAGAGATACCTGCAACTGCATATTCATTGCTATCGAGACTGTATTTAGAAATAGATATAAATGTATCTATTATCTACAATATAATAAAGAAAAAATACTTAGTAAATAAAACAGAATAAATTTCTATATCAATATATGTCTATAGGAAATTGAGCTTTCCGATACTCTTTAACGCATATCCGACTATAATTTCTATATACATTATATCAGATGTATCTGTTTCAATAGCCGTTCAGACATGTTTCATATCTGGTAGCAGATGTCGGGTTTAAACAAGTCTGAATAGTTATAAAACATATATTAAGCAGATATGTAAAATGTCTGGAAGGATATCGAAACAGAGGGGAACTTTTCATCATAAGCTCCTACATCAAGTATAAAGACTTTACTATAATTGAAAATAATTCGACAGTCTTTCTCAAACTTGATGCCATTTATATATATATTATATCACATTTACGACATCAAGTATAAAGACTTTATTGTAATCGAAAATAGTTCTAAAGTCTTTCTCAGACTCCCAGTCTCCTACATCAAGTATAAAGACTTTATTGAACGGATATTTATACAGATAAGATGTTTTCAGACTTAATCATTATCCGGCTAGATATGCTTCATATCTGATACCATATGTAGAACCTGAACAGGTCTAAATAACGATAAAACAGATATTAGACAACTCTTAAACAGGTCTGAACGGATATTGAAACAGGTAAGCTGTTTTCAGACTTGATCATTATCCGTTCAGATATTAGACGTCGCTAACCTGAATAGTTATAAAACATATATTAAGCAGATATGTAAAATGTCTGTAAGGATATCGAAACAGAGGGGAACTATTCATCATAACCGTATACAACATAAGCTCCTACATCAAGTATAAAGACTTTACTATAATCGAAAATAATTCGATAGTCTTTCTCAAACTTGAAGCCTGAACGGATATATATATATATTATATCGTAGGTATATATCTGATACAAAGAAGACCAAGATATAGGAAAAAGAGATACCTACAACTGCATATTCATTGATATCGAGACCGTATTTAGAAATGTATCTATTATCTATAATATAATAAAGAAAAAATATTTAGTAAATAAAACAGAATAAATTTCTATATCAATATATGTCTGTAGGAAATTGAGCTTTCCGATGCTGTATAAAGACTTTATTGTAATCGAAAATAATTCGATAGTCTTTCTCAAACTTGAAGCCTGAACGGATATTGATACAGATAAGCTGTTTTCAGGCTTGATCATTATTCATTATCCGTTCAGATATTAGATGGCTCTGAAACAGGTCTGAACGGCTATTGAAACAGGTAAGCTGTTTTCATAGCCGTTCAGATATTAGACGGCTCTGAAACAGGTCTGAACGGCTATTGAAACAGGTAAGCTGTTTTCAGGCTTGATCATTATCCGTTCAGATATTAGATGACTCTGAAACAGGTCTGAACGGTTATTGAAACAGATATTAAACATCTATGTATAATGTCTGTGAGGATATCGAAACAGAGGAGAACTATTCATCATAGGATCCTACATCAAATATAAAGACTTTACTGTAATTGAAAATAATTCGACAGTCTTTCTCATACTGGGTACCATTTATATATTTTATATCGCATTTACGATTCGATGGAACATTATTAATTTTAGCAATAGCTGCACGGATATTGAAACAGGAGGAAAACTCGATAGTCTTTCTCAAACTATCTGCTAGGGAATAGACACGAGAGCCCTACGGGTTCTCGTATCTATTCCCGAATCGCAGTCGGTTTGAGAAAGACTGCCGAGTTTTCCCCCTGTTTCAATATCTGTGCAGCTATTGCTAAAATTAATAATGTTCCATCGAATCGTAAATGCGATATAAAATATATAAATGGTACCCAGTATGAGAAAGACTGTCGAATTATTTTCAATTACAGTAAAGTCTTTATATTTGATGTAGGATCCTATGATGAATAGTTCTCCTCTGTTTCGATATCCTCACAGACATTATACATAGATGTTTAATATCTGTTTCAATAACCGTTCAGACCTGTTTCAGAGTCATCTAATATCTGAACGGATAATGATCAAGCCTGAAAACAGCTTACCTGTTTCAATAGCCGTTCAGACCTGTTTCAGAGCCGTCTAATATCTGAACGGCTATGAAAACAGCTTACCTGTTTCAATAGCCGTTCAGACCTGTTTCAGAGCCATCTAATATCTGAACGGATAATGAATAATGATCAAGCCTGAAAACAGCTTATCTGTATCAATATCCGTTCAGGCTTCAAGTTTGAGAAAGACTATCGAATTATTTTCGATTACAATAAAGTCTTTATACAGCATCGGAAAGCTCAATTTCCTACAGACATATATTGATATAGAAATTTATTCTGTTTTATTTACTAAATATTTTTTCTTTATTATATTATAGATAATAGATACATTTCTAAATACGGTCTCGATATCAATGAATATGCAGTTGTAGGTATCTCTTTTTCCTATATCTTGGTCTTCTTTGTATCAGATATATACCTACGATATAATATATATATATATATATCCGTTCAGGCTTCAAGTTTGAGAAAGACTATCGAATTATTTTCGATTATAGTAAAGTCTTTATACTTGATGTAGGAGCTTATGTTGTATACGGTTATGATGAATAGTTCCCCTCTGTTTCGATATCCTTACAGACATTTTACATATCTGCTTAATATATGTTTTATAACTATTCAGGTTAGCGACGTCTAATATCTGAACGGATAATGATCAAGTCTGAAAACAGCTTACCTGTTTCAATATCCGTTCAGACCTGTTTAAGAGTTGTCTAATATCTGTTTTATCGTTATTTAGACCTGTTCAGGTTCTACATATGGTATCAGATATGAAGCATATCTAGCCGGATAATGATTAAGTCTGAAAACATCTTATCTGTATAAATATCCGTTCAGGCTTCAAGTTTGAGAAAGACTATCGAATTATTTTCGATTATAGTAAAGTCTTTATACTTGATGTAGGAGCTTATGTTGTATACGGTTATGATGAATAGTTCCCCTCTGTTTCGATATCCTTACAGACATTTTACATATCTGCTTAATATATGTTTTATAACTATTCAGGTTAGCGACGTCTAATATCTGAACGGATAATGATCAAGTCTGAAAACAGCTTACCTGTTTCAATATCCGTTCAGACCTGTTTAAGAGTTGTCTAATATCTGTTTTATCGTTATTTAGACCTGTTCAGGTTCTACATATGGTATCAGATATGAAGCATATCTAGCCGGATAATGATTAAGTCTGAAAACATCTTATCTGTATAAATATCCGTTCAATAAAGTCTTTATACTTGATGTAGGAGACTGGGAGTCTGAGAAAGACTTTAGAACTATTTTCGATTACAATAAAGTCTTTATACTTGATGTCGTAAATGTGATATAATATATATATAAATGGCATCAAGTTTGAGAAAGACTGTCGAATTATTTTCAATTATAGTAAAGTCTTTATACTTGATGTAGGAGCTTATGATGAAAAGTTCCCCTCTGTTTCGATATCCTTCCAGACATTTTACATATCTGCTTAATATATGTTTTATAACTATTCAGACTTGTTTAAACCCGACATCTGCTACCAGATATGAAACATGTCTGAACGGCTATTGAAACAGATACATCTGATATAATGTATATAGAAATTATAGTCGGATATGCGTTAAAGAGTATCGGAAAGCTCAATTTCCTATAGACATATATTGATATAGAAATTTATTCTGTTTTATTTACTAAGTATTTTTTCTTTATTATATTGTAGATAATAGATACATTTATATCTATTTCTAAATACAGTCTCGATAGCAATGAATATGCAGTTGCAGGTATCTCTTTTTCCTATATCTTGACCCTCTTTTTATCAGATATATACCTACGATATAATATAATGTTTAAAGCGCCTGCGTTAACTCTGCTTTGTAATCTATTATATTTAGCTGTCTATCTCTAATATATATATCTTATATATCAGTATTTTTTGGAAACGGGTCTCATATTATTTTTAATCGTACTTGAATATACATATTTTCCAAAAGATGTTTTACGAGATTTTGAAATTAAGTTTCCAGTATCTTACTTATTGCCAATATTTTTTTTATAAGAGTATTAGATTTTTTTACCTCATATTAGTTATTTTCTTATTGCTAGTTTTAATAATGAATTGGGGGAAAGATATTCAAACGTTCACATCTTATCAAAAGACACCCCTTACGTAAAGTGGTGTAGGTTGAACAACTCGCACAATTCATGGGTAGTCAATAAAAATATATTACGATTTTATTAACATTACTTATATATTATACCTTATAAATAAAACATAGATGAATTGATATATTTTTTTATTTCTAATTTACATAGTTATATATATATATATATATATATATATATTAATATGCTAATAAACAGAACCTACACTTAATTTTTGCTGGCGGAAATCCATCTATATGATCGCCCTGGTCCAGTTGATTGTAATGTCTATCACAGGGTAAATAATCCTCTAGATCAGCTCTTTTCTCTATAGGAATCTTGTGCCAGTTTCGTCTTAAGGATCCTGTCTTCACCTTTGTTTGGAGAATATGAAGCGGTATGTGTTGGATTGCTGTTTTAGATATATCATCTAACATACCGAACTTATGTTCTAACTTTTGTATAACTTGATACACTTTATCTTCTTGAATTACCATTTTACAATTTATATATTTATATATCGATGTACACTATTTATTATCATCCATTCAAGACGAACGCGAAAATATGACTGAGGTGGGAAACTATTTCTCATATCCGTATACAACACAGCCCCCTACATCACATATAATGTCTTTATTATACTCGAATTCAGGGTACCTGTGTATAGGATACTGGATTATGTGTGTCTCCGGATATTGCCCTCGTAAACTTAACACTCGTGACGCCTTGTAGAAATTGGTTAAAATAATATTTCTATGTGGAACAATGATTAGGTCATGTTACATGTAAAACTGCGAGTCTGTTGAAACATGACCAGACCTGTTTCGATATATTTACCCTCCCACTATCTCGTATGATAGTAATTCTAATATAACTCTAGTATTCGCTCGATCGCTTTCGAGGCAGCTTGTGATTTTATCAATCGAAAAAATTATATATTAAACGGGGATAATTCGTAGTAATTACATGCAAATTAACCGCGAATTATATTATTTTCCGAGAATTGCTCCGTCTACTGGAATAGTGGAAAAAATATTATAATTATTACCAATAAATCATATATCTAAAACGATAGCATGAAAGTTACCTTCGATAGTCTTCCGATACAATATTTATGGCTTGATAGCGAAGACAGAAAATCTGACTGGGTGTCTGTAGCTGCCAACAGATGCCGGTTTGAAAATAGAATTAGGAAAGTGGACAATATCATCAGACATGTCTTATCACACGTTCATCGAGATCGAATATATAAACAACGTTTTATCCCAGCTCTAATTATCGATATCCAGGGTTTTAATACACCCGACTTCACCCCCAAGGAGATGTCGATTACCGATGGAGATCGTTCGATACATCTGCTATTTAAATCTACGAAGCCATTTCATAAATTATCTTCAAAGAACCAGAAGGAGGCAAGGTGGTTGACGCATAACTTTTTTCATATCCCTTATGCTTCCGGATTTATAGAATTAAAATATGTATCATCAATTTTAGATAATGTATGTAGGAATTACAGCCGAATATATCCTAAAGGGCATCAGAAAGCTGAATTCCTAAAGAAATATGTTGACATAGAAATTATAAATTTAGAATATGCTACAAATGTCCCTAATTTGTATATACAATCTAACGCCTGCTTTTATCATAGTAATTCTGATTCTGCATGCTCGCAAAACAATGTTAAGATACTTACAAAATATGTACACACATTACGAAGTTAAGCAAATAAAATATATATATATATATATATATATATATATATATATATATATATATATCAATTGTCCTGTTTTTTATTTATGAAGAATTGTTTCCCTGTTATATTGTAAATACAATAAATATATTTTCTATGTATTTCTGAACATGATCTCAATTTAAGTTTTATATGTGCAGTGCTATCTGTGCTGTTATTCTAAATGAGAGTACATATACGTATCATATTTTTCTAGAATTATGTTATCAATGAATAACTCAGTTTTCAGTAAAACGATGGAAAATGTTGATAAGCGTGTACATGTAAAAATTAATATCTCATTGGGAAGATATACGTAGTTCTTATAATAACAGGATAATTGATTTAAGTTTTATATGTACAGTGCTACCTATGTTGTTATTCTAAACGTGAGTATATATACATCTCATATTATTTTTAAAATTATGCTATCATTTTTGGTATGTTGTCTTACTTTTATCTATAAAAATTTATTTCAATATTCACTTCAAATTCGTTAACATTTTTTTATATATTGTTTGTGGCCCGCTTTTAATTCTGAAATCTACTTTGAATATATCTGTTAGTTTTTTTTTTTTTTTTTTTCCTTATATATTATTATTTTTATCTATTTTTGGAAGCGGATCTCATATTATATTAGGTAAGCATATACCCCAGAACGATTCAGTTTTAAGTTCTTATTAGTGTTGTTAAGCTGCGTTATCGCAATGGAATATGATACTTACATTTTATATTTACTAGTCCATTTGCAATATTTTTTGTTCTGTTTCCGTTGACAATATGAATAATTACAATCAATTCATCACCGCCTCTCTTAAAATGAGGGAAGATACTGTCTTTCATGAAAAGCAGTTTATCGAACAATCCACATATCTACTCAATGATCTGTTTCGATATATTTACCTCTAATTCTAATATTACACACAAAATTATGGTCGATATCTGCTGAAAAATGTAAAATATATCGAGTATTAAACGGGGATAATTCATACTAATTAAATTAAATTAAACGCGAATTTAATGAATAATATCTCTAAGTTATTTAAAGTTGAGTTTCCACATTTTGTAATAGACTACATATGCGTTTTACAATATCCAATTCATTACCTATATATTATACTTTATAAATAAAACATAAATGACTTTACATCTTTTTTTATTTTAAATTTACATATTTATATACATCTTAATGTGATATTAAACAGAACCAACACTTAATTTTTGCTGGCGGAAATCCATCTATATGATCGCCCTGGTCCACTTGATTGTAATGTCTATCACAAGGTAAATAATCTTCTAGATCAGCTCTTTTCTCTATAGGAATCTTGTGCCAGTTTCGTCTTAGGGATCCTGTCTTCACCTTTGTTTGAAGAATATGAAGCGGTATGTGTTGGATTGCCGTTTTAGATATATCATCTAGCATACCGAAATTATTTTCTAAATTTTGTATAACTTGAAACACTTTTTCTTCTTGTTTTGCCATTTCACGCTTTATATGTATCGATGCATAATATTTATCAGCATACGTTCAAGACTAACTCGAAGATACGACTGAGGTGGCGAACTATTTATCATATCCGTATACAACGTAGCCTCCTCCATCACATATAATATCTTTATTATAATCGAATTCAGGGTACTTATGTATAGGATACTGGATTATATGTGTCTTCGGATATTGTCCACGTAAACTTAACACTCGTGAAGTCTCTATGTCGAAAACATATATATTCTCGAGGTAATCAGCTTCTGGTTCAAGTATTAAATAATATTCCTCGTAAATCGCTGTCTGTTTCTCACAATCTATATTAGGATTGCAATATTCTATCACGTTCATTAAATCATCGATGTTAAAATATCGTCTATTCTGATAACCGAATGCCGCTATAAATCCACAATCCGTCAATGTCAACTGCGATGAGAATAACCACCTGCGAATTTCGTTGGGTAAATCTTCTCCGATTACTTGTATAAATTGGTTATATTTTTCCATCGGATCTAATTTCAGATCCATTATACTTGATTATATTACGCGATACGAAAGCCACAGATCGGGATAAACACCAAAACCACTATGTATATATTTTACAGTAGAAATATTATTTATATATCTTTGTCCCTTCCATACTGATCTCCTGCCTACAAAACTACGAGTCTATATCTGTTAAGACATGTATAGACCTGTTTTGATCTATGTACTTGCATTTTAATACTTAGATGCTCTATATATTATTATTTTTATATATTTTTGGAAACGGATCTCATATTATATTAGGTAAGCATATACCCCAGAACGATTCAGTTTTAAGTTCTTATTAGTGTTGTTAAGCTGCGTTATCGCAATGGAATATGATACTTACATTTTATATTTACTAGTCCATTTGTAATATTTTTTGTTCTGTTTCCGTTGACAATATGAATAATTATAATCAATTCATCACCGCCTCTCTTAAAATGAGGGAAGATACTATCTTTCATGAAAAGCAGTTTATCGAACAATCCACATATCTACTCAATGATCTGTTTCGATATATTTACCTCTAATTCTAATATTACACACAAAATTACGGTCGATATCTGCTGAGAGATGTAGTGACCTGTTTAGATATATTTATCACCGATACATATACAAAGCTACGATCGATATCTGTTGAGAGATGTAGTTACCTGTTTTACCGATCTGTTTAGATATATTTATCACCGATACATATACAAAGCTATGATCGATATCTGTCTAAGTTTAATGTAATTTTATCGATAGAAAATATTTTATATTAAACGAATTCATAGTAATTTTATGTAAATTAGCCGCGAATCTAGTGAATAATACCGCGATTTGTCCCAGCGAAGTTAGTTAATTACTCGTAAATTTCGTAAATATTATCGAGGACTACTCCCGCGAATTATGGTAAATTATAATGCCTAGATGCTTTGTATATTATATTAAAAAAAAAAATATTAAATTGTCTATATTTTTCCATCGGATCTAGTTTCAGACACATTATACTAGATTATATTATTCAATACAAAAGCCGCGGATCGAGATAAAACTAAAACGGCTCTTTATATTTTAAAGTAGAAATATTATTTATATATCTTTATCTCTTCCATACTGGTCTCAATCTCTTGTACACAAAATTATTACTGAATCATTATTACGGGCAAAATTACGGTAGTCAAATATATTGATAAAAAGTTTACAGTGGTTGATGAGCTTATTAAAAAGATTACTATAAAAAATTTATTTTCAATATTCACTTATATATTGTTTGAGTCACTTTAAATTCGATAACATTTTTTATATACTGTTTGATACACATACAAAACTACGATCGATATCTGCTGAGAGATGTAGTGACCTGTTTAGATATATTTATCACCGATACACATACAAAGCTACGATCGATATCTGTTGAGAGATGTAGTTACCTGTTTTACCGACCTGTTTAGATATATTTACCACTGATACACATACAAAGCTACGATCGATATCTGTTGAGAGATGTAGTTACCTGTTTTACCGATCTGTTTAGATATATTTACCACCGATACACATACAAAGCTACGATCGATATCTGCCTAAGTTGAATGTAATTTTATCGATAGAAAATATTTTATATTAAACGAATTCATAGTAATTTTATGTAAATTAGCCGCGAATTTAGTGAATAATACCGCGATTTGTCCCAGCGAAGTAAATTATAGTGCCTAGATGCTTTGTATATTATATTAAAAAAAAAAAAAAAAAAAAAAAAATATTAAATTGTCTATATTTTTCCATCGGATCTAATTTCAGACACATTATACTAGATTATATTACTCAATACAAAAGCCGCGGATCGAGATAAAACTAAAACGGCTCTTTATATTTTAAAGTAGAAATATTATTTATATATCTTTATCTCTTCCATACTGGTCTCAATCTCCTGTACACAAAATTATTACTGAATCATTATTACGGGCAAAATTACGGTAGTCAAATATATTGAGTCTTCAACGGGGGTAATTGATACTAATTATATGCCAAATTAAACGTAAATTTAACTAATAATAAGACCCGATCGATATATCTACATATGATAGTAATTCTAATCTAAATAGAAATTTATTATATGTTCTATTTTTAATGAAGCATTATTACCTATAAAATTACGGTCGTTAATTTTAGATAATTCAGAATATAAGTCAGACTGTATATATATATATATATATATATGCCCCTTACAAATTATTATATTCTATTTTAAAAATAAAACCTAATTTAAAATAATTCAACATATATATTGCAGTTTATATGCAACTTCTAAAAATATAAAAACATGTGACCAAGATGGTCGAACAGTTAAGATGCCGGCTTTATAGCAAGCATAGCCGAAGTTCAAGCCTTGTCTGATTTTTTTTAAATACAAAAATTTAAAATAAATCTAAATAAATACGTGGCTCCATCTAAAAACAGAATTCCAAACTACATATATAAAAATTTAAAATAAATCTAAATAAATACGTGGCTCCATCTAAAAACAGAATTCCAAACTACATATATAAAAATTTAAAATAAATCCAAATAAATACGTGTCTCCATCTATAAACAGATTTCCCAATCTTTAGGAGATATAAATTTAAAATATAAAATGCTTCAAGACATGTTGGCTACATATGCATCTTACAATTTATAATTCTTGGTCACCGATGTGTTCTAGTGGTAGAATATCGGCTTCACACTCTAAAGGTTCCGGGTTCAAATCCTCTTGCTGGCATTTTTATAAATAAAAAAAAATCGAATAATTCTAAAATATGTGGCGTCATCTTCTGGAAAATATCTCTAACTACAGTACGATATTAATTAGCTATAAACTGAAATTTACATTCGGATCCGCGAATTTGCATCTAATTAAACTCGTTCCGCGAATAAAACCGCGGACCCGCTAAAATCCGCGAATAAAACCGCGAATCCGCGAATAAAACCGCGAATCCCGCGACTTAACCCTTTTAATTAATTAATTGTGGAGGTGGCGGTCCCCATATCGGGTAATGCTACCTACTTATGTAACATCTATTTAAATTGCTTTGATAACCTAGAAATTTGATCACATTTAATTTAACACGTGACATGTTACATTTTCGATATATTTATAATTTGGATAATTTCGATCACTTACCTGCTTTGATTTTACATCATTAAAGTCTTTTACATTTATCCTTATCTTGCTTGTTTTATTTTTGGTAGTTTGATAACGTAATTACTATTATTTATTGTATAACCATCAACAAATTTGGTGTATATTCTACTTAGTCACCGATCCTACAAGAAGGTGCATTGGACATGTACCACCCAAGAGTTCTCTTGTTCTTTCAATAGCCGGACACCCAATGTTATAAATTGTAACACACACAAATAATAATCGTACTGAAAAGCTGTATACATAAACAGCTGTTTAAGGTCAAGTGCACTTAGAGTATAACGTTTATGCATTTTAGATTTGTACACATGCAATAGAATTAATGGTAAAGAACCCCATCTATATGTAACACATATTATCATATTTAAAATAGATATTTGTCGTACATTTATTAATTTTTCCCTTAACAGTTACAATTCATTTATAAAACTTATAATTCAGCATTTATTATTTCGAAAACGCCAGGTGGAGTATATTAATATATATACATCCGTCTATCATTGTCGCATCCATTAATTGACCATTCCCTATCATTTGGGCGTCCGGCTGTAATTCTACGTCCATATACAGACGCCAAATTACATTGCTATAAAATTTATATTCCGAGTTGCTCTCGACGTTCTCTATCATCTGGCAAATTTTTGTTCGGACGTCCAAATGATGAGATAATAAAAAAATCCATATAATTTTGCTTGACCAAAATTCCGTTAGAGGTATCCCAATCGCATGCCGTATATTTTACTTTTAGTCGGCGCATAATTCGGCGTCCAGCAATTTGGCAACTATGTACATAGGAGGAAGGGTAACCGCAGTTAAAATGATTTTGATCAATATGATACAATATTTACAGAGCGCTAGCAATATCTACTAACAAATAAAAATATTGATGTTAATTTTAAATACTTTTACCTAGTTGGTAGTCAACTTTTTGATTTAATACAAATAAAAATATTTTAGTAAATAATGATAGGTACTTACTTATTGAAGTTATAATAATCAACATTTGTTTATAAAGAAACAGATTGTTGATGGAATTTGTCATTGGCACACTAATTTTGTTTTCTATATCGATTTTAATATTTTACGTTTTTTAATATATTACATAAATTGTTACATAATTAACTGTGCATCATATTGCATCTGTATTGTTCATTTAGTTAATATATGAACCATTTTATAGCATATTAAAGATATATTCCTATTTATCAAAAGTAATTTAACTTTTTACAAAAGAAAACTTGCTGTTCAGCTAATTGCCATTGAACGAAAGCACTAGAAAATCATTAGAAAAGGATATAAATATATAGTTTTTAACGCTAGACTAATATGAATACA
Source organism: Melolontha melolontha (assembly GCA_935421215.2). Classification (NCBI taxonomy): domain Eukaryota; kingdom Metazoa; phylum Arthropoda; class Insecta; order Coleoptera; family Scarabaeidae; genus Melolontha; species Melolontha melolontha. The sequence goes on along the minus strand of OW285244.1, from coordinate 253,722 downwards.
GTGATTTCTCTGATGGATGGTGCATATAAATATTTAAATATTTAGTGCTACTAATTTCAGTTGAACGTCGAAAGTATCGGTAGCCTTTATTATTGTCATTGTGTTCCTTCGATTATTTACTACCTCTTTTATCGTTTTCTCGCTTAAAAGTAAAATATGCTAAGTAAAACTAAGCAAAACTCGATGCACCCACTCATTTGTTTAAGTTTTAATACGAATCAGGGGATTCCTTCATTTCTTGATCCGATAAAAAATAATATCGGTATTATACATACATATAATATGCAGGTTGTAGGTATCTCTCACCAGTTATACGAATAGCGTAACTGTCAATGGAATAATACTAAACACCGAAATACAGAATTTATTATATATTTGATTTAAGAAAACGTTTAGGTGCGTCTCGAAAAAGTCGGCAATACAATGTTACGCTAACAAATGCACTTTTCTGCAAACGACCTATTTTAGTGCAAGTTTTCTCTATTATTACTCTTAAAGCCCTCGTAGCTTTATCTTCTAAATAAATTTCTACTAATGCTATTTAATTTGCTTTCAAACTCCTTATTTCGAACAGTTAGACCCTTCAACTACAATATTGTCAATCCTTTACATTCTTTCAAATCATTCTGGAAGCCTATGTTTTAAAGCATGCGGCCATCTTTATTTACCCTTTACCGAAACGATCGCAAGTTTTACACTGATAACTCGCTTAATGCCTTACCGAATGACAAACTGATTCTATAGGAATTTTTGTTACGAATTATAGATCATCTAAACGCATTTTCTTTCGTTAAATTTTGCTCTTTTAAAAATTATTTCTAATTTAATTATAGTTTCACCGCTTATTGCGCCATCTTCTTTTCGACGTTCGCCTTCTGCGACAGGAATCTCACTTGCCGACTCCTTTTAGAAATTTACGTCTCCAGACATTTAATTGTTTCACGTTGCTAGTTTTAAATGTCACCTTTTTACAAATTGTAATCTTTCTCAAGAATTCGAAAACTAAATTCCTTTTCTTCTTGAACTTCCAAAATTACGATGACGTGTATCCGGCATTTTCATCAATTTCGAAACGGCCGCCATTGTGGCTTAATCTCCCTTAGCGCTGAGTCGTGTTTGTGACTTGTGGAACAGAAACTTGATCTTTGCGGATTCTTTTGTACGTTATTTTAAACGTACAATTCTCTGATTAACGGAGATTTTGGTGATTTCCTTCCGTGAGGCGATAGGCGTCTCTCCGGAATTTCTACCTGGTTATTTTGGGAACGTAATTTGGCCGTTCGAATTTTACCGTCGCAGATCTGGAGTTCCTGTAGGCCGTCCGTATCCTGAGAAATAGGGGCACATATATTCTGCGGAACCCTTTTGGTATAGGAGGAAGGACGCGGAACTTCCATATTGTTTTATCCCAAAATGGCGTCGGCGTGAGGACTGCCGGGAAATAATAAAGCATCGAGTTGCATTTGTGTGCGGTAATAGAATTTGGAGGGAACGTTTACAGTTTGTAAAACCCAATCAAAGTAGGTGTTGTTTTATTATTTGCTGTATTATTTATACAAGATCAACTTGGAACAGAAATCGATTAGATTTTCTTAAATTTATATTTAATATCAAGCTTATACCCACTTAAAGGGACACTCATTTGGAGTGAAAATTTTAACTTGTTATACAGATCATTTGGGGGGAGGTCTTTTCCTTATTTCAATTTTGTTTTAATGAGTCTTACGAGACTGTTTATAGTATAAACCCGTCTATGCTCACCAATTTCCCCGGTTTCTGGAATTGGAACCTATTTTAATACCTGAAGACCGACAGCTTCACTGTCTGTCTTCTGCTTAAATTTAGAGTCGAAATCAAGGCCCAAATCCTTCAGAACGGGCCTATGATTGGTTGTTTCGATATTTTTAATCTCAGATTTACTTGTAAACTTACCTTACATGTTTGTTATAGAAATACTGTACAGAATGAAAATTGCGTATACGGAATTGGTATTCTAGTTTTATCTCTTGTTAATTAAATACTTCAACCATTTCGATATTACTGAATTTTGCACACCTGTTATACAGGGGGTACTCCAAAAGTTTCCTACCGGGTAATTTTATGTTCATGATCGGTTCTATTCTTATTTTGATTATATTTGTATACAAGGCTTAACCTTGGTTTTGATATAAAGTAACCTTCCGTTATACTTGAGATTCTGTTTATTTAGAATCTTACGCATTTACGTCATTGAGACTTCCTTGTTCTCGATTGTTTGAATTTTTAATTAACATCAACCCGGGGAATAATTTTGGGCTAACCCCTCTCACCTCTCGAATAACTTATACGGGGGAGAGTAATATAGTTTTTGGTCTTTTACTTTTTTTTAATTTCTACCTTCAATTGGTATTCATACTGTATTTGAACAGGGCTTCACCTTTAATGTTTCGAAAGTTCTGAGTCAAGGATAAACGACCGTGTCTGGTATCTAGTATATAAGCGTTGGCATTGCCGTTTTGGTTATATAATTTGATACTACCGTATTGTGTACTCAATAAATTTTGTTGTATTGTTGAATGCGTTTCGTTCTTTCTCCCTTCCCACTAGTTTTGAGTTAGTCAAAGTTTCTTGATTAACGTCGAGTGATAGGGGGCTGACCCTCTGGTGTAAATTGGAGCTACCAGGTCCCGCCTGCTCCCGTTATAGCGTTATCTCTGCAGGTGGATAATAACGGTGGCGTCCACATATCCCTCCATCTCGCGGCCTTGAATCCGCGACGTTCTCCGAAGTCTAGAGAGTTAGCCGGCAGAGACCTTCCTGGGGACTTAACATCAACAGGTAGGTTCAGACCAGAGAGGATCAGCGTACGATCACTCCTTATCACTCGCCACACTATTAATTTTACGCCGCGTTGGTGGCAAGTTTTTGGCGCCCTGTGTGGAGGCCATTTTGTTTTTTTAAAATCTATAGAAACTTTGCTTGCTCACGCTTGTGGGAGGGACTTTTGTTTATTGAGATTTATATTCAGCTTAGGGTTGTTTTAGATTTATTGAATTCGTTTAGAATTTTGAGGTTTCGATATTTTTGTAAATAGATTTTCGCTTTGTGTGTCTGAACATTTGTTGTGATGGAAGGTAAGATCGAAATCAACAGGTTAGAGCGAGATGAGTTAGTTTACGAACTAAGGGTTCGTGGAGCAAACGTAAATGTTCCGGTCAAGACGATGCGTGCGACTCTTAGGAGTTTATTACAGTTAGAGAGTGGGGGTATTCCGATGGCTAAGCCAGCTAATCCTTTCACTATCGAAGAGGACACTCGCGAAGTCAGGAGGAAGATCGCCGAGATCAATGATCTTTTAGATCAATTTGTCGAAATAGAAACTAGTCTAAGGTATCGGAAAATTAACACAAAAATCATCCATGCTTTTTCACGAATTAGGCGAGCGAAGCCAGAGACACCTGAAGCTGAGGAGGAAGTAGCAGGTTTTCTTGTTGAGTTGGTAACCCTTCAGACATCTCTTAAGTCTAAGGCGCGGAAGGCTAGGAAGTCAGCTTTGGCAGGTACCGTTCCTGCTGACATGTCGTTTGTGTTCGCATCCACTAGTGTAGCACAAGGTCCTACTGCTTCTGATAGCGAAATTTCCGATTCCGAAGAATCTGTGGGAGAACCGATTCTGTCACCTGTTCGTGCGACTGCGTCACATGCGGTGAGTTCGGCAGCTGTTTCTGCGTCATCTCCGTCGTGTAAGGTTGTTCCGGTGTCAAGGTGGAACTTCTCCAAATTTGATGGAGAAAATTCGCGTCAATCCTTGAGTGCATTTCTCGAAACCATCGAAGACAAATGCATAGCTAATAATCTCGCTAAGGAACAGTTAATAAGGTCCGCTACAGAGTTGTTTTCAGGAAAGGCTTTGGTTTGGTGGCGATCCACTCGCCATAAGGTAACGACTTGGGTCGATTTTGTACGAGAACTTCGTCTTCAATTTCAACCTCCCAACTATAACGACAAATTGTTTCAGGAAATAAAGAGGCGAACTCAAGGGCCGAATGAGACGATAGGCATGTACGTTGCGGTAATGAATGGTATGTTTGGGCGTTTGACTGTGCCAGTTGCCGAGGGACTTAAATTGGACGTTCTGTTGCAAAACATTGCTCCGTTTTATCAGAGTCAATTAGGGCTTACAGAAATTAAATCCGTAGAACAGCTTTTAGAATTGTGCAGAAAACTAGAAGCATGTAAGATCTCTATAGAAGCTTATGCTCCTCCACCTCGTAATAAAACTTCTTTGCAAGAGCCTGATTTGGCGTACACACACACATCATCTGGTGTTGCGGCGATATCTGTACCTTTATCCAGCAATAGTCCGAAATGTTGGAATTGTAATGTTCCAGGTCATTTGGTTAGAGATTGTCCGAATCCTCGTCAATCCCGTTATTGTTTCCGATGTGGTGCTCGTGGACATACCGTAAATTCTTGCCCTCGTTGTCAATCTTCTAATTTTTCTAGGGAACGACAGAAGGAAACGTCGTTGAGATTGTGTCCGTATCCTACTTCCGTTTTACATCGTAACAGTGATTTCCGTGAGCCGATTAACGCTCAAGCGCAAGTTTGTTCTATGAAGACCATGTCTAATACTTCTGACAAATGGTATAATCGACTCTTACATCATGTTAGGGAATCTCCTGAAAGATATTCAGCGTTTCAGATTTTTGATGGTAAGCTTTTTAAGTTTGTACGCCCTTGGCGTGGTAGTTTTGGTACCGTAAGCGATTCTTGGAGGGAGTTGGTCCCTAAAGATCGTCGTTCCGATTTATTAAAAGCATATCATAAACAATCCTCTGATGGACATCTGAATATCTCGAAAACCTTAGGACGCATATCTCAGACATATTATTGGCCCAAAATGTCAGCTGATGTTATTCGCTATGTTAATCGCTGTCACACTTGTTTGAATACGAAACTCGAGCAACGCAAACCTATTAGTCGTATGGTAGATCACTCTCGTGAAGTTAAGTCTGTGGAAGAACCTCGTATCGATAACATTGATTCCCAACCGAAATCTAAATCTCGATGTGACATGAGACATCGAGCAGTAGAGTTCTTGCCGAATCAGATAGTCTGGCGTAGGAACTTCGTTCGTCCTTATAGAATACATCGTCGACTATCTTCCGATTTCTATGAACTCAAAACTTGCGAAGGCGAACTTCTGCCTGGAACTTGGAATAGCGCACACCTAAAAGCGCAACCTGGAGTTGTTTAGTATTCTTTTTTTTTTGGCCTGTTTGAGGGCTGGACGAATACTCAAACTGGTGTAATCCACCATGTCGTAAAAGGCGACTAAACGGAGTCCTGTTTATCTGAGATCGTTCCATCTTGTTTAGGTATTTTTGGCCTGTTTGAGGGCTGGACGAATACTCAAACTGGTGTAATCCACCATGTCGTAAAAGGCGACTAAACGGAGTCCTGTTTATCTGAGATCGTTCCATCTTGTTTAGGTATTTGTGGCCTGTCTGGGGGCTAGACGAATACTCAGTCGGGTGTAATCCGCCCTGGCGTAAAAGGCGTCCAAAAGGGAGTCTTGCATTGTTGTTCATTCCATCTGTACATTTCGTTTTCTTCAGGTTGAAGTTAGCTCTCAATAAATTATCGTACTGTATACCGTTTTGGACTTGACTTATTTACCGTGACATTCATTTGTCTGTTCTGGAACGATTGTTCGTGTTGACAAGTTTACGTATCGCAGATTAAGTTTGTTATATCAAGTTTGGATCGGACTGCGTTTGGTTGTTGATACATTTATCGATTCTTGATTCTGACAATGTTGGTTTAATATGGTGACTTTTAAATTCTATGTTAGCTTATGCTTTCGAGTTGACTCAGTAAACAATCTTGTAGATTGTTATACTAATAATATGAGTATGGACGTTAAAAGGTTTAGAACTGTTGATAGTGTTGTTCTATTTGCTGTTTTGCATCTCTATCTAGAGGATTTGGAGATCACACTTATATACAGATCTTACCTGTTTGTTTTGTTCTTGTCGTTTAGAGTTTTATTGTACCGTGTAGGTTTTCCTCGAGTGAGGGTTTTGTAAACTCTTATACGTACTGGACGTTTGATATTGACTTTTGGATTTTATACATTCCAATTTTATATACCGATTTTGACTATTGTTTAATTTTCTTAAAGAAGTCTTCACTTTAGGTTAATATTTGGCATATGGGTTGTTATTTTACCTGCATATTTGCTGTTTACCGTTTTCTCCTTGACCTTTGAGAATGATTCTTTAAGATAATAGTATGTGGACTTTTGGATACATCTTGATGTGTTCTATATATTTACCGATTTTGACTCTTTCGCTTTAAGAAGCGGGATGGACGTCAATAAATTCCGTCGTCCATTCCCGTTAGCTTCTTATAGGGCTGAGACCGACACCCCTCGTTTGTAATCGCGATTTTTCTTTTATCGGTCATGGACGTGTCTATGTTTGTTTACTTTTTTCTGTGTATTGGTCCTCAACCGTATCAGTGTGGTGGTAGGCCGCCGCTGCACTTTAAACATTGGTTGTAACGTAATCTCTTATTTTGTTTGGCCAGTTTAAGATTCTTTATGTTGTTGTTTCTATCGCATGGCGTAACGTTTGTAAGATTGTTGGAACTCGTAAGTACACAGTGTCACAGTTACTCATATCCTACCTTTTAGATTCTTACCTACTTTTCCTTATCCATTTGCATCCTATAACGTTAGTAATATACCTTTTTAATTTATCCTTTTCTTTTGAGCTGCTACTGCTTCACGGTAGTTAGTCTCTTTAGAGCTGTCGGAAGTTGTTCCCTAGTTTTGGTTGTGACGCAACGATTTTCGTGACTTGTGTTCATAGCGCAGCTTTCTATCTTCTTTCGCCGCTAGGAGTAATGATCCCCTCCTAGTCTGTGCTTTTTTCGGTGCTATATGCAGCTTTTCCTTCCCCTTTCTTGTTTTCTTCGTGGCGCATGAACACTCGGCATGATATCGGCTGTTGCACATTCTGATGCTGGGGTGACGACCGTTCAGTACTGTTTGTTTTGTTGTTTTGTGTTCTCGTTATTTGTAATCCTCGTACCGGCTGAATGTCGAAGGGCCTTTGTGGTGGTTTAGGCCGAGCTAACTGTTGACATGGTGTGTTGGTTTGGTTATTGATGTGCTAATGAGTTTCTGCCGTCCAACAATCTGTGCGTCGATAGTTTTGCTGACCTTGTGTCATTATCGCCTTCTGCGTTTTACTTTTCTTCTTTCTAGATTTGGATAGTTAGATGACTTTGTGTCAGTTTCGCTTTCTGCGTATTACCTGGTTCTTATCTAGTTTAAGTTAGTTTTGCTTGACTTTGTGTCAATTTCGCTTTCTGCGTAATATTTTGCTCCTGTCTTCTTTAAGATAGTTTTGCCTGACTTAGTGTCGTTTTCGCCTTTTCGTTTAGTTTCGCTCCTATCTAGTGAAAGATAGTTTATGCTTGACTTTGTGTCGATTTCGCCTTCTGCGTTTCGTTTTGCTTCTATCTGTTTTAGATAGTTTTGATTGAGGTGTATTTCTGATTCATGTTCTTAGGTCGCTCTTCAGTGCTACCTTTTGTTTACGACTAGTGTCGTGTTATAACTCAGCTTACGTTTATATTTGGTTTTACCGCAAATCTCTGTATTGTTTCATCAGATTCTTGCGTTTCGCTTTTGTGACTTTAGGTCACTATAGTTTCAGAATTTAGATTTATTTGCGTTCCGTCGATTCTTATCAAATGTTTTGCTAGATACCGTCGTTTATGGACACCGCTCCGCCGAACTTTTGTTCAGTTTTTTTTAAATTAAGGCTCACGTTTTCACTTTTCTGGTTTTCTTTAGGAGACTTACCTTCTACTTCTGGAGAAATTTACAAGTAAATTTCTGTTGTGAAAGGGGGGAATTTGTTACGCTAACAAATGCACTTTTCTGCAAACGACCTATTTTAGTGCAAGTTTTCTCTATTATTACTCTTAAAGCCCTCGTAGCTTTATCTTCTAAATAAATTTCTACTAATGCTATTTAATTTGCTTTCAAACTCCTTATTTCGAACAGTTAGACCCTTCAACTACAATATTGTCAATCCTTTACATTCTTTCAAATCCTGGGGACTTAACATCAACAGGTAGGTTCAGACCAGAGAGGATCAGCGTACGATCACTCCTTATCACTCGCCACACTATTAATTTTACGCCGCGTTGGTGGCAACAAAGACATTATTCCACTTTTCAATGATCGATCTAAAATTTAGGTGTTTCTTGATTCTTGCAAGAGAACACCAACAGGTGTCAAATTCTGATTTCGTAGAAACTTTCCAGATTAATAGAGTACCTTGGTAGAAGAACTATGCAATTTCTTTTCGGCGAAAACGCCCAATTTAGGGGTACAGGCCTCTCCAAAGTTTGCACTAATTTTTAATTTTTGCAAATATCTCCGAAACTATAACAAATATTATTTTGTTTTCTTAATAAAACTTGCAACATATTACATGGTCCCAAGGATGAGGCAACTTGTCTTCGAAAAAGTTAAGCACGGGGAACGGAATACCTCATACTCTCCATTTCTTTAAATATTTTTTTTCTTATTTATAAAAAACGTTCGCTTTTACGAACAAAACGATGGTATATCACAAATATAGAGAATTGATAATAATATATAATGAAAAAGGGCAAATTTTTTTTCAGTAAAAAATTCGAATAATTAGCGTTGTATATGTAGAAAACATTTATTTCATTCACATCACTTAGCGAAAATGCAATTGATTTGCACAAATTTGCCAACCATGGGCACAATATGTGTTCTTATGCAATTTAAGGCTTTTCCCGACGATCGAACTTCAGTCTCTTAATAGCTTAATTGTTAAGAGGGTGGTCCGACAAACCAAAGGATGTAGGTTCGAATCCTGCATAAGGGTGAATTTTTTTTTCAGTAAAAACTTCGAATAATTAGCGTCGTATATATATAGAAACCATTTATTTCAGTAATGTATGTAATTATTGCAATAATGATAGTCAGCGTAAAAGTGCTCAAAACACATTTTGCTTGCACCACGAACAGCGCTCAATAGCGGCTTTATTACAAATACTACACAAGGGCGTAGACTCTACATCTTTCATAAAACAAAACTGTACAGGATTTTTAAAGGATCCAAGTTTTTCATCCACGTATCCACTCTTATACCACGCGTACTTGAACATATCGAAAAAGCTTGAAGAAGAAAACTGGGAAAACTTGGGTTAGCAATTTCAGCATAATAATATTATTTCTCTGGTGTAAATTTATGTCATTGTTCATTAGAATCACCATATCAGAAAAAGTTCTAACGAAATTTTTCCACAGTTTAAAACCAAACACATCTAATTGGAAAACGAACGTGTGGTGATCTATAAAATTACGAAATACATATTTATTTGTTGAAAAGTTGTATTTATAAAGTTTTTAATTTAATTTACATAATTGGAAAACAAACGGGTGGTGATCTATAAAATTACGAAATACATATTGTCGTTGTTTTTTCCCCATAGAAAAAAGAATTATATATTGAACATTATTTGAATAATTTGGATTTAAAACGCATTTTTGAATTTTTATTTATATTTATATTTATTATGTTTGAAATTATCTTTTTGTCCGGCCCTGTATGAATATTATATTAGACCGATGGGTTCGGCAAAATTATGTACTATTGAGTTTGATGTATGAGATTTTCGCGATATTATATTGAGAGATACCAGGACTTGCAAACCAGGTGGTCAGAGAGAATAAAAACTTCATTTTTATTCTCCTGTTTTTGAGTAAAGTCGGGTTTTTTGATTTTGGTGCTTTAATTTGTGCATTTCAATTTGATTACGATTTTTACGAGTGTTTGTGATCTCGTTCTTTTTTGATATTTTATTTAAATAATGGTATCTCTCGCGTAGTTAGTGTTAAATGTGGTTAGATCGATGTAAGTACATAGAACAGTTAATTTATATTGCTACTACGATAATTTGCTTATAATTGTAATTTTAGTTTATAATTTGCATAAATTTTGATATAAAAAATTAGTATATGAATATTCAAGAAAATTGTCATGTTTTTGGTAATGGAGTTTTTTTTTTAAGTCAAGATATTCTAGATCGTTTTATATTCAGGTTGGTTTTTTTGCTGGGTTTGATTTTGTCATGTTTTATGGCGCATGACTGTAAAGCTGTCACGCGTACTCGATAACTTGGTGGTTGTTGACATTTGATTTGTTGGGGTTACAGTTAGAGGTCAAACTTGACAAATTTCTTAATTATTTATTAATTATATGTTTGCTCGAGAGTCACAGGGGGTTTTTCTCCTTGCGCGTGTCATTTATCGCAAGGACTCTTTCCTCCTAGCTAATGTTAATTTTGCTTTAGCTCCCTATACACTCGGTAAAGGGTTTTTTTTTAATTTTTTTAATAAACGAAAATTATGAAAGTGTGAATTTTATTTAATGCTATATTGTTTTTATTTACACGTATCTTGCTTGTTCGAGAGCAAGACCTGAGACTAGAAGATTCCAGCTTGGAGATTGAGCGACTGAGCAACCGCACATTCGTTGTGAACTGTACCCATGAGCTAGGCACAGTTCATAGCAATATGTATTTGTTGAAAAGTTGTATTTTTAAAGTTTTTAATTTTATTTCTATAATTGGAACATTTTTATTTGTTCATTTTGTCGTTCAAGTTGAGTAAAGGAGTATTAATATTGACTAGCAATAGTTTCTCAAGGTTTTCTTCTGTCAATTTTGTTCTCTTTGAATTAAGTACATCCTTATAAATAGAAAACGTCCTTTCTACATCGCAACTGGTTATAGGTGCATACTGGAAATATTCTTTTATTTCTTCATATTTAGCCGTTAGATTTTGTGGAATTCTCTCCATACATAATTGCTGCAATGTAATTAAATCTGGATTTCTATTAAGAATTGCTTCAAACTTTTGCCGAAGGCCACATCCGAAGTCACTTGGAATACTTTTCAAATTATTAACAGCCGCATCTAATGTGGTTAATCCGTCATTTAATTTGAGATTTCGATTTTCAAAATAAGTGATTAGTTTTGGCAATTTTCCAAAGTGTTCGTGAAGAAAGTACAACTGATTTTTTAAATTTGGGATTTGTGTGAGCTCCTTGCACTCACCAATACTTCTAGCATCCTCCTTTAGCAGTGTTACGAAATGTTTTAGACTATCGAAATTCTCAGCATAATAACTAGTAGCTTCCAGCCATGTTCCCCATCTAGTTATTACTGCAGTGGAAGGCAGTGACAGAGATGGAAACTTTTCCCTGAAAAGAGCTACTCTCAATGGTGCATTTCTGAAAACTTTTTCAAAAGCTGCTACAAGTCTATCAACTTCCAGAAAAGTGTCTCTGATATATTCACAGATTCTGAGGAGAGCATGTGCTACACAAGTAATATGCAGCTTATTAGGATATGTTTTCTTCAATAGTCTGCCTGTTTTTAACATATACGCAGCACTATCACTGACAAATAAAAGTATTTTTTCTTTGTACGTGGCGTCCGAATGAAGCATTTTTTGCATATTCCCCTTAATGGTTTCAGCAACTGTTTCCGCATCAACTCTATTTATAACACTTGTTGCTATTACATATGAGTTATAGGGAATAGTTGGATGTAGTACACCAGCTACAACATTTACCACACAGCGTCCTAACATATCCACCGTTTCGTCGGCGCTTATCCATATGTATTGATTTAAAAGATGGCTTCAAATGCGTTCTACTGTTCTCGAATAGCACCTAGAAACATAATATTTGCGTAAAGTTGATTCATCAGGAACATTTCGACCAGTATATTTTTTCAGAAATGTCTTCAAAATTGGATTATTCAATTTAAATAATGGAATATTAGCTGCCATAAAAGTTTCACAGAGTTCTTCATTAAAATTGTCAGATTCCAACGGGTTCAATTTTTTTTCGTGCTTTAATGATCCTACGTGACGTTTTACGGTTGATTTATTGCAATTTTTCAATAACTATTTCTCTTACGAAATACGATAAACTTATTTATTTTATCTACGTACACGACACCACTGAAAACTATATTCTGAACACTATATTCTCCGAATACAATAGCTGGGTTGTCCATTGTTATCGCTTGAGACCAGGTGGCCGAGTAAGTCAAACAAATACTTCATTGAATTACGCCGGGATGTATTGAGCGACGTTATAAACAATTCCAATTGCCGATTGCGTTTTATGGAAATTGCATCCGTTCTCTAATAATGACAGATGTGGAGTTTACTATAAACGGTGAACAGTGAGCTCATTGAAATATTCCTGTAAGATATTTAACTTTGACTAAACTGTATCGGCAACGGTGTCGGACGCTTAATGCACCGATACATGAAAGATAATATATGTTACGTACGCCAAATTGCCGATGTACTAAAAGGTGTTATATACTTCAGACGTTATATTGCTACTAGAGTGAAAGGAGTTCTAATTGATAAAAATGTAAAAGTTGAAAAATCTCAACTAAGTTAAGAAACGTAACGGTTTAAAGCGAGAAAGTAATATACTTGAATCAAAACTGACATTCGAGCTTTGCTTCTCAGGGACGCCAAAATGATGGATTATGAAAGGACGCGAGTTTGATAGTCGGATGTATTTATATATGTATATTTTAACTTTTGATATAATTCCAATATTGACTATTCAACCTTTATCATACTTGAATTTATCAATATGCAACATATAAGAAAAGAAACTTGTTTGTAAAACATCTTACTAAAATTTAAATATCATTGTTTTTATATCTAAAGTATATCATATATGGCAGCTGCTTGAACACAATAAGCCATTGGCTGGTGTATGAAGGAGCTATAAAAAGACTTTTGCACAATATTGTTTAAAATTATATTTCTTTGTAGGATATTCATTGAATGAACTGGTGGTCTGAAAATAACAGCCAAGGAAAAGATACCCTTTAATATTATAAAGAAAAAAGATCACCCAAGAAAATTGAAGAAGGAGAGTAGACGGCGTGCGAGGAATGTCAAGGATTTATGCAATATTGATAATTCTAATGTAATAAAAAAAACTGTTTAGAGGCATGCCATTGTCCACAATGAACTTTTTGATTGCTCAAGTTCATTGTGCAAAGCATAATCCTAAAGGCAGAAGGTGAACACTTCATGATAAAGTTAGCATTACAGAAGCGAAGTCCAAAGTGTTATAGTCTGCTCCAGAAATTTGTAGCTCTACCCTCGAGAAGAACACTTACAAGTTAACTCGAAAAAATTCAATTTGAAGCCGGAATCAATCCTCATTTATTTAGGCCTATCGATCATTGCTTGAAATCTGCAAAGGAGGACAGAATTTGTATAATATCCTTTGATGAAATAGACATAAAACAACACATCCAATATGATGCTGCTGTTGACCGTATAAGAGGGTTTGAAGACTTTGGACATGAAAAATCCGAGAAGTTTGCAACCAAAGCCTTGACTTTTATGGCACAAGGTCTTCGTCTAATTGATAATTATAAATTTTGTCCATGATTTGCAAATTTATATTTAGTTATTACTCATTACACCCTATTTAGAAAGCACAACAGTTGTTATTAGTATTAGTTATAAGAATATTCCTGTGCATACAAGCTTTAAAGTAAGTAATGTTATGTAAAGTTATGAATATATAATTCCCCTATTGTAAATAAATTAGCTTGCATAAGTATATTATTCATAGGAATATTAATTTAAACAGAAGGTAGTATGTTTTGAATATTTGTATTGTACTTATATTATTGCCAAAACAAATTGATGTATAAAATAAAAATATTTTGAAAATAAATGTTTGTGTACTTTATATGTACCTGTTATATATTACTTTATTGCATTATGTATTGCAACTTTTAACAAAGTAAAGAACTTAATGTTGTTTCTGGACAATATTATTTTTAATTAAAATTCTCAAATTACAATTAACTAGTTTAATTGTCAATAAGTAGCGTTACTGACAGTACATGCTATATAAAAAAATATGTATACACTGTAATTAATTTAGTGTGAAATTTCATACAAACTGGTTAAAATGATAGTAATTCTTCTTATCATTTTTCCAGTTTGTATTAAATTTTCTGCTAAATTAATTACGTGTTATACGAATTTAATATTATAATTTACATAGTATTTATTTAAATTTAGCGCCTAAATGTCGATAGTACTGCCTCTCACTGAGGCCTCATCACAATGTGACAAGGATATAACTATCTCTGTCTATAGTTTCGGATACTTTTTTCCATGCAGTTGCCGGGTTGTACTAGTCTGTGGTTATGGTGAATGAATGATGGCGCTAGTACAGGAAACTAACGGGTGTTCAGAAACATTCGAAGTCAAGTGGGCTCTGAACAAAAAGGAGGATTAAAGGTAGTGGAGATTTGTATTTGGTTTTACATCAAATGTCAGATAATTCTAACCTCTGAGCGTGTATCACTTTATGATCCCCTAGCAAAGACATTATGTTCCGCTAAACGTTAATGACAAATGTATTCTGACAATTACTTGAGTAGTGGAGGTGGACGTTTTTAAAAACGACTTCTGCGCACCCCCTCCTCGCGCCAACTTAATTGGCGATTGCTATATATATCTGATTTGTAATAATTATTAAATGTCAACTGTTGTCTGTCAAAAATTGTCAGAATCTAATATCGAAGATACTAATTTATATTTTTTAATTTTGAAAATGGTATTTACTAACGTACACAAAGCACATTCATGGTTGAAGCATATTTTCGAAATGGTCAAAAGATCGATGGCCAGTGGAAGTATTCAATTCAAGCTTGTTTGGAAGAATTTCGAGATGAAGTTCCCAACCTTGCTTTTGATTATAATACTTTTCTGTGTACACTAATCAGAATTGTTCCAGTTTTTCAACAAACTGGTAGTGTGGGTCGCCAAGAGGGTGGTGGGCGACCAAAAGCCCGTACAGAAGAAGTGATTGGGAATGTTAGAGAAATAATGACTGATGCCCCTAAAACTTCAGTAAGAACTCTTGCTCAACAAACCGGGTTGTCAGTTGGTTCTTGCCATAAAGTTTTAAAAGAAGATTTAGTTATTCCCATATCGTATAACTTGTTTGCAAGAAATCCTCGATATTGATTATCCGCGACGAGTAGTATTTTGCGAATGGTTTACAAATAATTTTAATGATGATGTCCTAGACAAAACCTTCTTTTCAGACGAAGCATGGTTTCATGTTAGTGGATATGTTAACTCGCAAAACATGAGAATGTGGAGTGATACAAAGCCCAATAATTTTTATGTTGAAGCTCCTTTACATCCTCATAAAGTTGGTGTTTGGTGCGCTATAAGTAGAAGAAGGATTATTGGTCCAATTTTTTTTAATGGTACCTTGGCTGTAGAAAGATATCGACAGGAAATACATACTATTGCCTTCGTTTAATCAACTTCGCGATTATGAACTAGCTTTGGGATACTTTCAACAAGATGGTGCTAGAGCTCACACAGCGGGGGAAACAATGAATATGTTACAAGAAGTGTTTGGAAATCGTTTAATTAGTTTGAACAGGGATCATGAATTTCCTCCAAGATCTTGTGATCTTACACCGTGTGATTACTATTTATGGCCTCTTTTAAAAAATTCAATTTATCTAGTACCAATGCAAGATTATATAGATCTCCAAGACAGAATCATAAATAAAATTAGTGAAATTAGAAATAGTCCCATACTGCAAAATGTATTTAGTAGCATTCGGAGGAGGTGCGTAAAATGCTTGGAAGAAGGTGGTGGACATTTTCAACATCTTTTATAATTATGGTCATTATTGTTGGTAATTTATACAACTACAATTTATGATATTTATTATAAGGTTGTAATCTAAGGACTCTACAAACAATTTGTTTGTTTCAAATTTATTTTAAGCCATTTCTTACAATAATTTGTTGAATGTTAATATATTAAACTAGTACGATAACTAGATACTATTGTCACTATAAGATGAATAAAACCTTTACTTGTAAAGTTATTTCCTCTTAATTCTGCATTGTCTTTTTACATGTTACTACAGATTAGATGAGCTTTATTACACAAGAATGAATAGCATATTAATTGGATTATGTAATTTTTTCCAGTTATCGCATGAAGAGGTGCAATTGTTCAGCAAGAATTCTCTAAAATATCAAAATACTTAATTTGAAATTTGCAAATTAATTACTGTTACCTTGTAAAATCATTATTTGACTAGTTTATATATTAATATGGCATATTAAAGTAATATATTTCGACATAAACTGACATTTGCGTGTATATGATAACCTATAAAATTGTATTAAGTATTGTAAATGTATCAATCTATATCAGACATGACTTCATATTTTCAAGGACTACAACGTGGTCTAACACATGTCAACTATTCAAACAATATCCTGTTTACTACCGGATGACGTCACATATATTTGTTAGAAGAGCGCGCGCGTTTCAGCTCGATTTAAAATAAAATTTCGTTTTTTTTAAATTTTTTGGAAAATAATGAATGGATTTTAGTTTATTATATATCAAATTAATCCCACTTTTCTATACTATATGTATACAGGGTGTCCAGAAACTCTCCTGACAAACAAAGACCGGAGTTTCCTCAGATAATTTTAAGACAATTAAACCCAAATTCACCTAGTCCGAAAATGCTTCCTAAGGGAGCTAGAGTTCTTTGAAGATGGCGCCTTGTATTTATTTTTTTAAAAATTCCTCCAGAACGCTTCTATTTAGAAAAACAAAAACTGGTATGCTTATTTATCCTCCAAAGATGAATCGATTCCATCAATTGCGAATTTCTAGTACCGGTCATAGGTGTCCGTTTTGGGTAGGTCAACGGTTATTTTAAGGCATAACTTTTTTGTCTTTAACTTTTAAGCATTTGTGACACTAGATTATTAAATTTTCAGGTATTCCAGTACTAAAAGGTACTCTTACTTTAAGTCGGTAGGATACACCGTTTTCTAAAAAAATCGATTTGTAAATTTTTCGTTTTTTCTTCATTAAAGTTCAATTTTTTATTTTTTGCAATAGTTAGCTCTGAACTGCCAACAGAAGTAAAACCTACGTTTTTCATTGTGAAATTGTTGTCAGTTCGCGAAGTTTATCTTTTCATTTTTTACTTTGTGTTATTCAAACACAACGATTTCAATTAAAAAAAATGGTTTTTACTAATGAGGAATACGCCGATATGCATTTAGTTTATGGCGAAATGAGGTGTAACGCTCGAGCGGCGCAACGTAGATACGCTGAAAAATTTCCCAATCGTCAGCATCCCACAACATTTACAGCTCTTCATCAACGATTAAGAGAAACAGGTTCAGTGGTCCCAAAAAATAATGAAACAGGGAGACATAATGATGTAACAGCAGAACATGAAGATGTTATTTTAATGGAAGTTGAGGAAAATCCAGAAATTAGCGTTCGAAGACTATCTGCCATGTACCCCACAATTTCAAAATCTTCCGTAGGAAATATCTTACACAAAGAAAATTTATATCCTTTTCATTTTACAAAGGTGCAAGCACTGCTAGAAGGAGATTTTCCTGCTCGCGTAGAATTCGCTAGCTGGTTACAAAATCAGAAAAATCAAGATGAAGATTTCTTCAGGAACATTTTGTTTGGTGACGAAGCTACATTCTCAAAAAAATGGAATTTTTAATGTACATAATGCACATTATTATTCGTACGTTGGTGACAATCCCCACGTTGTTCAAGAATTTAAGCATCAGCATAGGTTTAGCATAAACGTCTGGCTAGGAGTAGTTGACGATTATCTACTTGGACCTGTGTAATTACCTGCTCGTTTAAATGGTGCTGATTACTTACATTTCCTGCAAAATATTTTACCTGATTTGTTAGATGAGGTGCGTTTAAATATTCGGCAAAACTTATGGTTTCTACAGGACGGCTGTCCGGCCCACTTTAGCAGGAATGTACGAGACTTTCTAGATAATAACTACGAAGACCATTGGATTGGAAGAGGCGGTCCAGTTGCTTGGCCAGCAAGGTCGCCGGATTTGAATCCTTGCGATTATTGTGTTTGGGGATATATAAAAGCATTTGTTTATTCCGTTCCGATACAAAATCGCGCACAACTCTGGCTAAGGATACAAGATGCTTGCAACGAATTTAGAAATAACTTTGGAATTTTTGCAAGAATTCGGCGTTCTCTAAGCAAAAGGGTAAACTTATGCATAGAGACTAATGGCCATCACATCGAGCAACTTTTGTAACAATCTACCTTTGATACTTGTTCTTTTTTTGTTAGTTTCGTTCCATTGTAATAAATAATTTGTTTTTAATTTATTAAATTAATTTTCACCCATGCCTTGATAGTCCAAGCCAACTTCGTCGCTAAAAATAAGTAGGTACATAATAAATTGAACTTTAATGAAGAAAAAACGAAAAATTTACAAATCGATTTTTCTAGAAAACGGTGTATCCTACCGACTTAAAGTAAGAGTACATTTTAGTACTGGAATACCTGAAAATTTAATAATCTAGTGTCACAAATGCTTAAAAGTTAAAGACAAAAAGTTATGCCTTAAAATAACCGTTGACCTACCCAAAACGGACGCCTATGACCGGTACTAGAAATTCGCAATTGATGGAATCGATTCATCTCTGGAGGATAAATAAGCATACCAGTTTTTGTTTTTCTAAATAGAAGCGTTCTGGAGGAATTAAAAAAAAAATAAATACAAGGCGCCATCTTCAAAGAACTCTAGCTCCCTTAGGAAGCATTTTCGGATTAGGTGAATTTGGGTTTGTCTTAAAATTATCAGAGGAATCTCCGGTCTTCGTTTGTCAGGAGAGTTTCTGGACACCCTGTATAATAAATAAAAAAAACCTGCAACTGCCTTATTACATGAACTATACTATATTTATAAGGAGATATCTGTATATACATATATTTATATATTGTGATGACTCATCCAACGATGCGACGCGCGTCATACCTCTGGCGCTTTCTCGAGGCATGCAGAACGCTCGAGTAGAAATTTCACATTCATATATAAACCGTCGAGGACGGGATTGAGATTATTCAATACCTGAGCGCGGCGAGTAAACATAAATATAGTTACATAAATAGAAATACATAAATGTGCTTATTGTTGTTAATAGTTAGTTTTATATTGTTGTTCATTTTATTATTAATATAGTGTGTGTCTAAAGTTATTGTTAGTTTTATTTAAGAACCCGAAAAGACAAACTTTTACAATATGTGCACACCCTTTGACCCAAAACTATTTCACTATGATTTGCGAAATAAAATGAAACAAATAGCAATAGCACAAAATAAAAACTAATGCTATAATAAATATTACGTCGTACAATTCAAACAAATGCCACCACAACCCATAGATAATCCCTATAGATGACTTACTTCCCTGTAAATTTTTATTGCGTATTACAGAGCCATCCGATATCTTTCACCTAACTACTAAGTCATATCCCGGGCAATTTGAATTTTTATGGTAGTTAATTTTTTAAATGAACAAGTAAAAATCAACGTTTTTTCTATCCGTATTTATTTCACATACATAAAATAGATTATGTATGCATAATAAATACAGATAGAAAAGAACAATGACTTTTGCTTGTTTGCTTATTAACGTAGTGTAAAACCAAATTTAACACTCACATTTTTTAAACATGAAAATATATTGTTTTTGTTTAAATTAACATAAAATCTTTATTTCTATTTCAAAAATGGTACCAAGATTTTATTCATATCAAAAAGGAAAAACAAACAAACAACATGTAAACATAGATGAAATAAATGTATTTGAAAAAATTATTTTCTATGCAGCGTAGCAGCTTCAAGATACACGGCACTCTTTAATACTCGTCTCCCTTATTTTCCTTTTGAAATTCTATTTATTCCTGTCGTCCAATTATGGCAACAAAGAGTTAACAATTTTTAAATAGAAAGTTTTTTTAAGTCCTCTTTATGGAATGTATAGTTAAAATTAATAACATTTTGTAAATATTAATACACTATGCTGAAACATATTTTTTAGAACATACTTTTGGTAAAATATGTAAAATTAAATTTGTACACTTTGAAAAAATTTAATATTATATTTATATCACAGTACTGCAACCTTTTAGGTATTATTCCTGAGTATTCTCTAGAACATATTAATGCAGCCTCAGACACTCCTTCTTGGTGATAATTGCTTGACTCTTGTAACTCCGCAATCTTGAACCAGTTCTGTAAATAGATTACACATCATTATTACATACCAATAAAAACCTTATTGTTCCACTTACTATTCCTTCGCTTTGGTGTTGTACAACCAGTATGTTCTAGAACCTTCTGTGGCTCTATTTCGGATGGTGCATTTAAAGACTGGAAATCAGGACACATTTCTACTGAAGTTATTAGTGGCGAAGGCAAAATTTTACTTCCTTGTGAGGTCTCAGGTGTATCAATATTTACTAAAAACATATTCCTGTTTCTTTATTTTATACACTAATCATATTATATTGATACAATGTAGAATTAATAAACTTACATAATTCTGGTAAATGTAAACTTGGAATGGCATCATTCGTCAAATGTTTTAAAGATTTTCTTGCTGAAAAGTGGAAGTGAATATTACATACTTTTCTTGATGTACAAACACTTCACTGGGATGCATGTTCAATAAAGCATCATTTGCACACGCAGTCAACCATTTATTGAATCGTTCTGGATCCTCTATGTAGTTGGGAAAAGCATGCCTGGATGATGTTTTATCTTCACAACCTGTGACAGAACAATTACGATATTTCACCATATTGTTAAAAGTTTCTTGTTCACTATCACAATTTCACTTATAAAAATCTAAAAAAATCTGTATTTACTAAACAAATAAAAAAATATATTGAAAGTAATACTTCTACAAAAGTTCAAACACAATAATTATAGGCTAAAGTTAGCAATCCACAATTGTCCACAAATCACAAAAAAGTATAAATTGTTTATATAATAGCAAAAAAAAAGTTGATAATGATAAAATTGCTATCTGTTGTTACCTAAATAACAATTGGCTTGTTCAGCCAACGATATAACGGGTGTTCAGAAACATTCGAAGTCAAAGTGAGTGTGTTGTTCCGTCTACCGATTTTTCTACACTTCTACCGATCTACCGATGAAGCCATCATATCTACCGATTTTTAAACGAATGAGAAAAAATAAATAAAATTGTGCTGAAACTGTTTATATTCATGTAAATAATACGTGTTAATGTAAATATTTATAGGAGTATTTTTTAATGTATAATATTACCCCTCCAATCAGTTCAGATAGCTATACCTCAGATGGAATTAGGACAAGACCTAATTCCGCCCCTGGTCTACAAAGGCCCCTCGTAAAACTTGCCGACCAGCTCAGAATAAGAAAGCGGGAACGTCGTGGGCCAACACAACGCAAGATCTAATATGGGCACCACTGCGTTCGGACTGGCAAGTTCTTTGGTTAACGCAGAACACCCTCGGGCATGATGGGCACATGAACACTACAAGGGGGTGTTCGGGTACCAGATAAAAATTCTAAAATCCCTTTTGCTCGTTCGGGTACAGGGCTTACAAACCCAAACACAAAATAACAGTTAGGCATAAATTTATTGAACGAAACAATGTTTAAGAAAGAAAATTACAAAAAAGTTGATGAAAAATGATGTTATCAAGTGCATAGCTATTATTCAAGCGTCAGTAGTACATCAAAGCTTTGTTGAACTTTACAGTGTCCACGCTGTACACACAGAAATATACTCTAAATAAACAAACTTAGTATATAAATAAGTATTATTTCAATAACCGGTATGTCACAAATTATGCAGAATGTAAATGATTTTAAAATAAATCAAAGTATAAATCTATGTCGATAATTAACATAATCATTTTCCCAAAGAAATAAAATAAACAGATCTCAGCCTGGTTAAGAGACTAGTACCAGAATGTATTTTCCAAAAATTCTAAGGGTTGAATCTAGTTAATTAATATGGCTCATGAAATAAATTATCCTGAGAAGGGATAAGTATGAATTTATCGAACGAACATTTATCAAGCTTCGCTACAATTAAGTAAGGGATAGAAGTTAATATTTAAATTACTTTATCAAAACGCTAATAGCCACTTAGTTCGAAAGACAAGTTAAGAATTAATACAATTTATAGTAAATAACTAATCTTAACAGTACATAAAAAAAGTTTAGTTTTCGAAAGAATTCTCTTTTATAATATAAGAAAGTTTACCTAAATTCGACGAATTAATGTACCGTTTCAGTGCAACATGTGGTTCGCTCTCGGTTTTTATATTAAAAAAAGATTAACATTAAATGAGTCTAACAACCAGTGGCGGCTCTTGATGACGTACGATGTGCGCTGCTGCACGGATGACACTACTTCGAACTATTTCGGAAGATTTCGGTACGGTTACTTGCTTCTCTGTATATATGAAAGCTTAAACGAAGCAGTCTCATCCGTGCAGCAGCGCACATCGTACGTCATCAAGAGCCGCCACTGCTAACAACGATAAAATTGTCCGAAAAACAGAAGGTTTTTCTCTATATATGACAAAATACGTTACAATGCAACATGTGGTTCGCTCTCAGTTTTTATATTAAAAAAAGATTAACATTAAATGAGTCTAACAACGATAAAATTAACCGGAAATCAGAAGGTTTTCCACAATTTTCGTCTTGTTACTGGAAATGAATAATCTAAAATAATTTCCCACACTACCTTGCTTGTAAAAGAACCTTAGGTTTCCAGAACGTGGTTTCCGGGGTCCCAGTAGGATGTGGAAATCGTTGCGCCTACCCAACGGGATGCCTATGTCGGCATTCTTTCCCCGCGCAGACGCTAATACGGCAAAACACTCCCTAAGCCGTGAATTACAGCCCTGAAGCATGAAATCGGTAGGGCACTTACACTTCACTAATGAAATTTCAAAATTAAAACGAGGTCAAGATTGACTAAAACCTGCCTTCGCAGAAAATGTACAAAGCGTAATTGCAAAAGAATTGGCTTTAAGTTACCGGACAAAAGATTACTTCAGAGCTTAGCACGAAAATGAGACGCTCTTCCTCAACGCAGAACGACATATATATCAGCAGGTACGCTACGTCATAGTCTTAAAAGAAACACTAAAAAGATACGTGAGTACGAATAAAAGTTCCACACATGTTGACTGTGTCGAAACGTTTTTTAAATACTACGGCAATATACACAGTCAGCCAAAGCATTGGGACATGATTAAAATTTGGAGGAATTAAAGTTTGAAAATAGCATAAGTTTAATCAATAATAAACCAGAAATTACAATAAAATAGAAATTAACGTAAATAATGATAAATGATCGGACTAAGTAAACTAATTGAGGTTAATAAAGGAATATAAAGACTAAAGTTTACCTGCAAGAACTCAAAATGATTTTGTACACGTAACACGTGTAAATAGAGAACGGACGCAATTTCCATAAAACGCAATCGGCAATTGGAATTGTGTATAACGTCGATCAGTACATCCCTGCGTAATTCAATGAAGTATTTGTTTGACTTACTCGGACACCTGGTCTCGCCGCGATAACAATGCACAAGCCAGCTATTGTATTCGGAGAATATAGTGTTTTTTAAAGTGTTTTCATGAGCGTAGATAGAAGCGGGGTTTTTATAATGTATTTTATTTATTAGTTTATATTTCGTAAGATAAATAAAGTGCTGTGAGTAAGTTTCTTGTTTTCATAGTTTTAACTGTTAATTACATCGTAATTTTTGTGATAGATCCTGTTTAATATCGTTTGATTGAATCTATTTCTACCAATTATTTCGACGTAAGAGTGTGCATTGAATTTCGTTCAGTTTCAATAGCTTACGCACACATTTTTAGTTTTCATTTATTTAGATCTAGAGCATTGTTTACGTTACTTTTTCAGGCATGATATGGAAGAATGTCGAGAACGGCATTGTAAAACAATGGCGAGTTGGATTGACGGTCATACTGATTGTATGTCCATTGTCAGTGATTCCGAAATTTATTACAAAATCCGTAAAATATCGTCAAAAATTCGTCACTTAGAATCGCAAACACATCTGAACTCTGTAAAACTTTTATGGCGGCTAATATTCCATTAAATAAACTTAGCAATCCCACTTTAAAAATATTTCTTCAAAAATATACTGGTCGAAATGTTCCTGATGAATCAACTTTACGAAAATATTATGTTTCTAGGTGCTATACGAGAACAGTAGAACGCATTAGAAGCCATCTTTTAAATCAATACATATGGATAAGCGCCGACGAAACGGTGGATATGTTAGGACGCTGTGTGGTTAATGTTGTAGCTGGAGTACTACATCCAACTATGCCCTATAACTCATATGTAATAGCAACAAGTGTTATAAATAGAGTTGATGCGGAAACAGTTGCTGAAACCATTAAGGAGAATATGCAAAAAATGCTTCATTCGGACGCCACGTACAAAGAAAAAATACTTTTATTTGTCAGTGATAGTGCTGCGTATATGTTAAAAACAGGCAGACTATTGAAGAAAACATATCCTAATATGCTGCATATTACTTGTGTAGCACATGCTCTCCACAGAATCTGTGAATATATCAGAGACACTTTTCCGGAAGTTGATATACTTGTATCAGCTTTTAAAAAAGTTTTCAGAAATGCACCATTGAGAGTAGCTCTTTTCAGGGAAAAATTTCCATCTCTGTCACTGCCTCCCACTCCAGTAATAACTAGATGGGGAACATGGCTGGAAGCTACTAGTTATTATGCTGAGAATTTCGATAGTCTAAAACATTTCGTAACACTGCTAAAGGAGGATGCTAGAAGTATTGGTGAGTGCAAGGAGCTCACACAAATCCCAAATTTAAAAAATCAGTTGTACTTTCTTCACGAACACTTTGGAAAATTGCCAAAACTAATCACTTATTTTGAAAATCGAAATCTCAAATTAAATGACGTATTAACCACATTAGATGTGGCTGTTAATAATTTGAAAAGTATTCCAAGTGACTTCGGATGTGGCCTTCGGCAAAAGTTTGAAGCAATTCTTAATAGAAATCCAGATTTAATTACATTGCAGCAATTATGTATGGAGACAATTCCACAAAATCTAACGGCTAAATATGAAGAAATAAAAGAATATTGCACCTATAACCAGTTGCGATGTAGAAAGGACGTTTTCTATTTATAAGGATGTACTTAATTCAAAGAGAACAAAATTGACAGAAGAAAACCTTGAGAAACTATTGCTAGTCAATATTAATACTCCTTTACTCAACTTGAACGACAAAATGAACAAATAAAAATGTTCCAATTATAGAAATAAAATTAAAAACTTTAAAAATACAACTTTTCAACAAATACATATGTATTTCGTAATTTTATAGATCACCACCCGTTTGTTTTCCAATTATATAAATAAAATTAAAAACTTTATAAATACAACTTTTCAAGAAATAAATATGTATTTCGTAATTTTATAGATCACCACCCGTTCGTTTTCCAATTATATAAATAAAATTAAATATTTTAGAAATACAGCCTTTCGCCAGTACTGCACTGGGTGGTAAGCGTGTCCGTTCTCTAATAATAAAGAATAAAAATACAATATAATAAATTACTACTATAATGGCATTCATCTTTAATCTATGACTATAATAAATAGAAAATTAAAACAGGCAAGCAATTTTATGAGTAGGGACAGTAATAAAAGCTACTATGGATTGTAGTCGATATAATGCTTAAATTCAAAGGCAACAAATATGTATGTCGGTAGGTATTTATTTGCACGCTTCTCAAGCGCTCTTTATTCTAAATAAAGGGACTATTCTGGTTAAAAATTATCTTAAAGAAACATTGTTTTTCAAATAAAAATACTTATTTCCCCGAAAATAATTATTTCAAAATACTACAACAATGAAATAATCCTTTTCATTCGAACAAATGAATGAATGAAATAAATACAACATATCAGAATAATTGAAACATACATGAGTAGGTAAACTCCACCAGTTTTGTATAATACAAAGGTACTTTTAATAATATAAAATATTCTTCACACCAGGTTTTTAATATTTTATATTATTAAAAGTACCTTTGTAAAATACAACATATCATTCAATAATGAATAAAAGCGATATCTATTTGGTTATTTGCTTATTTCTATGAGTTTAAAACAGTGGGGCATCTTGAGTGAAGGGTTTGTTTCTGTTTTTGCATTTAAAATTTGAAATCAGTATCCTATATCGGTTCTATCGGTTAGAAGAACACATAGAGTAAAATTACTTTTGGATGAGACTGAAGATGCGCGAGCGATGACGTTACAAAAATACTGAACACCTTAAAAACATTTGGCCGCGGTCACTAGACGTACTTGCTAGGTAGCTGCTTGCAATCACCGTGGTGACCGGTTGTTTATAATTTAAAACATGATTGCTAGCGGCAGCCATATTTGCAAGCGTAAAAATTTTGTGCTTGCTGTCGATGCAAGCAGCTAGCAAAGCGTTTTGATTGGTAGAGTCTTAATGCTTAAAATTTCAAAAGTTACGTCGTTAAACACCAGGAGTACGTGTTCGTTCATTTAATTTAATTTTGTTTTGGCGAAAGGTTTTTTTTTAGTAATTTTATGTTTGTTGAGGTTTATTAAAATTTTTGTTTATTAAACGGTATTTATAGTTGAGTCAGCCATGTCTACGCGATCTTATCTTTATAAAAATACAATGTATAATATTACTGAAAGTGAGGACATACACAAATTATTAGAAGGTAAACATTTCTGTAAGAGATTTAAATATTATTGTTAATAATTGCAGATGATAAATATTTTCAAGATTATTTAGATAATAATTTAAATGCAACTGAGGTTTCCATCCCAGATGTGCCCATGGATGAGAAAAGAAATGGTAAGGATTCATGAAATAATGTACATATCAATAATTAAGGTATAAAGTTGTAGATCCATTGGGAAGTTTTACTTAAACAAAAGAAAATATAAAATTGCTAACAACTGCGTATTTGAAAAGGAAAAAAGAATTTAGGGATCCGCGTCGAAAAAAGGTGAATTTGTGGAGAGATATCCAGGAGTTTCAACAGCATGGATATGATATAAGTGAGAGTACATTAGATAAAAAAATTAGGAATATGAAGTTTCGCTACAAAAAAATTATAGATAACAATAAAAAAACAAAAACTGGACAGGGAAGAATTATACAAAAAGGTTTAAGTATATCAATACGTTATGCACGTATAACGCATTTGTTACAAATGAAACAGACATGCAATATACATATCTGTAACTGTACACATGGACAATACACCTCGTATTTTCAGCATTTACTTCTGCTTAAGACACGTGTTTCTGCCATCTATAGGCGTCATCAGTAAAGCTAGTGAAAATGTAATACAAAATAATACAAATCTGTTAAAAAACAGATTTGTATTTGTATATACATTTAAGCTGAAATCGCCTACAAGTCATAGCAAATTTTGTCCTATCAGCTGGCAATATATAATAAGTGACATCTGACGGACGAAAGAGACTATGCCGAAAAAGGCAACCTTTCCCTTGACCAGCTAAGCTGGTACATAAGAGAAGAAAATACGTATATAGGTATAGTCCATTAACACGAGCCAGATGGCAGTAAATATGCAAAAAGGTTTAAGTATATCAATACGTTATGCACGTATAACGCATTTGTTACAAATGAAGCAGACATGCAATATACATATCTGTAACTGTACACGTATTTTCTTCTCTTATGTACCAGCTTAGCTGGTCAAGGGAAAGGTTGCCTTTTTCGGTATAGTCTCTTTCGTCCGTCAGATGTCACTTATTATATAGTGCCACCTGATAGGACAAAATTTGCTATGTCTTGTAGGTGATTTCAGCTTAAAAATATATACAGATACAAATCTGTTTTTTAACAGATTTGTATTATTTTGTATTACATTGCTTCACTAGCTTGACTGATGACGCCTATAGATGCCAGAAACACGTGTCTTAAGCAGAAGTAAATGCTGAAAATACGAGGTGTATTGTCCATGTGTACAGTTACAGATATGTATATTGCATGTCTGTTTCATTTGTAGAGAAGAATTAGTTGGGAATATTTTGATATTTTTGAGGAAATATTTGCAGAGGACAAAACAATTAATCCTGGCCCCGAAATTTCTACTTTTAATTATTCTAGTTCTCAAACAACGATATACTCATCACCTTCAACTTCATGTTCTATTCAAAACCACCCTACTTTGCCCGCGCCCCTATTATCTATGCCTTCACATACAATACCACGCAATATATCAAACCACCCCCCTTCACTTTCTACTACGTCCCAACCTATATTTATATCCCTTCCCAATACATCTGCATCTATTTCATCATGTTCTCAAAGAACTACTAATTCTTCCCACACGCCCACAGATTCTACAAGTGAAAACTCTAGTATACCAGACAGCTTTTTAAACACAACAATAACTTCTGGTATCTGTCATGAAACTATACAGTCACAGCGACAAAAACGAAAATGTTACAATATGAGGGCATTAAAAAATGCAAGACAGCGAGTTGCTGATATTGAAGAAAGAAGGGTGGCTGCTATCGAAAAGCTGTTCGAAGAACTCGCAGAACATAATAGGATTCAGCGGGAAAGGAATGAGCTAATTAAACAAATTTATAAAATAGATTGAAGTTTTTTTACCAAATAAATACACTGCTCAACTTTTGAACTGGTACACTTACAAGAATATATATAAATAACAAATTACTACTTTTTGAGCAACACTTTCTTGCTTAATTGATAGTATGGTTCTGGGAAACACTTTTAAGGCGAAGAATTAAAAGAATAAAACTTAAATAACGAATTTCAAATGTTTTATGAGAAAAATAAAAAAATCTTCATTTTAGTATTACAGAAAAGTTTGGTTTGGAAAGAAAAGATAACCAAACACTTAAGGATTAATAATGCGTGGGACCTCCTCTAGCTCTTATGACCTCCTGGCAATGTCTTGGCATCCTGGAAATTAAATTCCGAATGTAATGCTGAGGAATATTTTGCCATTCTTCCAAAACGGCAGTTCGGAGATGATGGTGATTGTTTGGATCCACTCCTCGTGATCTTGTCAACCTCTTCAGGTAATCCCATACGTTCTCTATGGGATTCAGATGTGGAGAGTTCGCTGGCCAATCCATATGCGTAATATTGTTCTCTTAACAAAATGCATTGATTTGTCTCGTTCTATGAGAACACGCGTTATTATCAACAAACACAAAACCATCGCCTATTTCATTAGCAAATGGCAACACTACAGGTTGTAATACCTCATTAAGATACCTGACGCTATTCATTGTAGCATTTCCAAGCATAACCAATTCAGTACGATGAGTCGCAGAAATACCTCTCCGAACAGTAATTGAACCACCTCCATAAGCTTGATGGTAAGTCACGTTGTTCTCAAAATAGCTTTCTCTTCTGTTTCTCCAAATTCTAACTCTTCCGTCTGAGCTATGGAGACGCACTCTGGTCTCGTCACTGAATAAACAACGACCCCAATCTTCAAGATGCCAATTTGCATGTTGATGTGCCCACTCCAGCCTTCTTCTTTTGTGGGCTCTGGTCAACAATGGGCATTTCTTAGAAGATCTGGACCTTAAATTTACCCCATGGAGCCCTCTTCTTACTGTTTGAGTGGATACTTGAGTACCTGTTGCATTCATTAACTGAATTTGGAGTGTTCTTGCAGTAGAAAATCTATTCCTTCGACACTGAACCATAATAAAACGGTCCTCCCTGACTGTTGTACTGCGATTTCGCCCTCCGCCGTGTCTATGTTGGACAGATCCAGTATCATTAAAACGCATTCGAACTCTTCTGGTCACATTGTGGCTCACATTGAAATGGGCAGCTACAGTTCTTAGCGATGCACCAGTCATAAGTATTCCCGGAATTGTTTTGACATAAACCGGGATATTATTTTTAAATACAAGTCATTTTGAACTAGTTATAGATCTGTAGTATAGCAATATATATATATATATATATATATATATATATATATATATATATATATATATATATATATAAATATAATATTTTCGTGACCTTGGTATAATATGGTAAATTCAATCAGTTGGCGATTAAAGGTCTGGTTTACTTCAAAGTATATATATTTAAAACAACCCTACATGTTTCGGCAATGATGCCTTTATCAAGGATATAAAATATAAAATCATTTTATATTTTATATCCTTGATAAAGGCATCATTGCCGAAACATGTAGGGTTGTTTTAAATATATATACTTTGAAGGAAACCAGGCCTTTAATCGCCAACTGATTGAAATTACTATATATATATATATATATATATATATATATATATATATATATATATATATATATATATATATATATATATATATTGTAAACCTAATCAGTAGGCGATTAAAGGTCTGTATATTACTTCAAAATATATGTATTTAAAAACTCTACATGTTTCGGCTGTGTACGCCTTTATCAAGAGAATACAAAATATGAATGACAGGATATAAATGTCAAGTAATTAAGTTGCTATGGTTTAAATTATTCAAAGATACATTCTAGTAATAATAATAAATCATGCCTTAGTATTCCAAAAAATAGATAGCAAGGTGTGAACATATGTGTTGTTCGCTGCTAGCAATTTGTGTCTCCTTCTGGGTATGAACTTGTGTGTTGGTTGCTGCTGGCAGCTTGCGTCTCTCTATGGGTGTGAGGTTTTGTGTGAGAGCGTAAGCGTAGGGTTTTGTATGTCGGTGCGTTCGTGCGTGTGTTTAGTGACCGGTCGCATGAATTTAGAGAGGTCGGATAACCAGCCGTTGCGTAGGGCTGCCAACCCTTTCCCGGCAACTTCTTTACAATTCCGTGCAGTACTTCGACGGCCTGGCCCCCGCCCCAACGAGGCAAGGCGCAGACAGGCGAAGCGCACCCTGTACGGGGTTGCTCATCGCTAACCAAGGGAACACTCTTAGTGGCTACCTCGGTCGACGATGGTCACACTTGTGCCATCTTAACGTTTTCCGCCGAAGGGGGGGCATAGCACACACGTCGAACGTGTGTGTGCTGTTAACGGCAGCCTAGCCAGGATGCCGTTAAGATGGCACAAGTGTGACCATCGTCGACCGAGGTAGCCACTAAGAGTGTTCCCTTGGTTAGCGATGAGCAACCCCGTACAGGGTGCGCTTCGCCTGTCTGCGCCTTGCCTCGTTGGGGCGGGGGTCAGGCCGTCGAAGTACTGCACGAAATTGTAAAGAAGTTGCCGGGAAAGGGTTGGCGGCCCTACGCAACGGCTGGTTATCCGACCTCTCTAAATTCATGCGAGCGGTCACTAAACACACGCACGAACGCACCGACATACAAAACCCTACACTTACGCTCTCACACAAAACCACACACCCATAGAGAGACGCAAGCTGCCAGCAGCAACCAACACACAAGTTCATACCCAGAAGGAGACACAAATTGCTAGCAGCGAACAACACATATGTTCACACCTTGCTATCTATTTTTTGGAATACTAAGGCATGATTTATTATTATTACTAGAATGTATCTTTGAATAATTTAAACCATAGCAACTTAATTACTTGACATTTATATCCTGTCATTCATATTTTGTATTCTCTTGATAAAGGCGTACACAGCCGAAACATGTAGAGTTTTTTAAATACATATATTTTGAAGTAATATACAGACCTTTAATCGCCTACTGATTAGGTTTACCATATCATACCAAGGTCACGAAGTTATTATTATATATATATATATATATATATATATATTATAATAAAAATATTAATTGAATATTTATTGAAGACACTAATTTTAATTCGTTACATTTCTGGTATTGGAATTTTTTAGATGGTTGGAAGTCTATTATATTTGTATTGTTTTTTTAATTTAAAGTGTCAAATCTATAATTAAATTTCAAAAGTATATGACTTTCTTACATTTACTAAAATTATAGAACTATGTAAATCTAGTTAATTTTGTATACTATTGTTAATGTTTGGTATTATCAAAGGTTATGTGTGAAGGAAAATTTAATTGTAAACCAATAAGTTCATAATAGTAATTAAGAATCAAAATTATAGTATGTATATGTTAAATATTTTGGAAAATTCTATATAACTAAACTTGACCAATGAACTTCAAGAACAGAAAAAGCTGTTGGGTTGCCATAGTGATTATTGAAACAATTGGGGGAAGAATTTTTGCACTTAAATTAATGGAATGTGTTTTGGATAAAAACGATTTTTTTTTAAAATATAAAAACAAGTATAATTTATATTACATACCAAGATTTGAACTGTTTTCATTTTAAACTCCGTTATCAATTAATGAGCCGCAAAAGACGTGTACCAGCTTTAGAAAAATATTGGGAAACATTAGTTTCCCTTAGTGGGCCTTATATTACCGGGATTGGGACCGGTGATCCTAACTTTCGAGATCTGCCAGTATGGTGACCGTTATTCCTGAAGTTAAAATATACCAGCCGTACGTCAGGGAAGAAAGACCTAATTCCAGTGACTAGACGGATAATTGTGATAGAATATTGAGCTAAGTTTTTTATTATTTGTATTTTTTTTTTTTAAGTAAACAGATACATTTACTTACCGAAGGTAGATAAAGATCCCTTTAATGACCATTTTGTTTAAAACTTTGTAAGTAGGAAGGTTATATACAAATTCATTTATTCAGCGGTTTGATTTATTTGTTTATGTAGCCTAGTATGTGTTTCATTTTCGTAAATTCAAATTTTAACCTATAAGAAATTCCACATAACCAATAAATTTTATAATTTTAATTTTCAATAAAATAAATTGTTAATCTATTGTTGATTCCGAATGTTTTGTTAAATATTTACCTAATATATTGTGCCAAATTAAATATTCACATATAAAGATAAGAGTTTCCTTTTAATAAACGGAATTTAAGAACCAAGACAAGTCGTTTCAATTCAATTAGTTTATGATATTAATACTGAGTTAACATACCTTTTAATTTCTTTGTCAGACAGAATCTTCACGACCCTGGAGATATCAGAGGACTCATGTTCATTGTTTTATAGTAAATTACAAACTTTCTTTACGGCCAAAACACTATCTGGTTGTACATGTTATGATTATTAACAACAAACATTTATATTCATTGCACCTGCGCAGAAGTGAATCAGAATGCGGGGGTAAAAATTAGAATTTTAAATTCATTTTCTGCTTTAAAGTTTAATATTTTGTCTTTAAAAACACTTTTAGTAAACGTTTGACTTAAAGATTATTATAATATATATATATATATATATATATATATATATATATATATATATTAAAATAATAGACTTTTTTATTGGTTTAGCGACCTTTAATGACTTTTAATGTTTTCTTCTTCGACGTTTCGACTCTTATTATTTGAGTCTTTTTCAAGTAACGATTTATTCTGTTTCAACACTCATATTGTGCACATGTGTTGTCGGAAATTGTCCGAGCCATTTTTAGGGAGACGACCGCTCCGTTTCGAATATTTTGTGTGACTTTTCCCTAAAAAGGGCTAGGACAATTTCCGACGACACATGTGCACAATATGAGTGTTGAAACAGAATAAATCGTTACTTGAAAAAGACTCAAATAATAAGAGTCAAAACGTATATATATATATATATATATATATATATATATATATATATATATATATATATATATATTGTTGTAGTTCTTCTGATGCTCATAATTTCTTTCATTTAAATGATTTCTTGGACAGAAATGTTATATCTGAAATTTAATGTTTTTAAAAATATATAATTTAATAGCCAAATTTCTGTATAATTTATGTGAAATCATAATTAGATTTAGCAATATTGATAACGTATATAATTGTAATTTGCATTCTTTTTATTGTTGTTACTTGCTTTTTAATTAAATTTTTAGATTATATTTTATGTTTTCGTGATACTAAATCTGATTCTGATCTTTTTTTTTTTTGTTGTAATCGAACTGCTATAATCGTTACTGTATATTACGTGTCTAATTAACTTTTATTTCTAAATTTGTAATTGCAATTACGTGAGATATGCCCATTAACCTTTTGAACAATCAGTCAGAGTTATTTTTATCTCTGGCTCATGTAAGATTTTCTTTAAAGAAACACTTTAAATTTTTCCTTACTAAATTGTCAAAATGACTTTTAATTTAACTTTTGAACTTACTGTATTTATTCCAAAGAAAATCTGATTCAAAAATGTAAATTTTCTAATGGGAGTCATGACAATAAAAAAAAAGGGATAAATAAGATGTTTTTTTTTGCACGGAATTGGTGAAGATTGTTATATTTAAAGTTATCTCTTCAAGTTTATTAATTTTAAAGTAAAAACCATAAGAATTCGATAAAAAGTAGTGTTTTATTAATAAAATATTGGGAAATACCTTGCTGTTAGAATTCTCTACGAGTGGATTATTCCCAGGAATCCTTATATACAGTTTTGAACGTTATATCCTCGTCACAGTTATTATTTGCATTTATGCAGAGTTTTTGATGGAGTTTCCAGTAATTACATTGGATTCTGAGGGATAAATTACACCTTCCCTGTTTATTATATTAACACATAACCTTGCTGAAACCTACGTTCACCAGGATCATAAGCCGTTCTATATTAGGATCATTTCTACTAGATGTGACAAACCAGATTATCGTGATCTTCCACAACTGTAACTGACGATCTACATCGTGGTTTTTAATATCATCCAGAAGATACACGTACTTCAGGTTTATTGTTACTGTTTATACCAATAGTACAGGTATTTCATACTTTGTTGTCTGTAATTTTCCTCAAGATATAACATTTCTCACAAGTCTTAAACATTTAATTAATACTCACGTAATTCCAAAATAATAATCACTTTTCTATAATGTTTATATTTGCAATATAAAAATCTTTAATAATTGATGCACTAGGATAGATCTTGTTTTATGTTAATTTGGGGTAGGCTTCCCATTTTACAGTATAATATAGGGAGTAACATACTCACCTAACATATTCAATTTGTATCTTGTTTTATTTATTTAAGAAAATACAACAGTTTAATTCTTAAATATATTTATTACAAACATATACATATTCGTATTATTTTGTGTACTTAATTCCTGATATCCGAACATCCGGATCCCGCCTATAGACCCGAAGATTAAGCAGTCTCAGCTCCTATTTCATTTAGTTTTCCTATTTATTTATTTTTCTATAATTAATATTCATTCTCATAATTATTATCCCGGGTCTTTTATATTTATTACAAAATTGGCGCCCAACGTGGGGCAATTTAACGGTTGTTTAGATAGAGGGTGTTGAGTACATAGAATAAAGGTAATTTATTAATTTAAAATATCTTATATTATTGACATAACGACATTAATAGGGAGTTGTGTGTGGTGTGTTCTAATTCTACAAAATATTAATAAAGAAAACGTCGTTATATTTATTTATTGACTATCTATAATACAAATATTTACAATATAGTATCATATTTTTAATAACACTTTTCGTTATTCATATAATAAATTTATTTGCGAATAATATATTAATATTTATATCTCTTCGACTATGGAAACAAGATCTCGTTCAGGATCTAGTATGGAAAGATCTGATGATGGTCAGGAGAAAGGGGAAGGAGAAAGATCGACTATACCAGTAACTAAATCTGTTCGTGAAGAAATGCCAACAGACCAGATGAAGGTTTTGTTTGAAGCAATCATGGGAATTAAAAGTACGAATGAGAAGATAGAAAAGAATCAACAAGATATGAGGGAGGAAATAAGGATAATGAAGGATGAAAATCAACAAGATCTTAAAGAAGAAATGAAGATGATAAACGAGAAAATAGAACAGAATCAACATACTCTTAAAGAAGATATGAAGATAATGAATGAGAAAATGGAACATAACATTAATACTAAACTAGAGGATACAATTAATTTACAAAATAGACAATGGGGATTACTTTTGAAGGATTCCGAAGAACGTATTCAGGCAAATGTGGAAATAAAATTGTCTTTACAAAAAGAAGAGGTTACCACAATTATTAACTCGAATAAAGACGTTCTGGAGGAGCAGATAGTTAAACATCAGGAGAAATGTTTGCAGAATTTTAATACAGTCAATCTAAGGTCTTTGGAGTACGAAGATATTTACAATAAAGAGATCAACGCGGTGAAGAATAATTTACAGGATTTGTTGAGGGATCAGTGTAGCAACAAGGATTTTATCGACACTGAAATAAGGAGTATGAGGGATACTATTAAACAAAGATTAGTAACAACAAACTATCAATCTTATGGTCTACCGCTGCTGAGAGTTGAAAATTTAATTACTTTTAATGGCAACGTTAACATAGTACATCCGATGACTTATTTAACTTCAATGGTGAGGTATTTAGAAGATATACCAGATCAAAAACAGCGGTTGTATATACTGAGAGCTACCCTGAAGAATAGTGCATTAGATTGGTTTATGCGCATAGAAGAACATTGCGCTGATCTTAATAAATTTGTTGACCTTTTCAAAAAGAATTTCTGGGACGAAACTCAGCAGAATCGTGCCAAGATTCGCTTACTTACAGGGAAGTATAGATTGGGATCAACATCACGAGAGGCGTATGCTTCAAAGATATATAATAGTTGTAAATATGTCCCTGATTTGGACGAAGCTTCAATAGCGCGACAGCTTTTGAATCACTATATTCATACGGATACGCACGCGATTATTTGCCAGAGGGTGAATGATATGGATTCGTTGATGGACATTCTTAGGAGGTTGGATGATTATTCCGAGAATAATCAGAGAATAGGTGATAATAACAATTTTAGAGGTATGTATAATCGAAATTATAATTTTAATAACCCTATGAATATGAACCGAACTTTTAATCAACCTGATCTTCATAATAATCAGACTAATAATCATGTTATGGATAATCTTCGTCACAATTATAATAATAATAGAGCTCCATTTAATATTTATAACAGGAATTTTAACTCACGTCCCCAGAATTTTAATAGAAATGATATTCATCAAAATTCCAATTTCCCACAACCGTCAAATAATAGATCTTATAATAATAATTACAATAATTTTAATCGTTCTTCATTTAATAATAATAATAATTTCGGTCATAATTTAAGAAATAACCATTTTTCTAGAAAAACTAAATATAATGATAATTTTAATTCGAGAGGACGTGGACATATTAATAATATACAACGAAGACATAGATCTTTGTCACCAGAACCCGAATTTACCAAAAAAAAAACTTCGATAAAAAAACAGGACTTATACAACAATCCGATTCCCAGTACCAGCACGACAAACATTTAAGTCGGATCGACTGTAACATACCACATAAATTTAACAATATTTCTTTTTATCAAAACCCCGAAGAATTTATTTCTGTTTTATTGGCGAAGTTTGCAACAGCTTTCAAAATATCATAGCCGTTCTTTTTATGTCATTCTACGTCATTTTGATGTATCGGACGCTTCGTTGCGTGAAAGTGCGACAGACTTCTCTCTTAGCACGGGAACGATTTTCTGAGAATAATTGGCATTATTGGCGAAGTTTGCAACAGCACGTCTTCCAAAATATCATAGCCGTTCTTTTCATGTCATTCTACGTCATTTTGATGTATCGGACGCTTCCTTGCGTGAAAGTGCGACCGACTTCTCTCTTAGCACGGGAACGATTTTCTGAGAATAATTGGCATTATTGGCGAAGTATGTACTAAATTATACGTATCGAACAAAGGTAAGGCGTGGCGCACAGCCTCCCAAAGTGACCCCTGTTGGTAAAATGAACAGAAATATAATTTTTTGTATGTATTTATATTTTTTAGTATACAATATACCTATAACTTTATTATTATAATTTAGTTAAATTTACGGCAATTGCCACGATTTGTAACAAGAATTTGATTATAAAAATTAATCGGAATCAAATTTCAAAAATTGCGGTGGCAACTCAATTATTTACATATCCTGATAATAGTTTAAAAGCATAGATTTTTTTTAAGCCAACGAGTTCTAAATATAGCTTTTTTATCCCTTTTTTCGAATACTCTTACGCGTTTTGTTAAGAAAAGTTGGCATCCCCTATAAAATGACAATTGATTGAAATTGTCAATTAGAAGAGTGTGTTACTTAACAGAAATAGTGCTAAAAATAAAAGCTTGTGTAAAATGTGTAAAAAAAATTACCGCAAACCTAGGACAGAAGTTATATTTAATTGGCCATGATGAAAGTCAAATCATTGGTGCCAAGTTACCATCAAAGTACACAAAGTAAAATTAAATTTATGATCAAGTGCCCACCTTGTCGTGAAGGAAGTAGAAATTATGTGGAATAAGGTTCGAGTTCCAACAAAGGGAACGGATAAAAATATTATAAAAGTAGAGGCGTTATACAAAGAATGGAAGAAATTGCTTAAGTCGAGCAAACGCCACTCATCACTGCAAGAAAAACGCGAAAAAGAGTTTACAGATAAACTAGATGATTTATTTGATATTGCCCACGCAAATGCCTTAGAAAAAATGAAAATTGAGGAAGATAAGTTGTTTCTTATCAATCAAAGAAAGTAAGGACGTCCCGGATCAATGGCAGGTGCCAGTTGCGTTCTTCTCAGCAGAAAAAAATTCGTCGGCAAGAGGAAGAGAAGCGTAGGCGTGAAATTTATGAAGCTAAATTGCATGGTATGTATTAGGATATACAATAAATCAAACTGAAGTGCTAAAATGTAAATGGTAAATGTAAAAAAAAAATTTTTGAAAAAAGTATGTATTTAGTGCCTGATTTTGTATTATGTGCCAGCTATCAAAACATTTGGAAAATTTGTGTAAAAATCACTCAAAAATAAAATATTTTTCATGTTCATTTCTAGATGATGTAATTGCTTGCTATAAAGTTTTTTTTTTAATTTTTGTTCGAGATTGTCAAATTTTTTTTCGGATGTTAATGTTACTAATGCCTTATCAAACATTTCTTCCAGAAAATAAGTCGAACTGAACTTCAATGTAACCGATAGTGAAGATGAAATAACTGAGCAGTTTGAGTTTGATGTTACGAAGGCGTCGGAAGATGAATCAGGACCAAGTAAACCTAAAAGAAAACGAGGTAAAATAAATTTTGTAACGGCAAACCTTGTAACAGTTTTGGACAAATGTAAAGTTAGTGACCTGTGCGAATACTTGTAGCAACCGCTCAAGCT
Organism: Melolontha melolontha; assembly: GCA_935421215.2. Taxonomy (NCBI): domain Eukaryota; kingdom Metazoa; phylum Arthropoda; class Insecta; order Coleoptera; family Scarabaeidae; genus Melolontha; species Melolontha melolontha. The sequence goes on along the minus strand of OW285244.1, from coordinate 214,404 downwards.
CTAAATTACGAAGTAGATGAGTTAGTAATAAATAAAACTTCTATTCGCAAAATCCGTTCAAAACTTCGAGTTGAAACTGGACAAAGAATTAAAGACAAATTAGATGAAGAAGAAATTCGTAGCATTATAGTTCATTGGGATGGTAAAATTTTGCCAACGTTAATAGGAAAATAATCTATTGATCGGATTCCAGTAGTTATATCATACAATGGCAAGGAACAATTACTTGGAATCCCAGCAATATCATCTGGAACGGAAAAGCAACAAGCGGAAGTAGTGTATGACCTATTGCAAGAATGGAACCTAATTGAAAAAGTAGAAGCTTTATATTGCGATACCACAGTTTCTAAATTAGGCCGAGTTTAAGGCACTTGTGTTCTTTTAGAGCAAGCGATCGGACAAGATCTTTTATATTTACCATGCCATCATCACATATATGAAATAATTTTAAGAAGTACTTTCGATGAAAAAATGCAAACATCATCAGGGCCTAACGTACAAATATTTAGCAGATTTAGAGACGCTTGGGTCAAAATTGACAAAATTAACTTTATAAGTGGTGTTGAAGATCAGAAAGCGAAGGATGCAGTTGGGAGTGTATCCAAGATTATAAAATTTGCATCTCAAAATCTTGAAGTAAGGCAACCATGATTATAGCATTAAAGCATGATTATAAAGAGCTTCTTCAATTAATTATAGTTTTTCTTGGTTTTCAGGAATTTACCTTCAAAAAGCCTGGAGCATTTTATCACGCTCGTTGGATGTCGAAAGTTATTCATTGCCTTAAATTATATTTATTTCGAAACGAATTTAAAATGACACAATTGGAGATAACTTCGTGACATTTGCATCTTTCTTGTAAGGGTGTATTTAACCCTGAAATGCTATTTGGGGTACACATGTACCCCAGCCTTCTTAAAAAATCCCGCTAATCGAAAATAGATGGAGCTGCGCTCGCGGGCTTTTGAGTAGTTTCAGCACACGATGCGACAGTTCATGTGCGATATTGGTGAAAGACAGCGCCTTTGCATCTTTGAGATATTTGATAGTTGGGGTACATGTGTACCCGAGTGTAGCAGAATAAGACTGTATTAAATTTATTTTCGCTTGTAAGTATATATTTGTTTTACTAAATTATTTGATTATTAATGTTTTTACTGTATAATTTATGCTATTTTTTAATTTAGTTGTTGTTTTTTAGATCACGCAAGTAATGGCTTCTCGAAATAAGATTTTCGATTTAACAAATCCTGATGATCTAGCTGAAATACACCGTATTCTTTATGATTCTGATTCCGAGGGTTCTCAGGACGAGATCGATGAGGACGATGTTATTATACCAGATTTTTGAGAGGACCTCGAAGAGGACAAAGAGTCTGAAACTGAAGACGACCCAATAGTTTCCTCTATTCCAGTCCAACCTCAGGATCCCTTACCACCCGTCTATGATTCTGAGGACGATGTACCCTTGGCACAGATACAGCTTGCAGACCAAGATAAGGTTAAAGTTTTCAAGGTTTCCACCAAACTAAGGGGCAAAAATGGATTCAAATGGTCAGGTGTGGAAAGAAGCAGTTCATCGTACACCAAAAATAAATCTTGTTATTAATAAATAAAACACACATAAGATGTTTTAGATTTACACTTTATTAATAAAATAACGACAGCTGTTTCGCTAACACAGTAGCTTCTTCAAATTCAACTTAAGACTAGAGTCTTAAGAGTCTCTAGAGTCTGTGTTAGCGAAACAGCTGTCGTTATTTTATTAATAAAGTGTAAATCTAAAACATCTTATGTGTGTTTTATTTATTAGTGATATGGATTTACATCAAGCAAAGGTCGAAACAATTAAAGAAATCTTGTTATGCATTTACCCGGAAATAAAAATGAATCAAGACAAATACAATCAGGAATAGAAGCATGGCAATTATGTTTCACCAGAGAAAATCTGGATTCGATAACAGAACATACCAACAAAGAAATAAAAATTCATAGATTGAAATATGACAAAGAAATGGATAATAGTGATACAGAAGATACACCAATAGCTAATAAACCTTCCTACACCAGAGACACAGATAATGTTGAAATGATGGCTCTCTTTGGTTTATTCTATTATGCCGGCGTAATGAAGATGAATGGAGTATTTATAAAAGAACTCTTTGATAAAGACAATGTTATACTCATATTTCGAGCAACAATGCCCGAAGCACGTTTTAGATTTTTAGTAAACTGCCTCCAGTTTGACGATAAAAACGCCAGAGCTGAAAGAAGAGAAATCGACAACCTTGCAGCATTTCGAGAAGTTTTTGAGAGATCTATAAACAAAATGAAAAACTTATATGTACCTTCGGAGTACACCACAATTGATGAACAATTGGTTGAATTTCGTGGCCGATGTCCTTTCAAAATGTATATTCCTTCAAAACCCGATAAATATGAGATTAAAATTGTGATGTGCTGTGATGCTAAAACGGCTTATGTACTCGACGCTGAAGTTTATATAGGCAAAAACTCCACACCATCTAATATTCCTGTTGCCAAGTATTATTGCGATAAACTTACCACTTCTTTTCAAGGAACCAATAGAAATTTGACAATGGACAACTGGTTCACATCTGTGCCGACGGCAAAAAACCTTTTAGATAAAAAAATTCCAGTTGTAGGTACACTGAAGAAAAATAAAACAGAAATTCCTCCATCATTCTTGGACCTCAAGGAGAGGCAGATAAACTCCGCCATGTTTTGCTATAGTGAACAACTTACATTATTATCATATTGTCCACCAAAAGCTAAGAAAAAAAATGTTATCATGCTTTCAACAACGCATGGTCAAGGTGATGAGTCAAATACCACCAAATTACCAGAAATTATAGAATTTTATAATTCCACCAAGGCAGGAGTGGACACTTTGGACCAACTGTGCCACATTTATTCTAATAGTAGAAAAACACGCCGTTGGCCATTATGCCTGTTTTATAATTTGCTAAATATTGTGGGATATAACTCGTTGGTACATTTAAGAGGTTCGAATGCACCAAATAAAGAAATTGTCAAAAACAGAAGATATTACCTGAAAAAAACTTGCACTTGATTTAGTGAAACCTCATATGCAAAGTCGCTTGCAAACTTCAACTATGAGGCGTGAACTCCGTCAAACTATATGCAATGTACTAAAAATAACTCCAGTAGAAGTACTAACAAGGCCACCTGCTACCACCGGTAGATGTTCATTTTGCCACAGAAACCAAGACCGAAAATCGAGGGTCAACTGCGATATATGCAGAAAATTTATTTGTTTACAACATCAAAAGAAAATTTGTCCAACTTGTGCGGAGTGATAATAAAATACTATTTTGCTGAATAAACCCAAATGTAGAAAGTTATTTTAACTTGTTTTTGCGTTATATTTAAATAAACACATTTATTGACAAAAATTATCTAACTTTTATTTGGGGTACACCTGGATCCCACTGTAGCAGATTAAGTCCTGAAAATAAGTGTAGCGTTCCAGGGTTAAAAAAATGGATATAAGCACCAGTTGCAGCAGAAGCCCCTATGTAGGATTTAAGATTGCTAAAAGATTTACATGCTTATAAAATTGTTGATGAGAAGATTAGTCTTGCTTCACTAAGAAAATTATGTAATCATTTGTGGTATTTAACCCCAGAAATAGCAGCGTTGTCTTTTTATGATCCAAATGTTACATATGAGTCGAAGAATATTATGGTGCAAGCTCTGGATAACCCTACTGATTGCGAATTAAAAAAATTGATTGTAACTCCTCATACTATAAGCCAGTTATCTTAATAAGAAGATCGAATATTTTATAACCCAAAAATCACATTTTTTTTAAAGGTTTGGTATTCCAACGGACTTTTTAACAAAATATCCAAAGGAGTGGGTAAATGAACCTAGTTTTAACGTTGGCCAAAATATCGTTGGAAATATGAATGTTGTTAATGACTCGACAGAACGAGCAGTTAAGCTAATGGAAGATTTTAATTTAGTGTTATCCAAAGATGAAGAAGAAAAGCAATTGATAGTGCAAATTGTTACGGATTATCGGAAACTAGCCCAATGTGAACAAATATTCTCTTTTGGAATAAAATAACATATAAATAACTAAAAACAAAGCATTTTGATTTATCCCTTATCAGATAGAGATCTTGTAACATTATCAAATCTGTGGCTATAAGGAAGAATTGAATTTTTTATGTTTTTTTTCTATTTATTAACTTTGTTTTCCGAAAGTAAACCATTCTTCTCTCTTTTTATTAATTTTCATTCATTTTCTGAAGGAATATGTCACCATATATGTATATAAATACATAGATTTTACTTTTTGTTTTACTTTGTATTCTAGTCCTTAAAAATTTGGCTTTAAATGAAAACCAGAGAAGCTTTAAGATAACATCGTCTCAAGGAAATTTAAAATATGTTAAATTAAAGCCAAATATTTTTCAAGTCATATTTTTTAAATACACATATTTTTTAGTATAAGTAAATATATTTTTTACAACCAAGAAAATTTTATTTTTAATATTTTTGAACCAAATTTCAAGAGAGATGCGCCACGTCTTAACCTCGCCCAATCATGATAATTTTTTGCACACCGTATTTTTATACTATAACGAACATATATATTATAATAATCTTTAGCAGCTCACGTTGGACCGTCAAAATATACTAATATTTGAGTCAAGCCAAACGTTGGAGTGCCAAAATATAATAAATCTTTAAGTCAAACGTTTACTAAAAAGTGTTTTTAAAGACAAAATATTAAACTTTAAAACAAAATGAATTTAAAAATTCTAATTTTTACCCCCGCATTCTGATACACTTCTGCGCAGGTCCAATGAATATAAACATTTGTAGTTAAATATAATAACCTCTATAACCAAATAGTACTTTGGTCTTAAAAGAAAGTTTGAAACTTAATATAATTTGAAAAAAAAAAAAACAACGAACATGAGTCCTCTGATATCTCCAGGGTCGTGAAGGTTCTGTCTGACAAAGAAATTAAACGGTATGTTAGCTCAGTATTAATATGATAAACGAATTGAATTCAAACGACTTGTCTTGGTTCTTAAATTCCGTTTATTAAAACGAAAATCTTATCTTGATAAGTGAATATGTATTTAATTAGGTACATTTACCAAAACATTCGGAATAAACAATAGATTAACAATTTATTTTTATTGAAAATTTAATTATAAAATTTATTGGTTATGTGGAATTTCTTATAGGTTAAAAATTGAATTTACGGAAATGAGACACATACTAAGCTACATAAACAAATTGATTCTGATAAATCAATAGCTGAATAAATGAATTTGTATATAACCTCACTACTTACAATGTTTTAAACAAAATGGTCAATAAAGGGATCTTGATCTACCTTCGGTAAGTAAATGTATCTGTTTACTTAAAAAAAAATACAAATAATAAAAAACTTAGCTCAATATTCTATCACAATTATCCGTCTAGTCACTGGAATTAAGTCTTTCTTCCCTGACGTACGGCTGGTATATTTTAACTTCAGGAATAACGGTCACAATCCTGGCAAATCTCGAAAGTTAGGATCACCGGTCCCAATCCTGGTAATATAAGGCCTTGTAATGTTTCCCAATATTTTTCTAAAGCTGGTACACGTCTTTTGTGGCTCATTAATTGATAGCGGAATATAAAATGAGAACAGTTCAAATCTTGGTATGTAATATAAAATATACTTGTTTTTATATTTTTAAAAGAAAATTCGTTTTATCCAAAACACATTCCATTAATTCAAGTGCAAAAATTCTTCTCCCCAATTGTTTCAATAACTCACTATGGCAACCCAACAGCTTTTCCTGTTTTTGAAGGTCATTGGTCACTTTAGTTATATAGAATTTTCCAAAATATTTGACATTTATACAATAATTTTCATTCTTAATTAATATTATGAACTTATTGGTTTACAATTAAATTTTACTTCACACATAACCTTTGAAGTATACAAAATTAGCTAGATTTACATAGTTCTATAATTTTAGTAAATGTAAGAAAGTCATATACTTTTGAAATTTAATTATAGATCTGACACTCTAAATTAAAAAAAAAACAATACAAATATAATAGACTTCCAACCTTCTAAAAAATCCCAATAACAGAAATGTAACGAATTAAAGCTAGTGTCTTCAATAAATATTCAATTAATATTATTATAATATATATATATATATATATATATATATATATATATATATATATATATATATATATATATAAACATACCTATATACGACAAAAGATGAACAATAATATAGCTTAATGCTTAAGTAACTACATATCATCCAGGAAAATATATCTCTGATATGTCTACCACCATTTTTACTCATTCGGTAACTAGACCCTTTAACCACCACATTAGTAATACATTTTGGTTTAGAAAATGTAGCGGCGCCCCTGGAAGCAAACCTCGGTACATTGACGTGAATCTGTCCAAAAACAATGCACAATCAATTCGATTATTGATCCAATTTCACAAGAAATCAACAGTCGCCACCATACGATGCAAACACAAGGTTACCATGTCGTACTCCAACAGAAGTGTATCGTAATCAATGTCCCTGGAGGTATAAATTCCATTCCTTTTTTAACTAAAAAATTTCGAAAGTCATTTCTGAATCTTTTGCACCTGTACATTCTGGTTTAAATAAATCGGGTTACAAACGATATATTGCCGTGAATTTTACCTCGTTATGATTAAAGTAAAATAAATGTTTATGTGGAAGTTATTCAAGCATATTTTTATTTGAACTCTGTATAGCGCTTGGGTATCTAAGGCGATATTTTAGTTTTTACGTAACTAGGCCTAGCATCCAAAGTAAACGTAAGGAAATAATACAACAAGAGGTAAATTGTTAATAATACTTTTATTGTTTATTTGTATGTTCACAAGTCATTTTGTTTTAAATTAAAATATTTCATTCTTAACTTAAAACATAAATTATCAACACAAAGTTTTTTGTATACATTTTATTTAACTGACGTATAATTTTGGATCATTTGTCTTGGATTTGATTGAATCTCTTAAAATATCTCATTTAATTAACTTCATTGACAAAAGGGGGTATTTGCCCTCCTAATGTTGAGCTTAGTACTCCAGGTGTAGCTCTATTTTGAAATATGGATTTCTGGCTTCTACTGATATTTATTTCAAAATCGAATGTGTTATTCAGCGTCTATTTAAGTGAAAGTCTAGTTCCTACAGAATAGTACGCCTACCTCCACACTGTACATATTATTGTATTTGACGTCTAATAATGAATGTATAATTAAAATCTCAATAGAACAGATATTTCGAGATTACTCGTGGAAACTTGCTTTCTACTCGTTTATCTCAAATACCTGGCTGTTGTGTTGGGGCTTAATGAATGCTGGTTCTTGTTTCATTTCAATAAAACACACTTTGTAACCTTTTAACCTTTTACTTAACTCAGGAGTAAATTTTGATATTTATATACATTAATATACATTTGGCGTTACATGCTTGGTGCCGTCTTACACCTGTGATAATCTAATTAAGTAATGTTTGTAGTACTCGATCAGTCAAGGCGTGGCCCTGGTCTTATTTGCTTTGTATTAGAAAACAAGACCTCGGTCCACCTGCTTAATTAAACACAAGCATTATTAATCGGAGGTTGCACGCTTGCACATCTGTTTACAGATAAGTAAGGACGTAGTCAAACGAGGGCACTCTAATATGGTATATAAGATGTTCTATTAAAGAACAAGAATCAATCATAGCTAGAGAGCCAGTTAGATCTCTCCTTTGACTACTGCACTATTCATTGTTATATATATATTAATTGTTAAGTTTGTTATGTGTTAAATTATTATACTACGTTAAACCAACCTTATCTGAGTATTATTTCGATGCTTATACGCATCTGCGTATCAACGCAACAATGTAGCCTCCGCAGGACCCGGCTACATTACACACCCAACTCACCCTTACTTCTAGTCAAAAAGGAACTACATATATACATTTTCTACCCCTACTCTAGCGCGGTAAAATATTTAAATTTAAAATACATAATTGTCATAACACTGGCATAAAATATACTTCAGTCGTGTATTAAAAAATAAAACTACATCGCTTACAGCGCCATCTATCATGAATTATAAAAAAATGTATCGCGCAAATCCTACGTACTTTTTCCAGTAGAATTCGAATCTGCAATAAAATATACGGGTCCCTATTTAATATTTCAATGTTGGTCCCGCCCCACCTACATCAAGATAGAGGAGAACTAATTCTAGTACTAATGTATTGGCCTCAAATGAATTATTAAATTTTGAATCTGCATATTTTTTCGTGAACTGCTTATTTATTGTGATATTCAAAGTTTCCAATTAAAAAATACATCCAATGTACGAGGATGGATTGACATAAGGTCTTCTTTCTCATGAACATTACCAACAGGGACGAATCTAATGTTCATGACGACCCAGAAAATAAGTAGCAGTCAATGGAATATCGTCGTTCTGATTCTAAATGCTCACCATTTTCTGTAATATAAAGGTTGTCATTTATACCGAATGTCTGCCGAAAGGATCAACAATCACTAAAGAATCGTATCCGTAAAGTCGGAAAGAACGAATTCTATTTTACATCGCAACAATGCCAGACCGACCGTATTGGAACGAAAATATGAAGATAATGATATTTACCGTTGTTTTACATCCACTATACAGTCCTGATTTGTCACCTATAGATTTTTGGTTGTTTTCAAAGTTAACAGAGGTACTGAAAGGTCAACAGTTTTCATCATACACAAAAGGTGTTTGCAATTGGGTCAACAGTAAACAAGAAAAGTTTTTTCATGGACTGAATGAACAAATAGATTCAGTTTTTTTGGAGAAACGTGGTGCATTAAATGGTGAGTATGTGGAAAAATAATTATATGCATTTGCATTATACTGAATTTACTTCACATTGAGACTGTTTTCACTAATTTGTATTTTCTTTATCTTATTTTATACAGTTAGATACCTTATATATTATGTGTTAGGAAATGCTTGAGCCAAAATTAAAAGACAGATTCATCATAAAAAGTTCTGCAAAAAAGCTTATTATCGGTTTTCCCCTAGTCGTATATTTAACGAGAAACATGATGTTACAAGATATACTCCAAAAATTTAGGCAACTACTGATTTAATCTCCTTTTTTTTATCAACAGTGAAGTGTTGATTAATAGTTATTTTTATATTAAGTGTGCAAAGCATAGGTTTTTTGAGTTTGAGAATGTTGAGTTTTTTGTCGAGACCGAAGGTCGGCACACAAAAAATACATTCGAAAACTCAAAAACCGCTTTACACACGTGATATAAACAACATTTTTTCTCCAATTGTAGTAATTTAAAATTGTAGATTAATATAAATAAAATAAAATGAACCTACATAATTACGGCGGCTGCGGCAATTTCGTTGAGTTGCCTTAGTTACGAGTGTAAATTATACATTAAAATTTCACAGTGAAAAAAAATCTTTTTTAACGGTGAAAAAAAAATCATTTTTTGACGGTTAAAAAATGACACACTTTGCATACTGAGATTAATGAAAAAAACGTAAAAAAATAGTTAAGATGTTACTTAGCAATTTAAAAATGTAAAACATTATGTCAAATTGGCAGTAATTCTGCCAAATTTAAAATGATTCAATATTCTATTAAAAAGCATGCTGGCATGTACTTTGTGTATGGTGAAAGTGGTGGAAATGCCAGGGACGCAGTTAGAAGATACGCAGAACGGTATCCTCATCGTATAATACCTAACAAAAGTAGTTTCATAGTGGTGTATCAAAGACTTCGGGAAACTGTTCGATAGTATCAAGAAACCAAGAAAAGGGATGAGGATGTGATGAAAGAATAGTGGTGGCTCTTGAGGAAAATATTCTTCAAATTGTTGAAGTAGATCCTTGAGTCAGCAAAGAGGTAGCTCGCCAAGTTGGAGTTAGTCACTGGACAGTATTGAGGACTCTTAAAGAATCTCTTTGATATCATCCTTATCATTTCGAAAGAGTTCAAAGTTTGAACAAGGACGATTTTGTCGTTAGATGTCGATTTTGCAATTGGCCGTTAACAAAAATTGAAGAAAACTCTCTGTTTTCGGAACAAATTTTTATAACTGACGAATGTCGTTTTACTAGAATTCCTAATTTACACAACAGGCATGTCTGGGCTGATATAAATCCTCATGCAATAATTGAAAAAAAATTTCATAGTCGATTTTCTGTCAATGTATGGGTTGGAATAATTGGCACCCAACTTATAGGCACATATGTGTTACCAAATAGTTTAAATGGAGAGAGGTATTTACATTTTTTACAAGAAGTATTACCAGGATTACTAGAAGAATTATTTGGAATTATGTAGAATAATGTGGTTCATGCATGATGGGGCCCCTGCACATTTTACTCTGCAGGTCAGAAACTTTTTAAATGAAATTTACGATGAACGGTGAATTAGACGAGGTGGACCGCATGCCTAGCTACCTCGATTACCTGACCTTAACAGCTGTGATTACTATCTTTGGGGCTACATGAAATCACTGGCCTACAAGGCTCCTGTAGAAAATGTGTGTGAAGATCTTGAAAATTTCGTTATGGCGACTATAGAATTAATAAGAAATAAGGAAAATGGACTATCTCAAGTAAATAGGCGCGGTGAAGCTTGTGTTGAAGCAAATGGTGGACGTTTCCAGCATTTCTTTTAATTTTATGAATTTTGCGTTGTTTTTATTTTTGTTAACTTAACTGAACGTTATATTGACTGCTTAAAATGTCACAGATATCATAGGCATCTGTAACAAATAAACGTGTTGCCTATAAGTAGTTTTATTGTTTGTGGCTTGTCTTTATTAGTAACAAAATAAATCGATAAGTAAATTTTGGCTAAAGCATTCCCTAACGCCCTGCTTAAATTCGATGTCAAGATCAGCAATTTCTATTTAAAAAAGGAAGAATTAAATCAAAGCAAAAGAATTAATAACAAGAAAATTGTATAAGTATGTATTGACTAAATGAGCATAAATCTTGAACATATTTTAGATTTAGAATGAGGGAGATGATATTTAAAAATGGGTTAGGAATAGAACTGTTGCTATTGTCCTTGAAAAATCGACATTTATTATTTTTTCATATGTGAAATTATATTTCTTTTATTATCTTTTTTAAAATATTTTTTTAAATATAATTCAGAAGTTTTCAGATGTTTAATAGGACCATTTTTTGGTTACTGTGTGTGTTCCTTTAAAATTGTTCCTTTTCCTTGAATTATTGATTGGAAAGTAGTCGATTTCAGTTTGCCTGAAGTTTTCGGTGAAAAAAGCCAGGTAGGGTCAGCTATGAAAAATATAGGAATTATAGTAGGTTATTCGTAAAAGCTACAAAATTGAAATCTTTTAACTAATATTCAAGATTTTGTATCACATGTGTTACTTGAAGTATTTTTAAATATACCTACAGAGTGTTCAAGAAAATGTAACGTTATTCATTTTTATATTGAACCCTCTCCATTTTTTTACATTGTAGGATTGTCCTCGATAACACGATTCCAACTAATCATAACACTTGGGGTCTAAAGTATTTAGCTTTAGATGTACCTACACGCAAACTAAATAAGAATTTTTAGTGTTTTCTAAATCATAAGTATTGCTTGATACTTATCACGTAAATCATCACTTATATAAAAACTTTTTCAATTCGAAGTGTTGGTAGGTAGTACTACAATTTCTTTTATTTCTTCTTTTGTCGTGGCTATTAAAAAAATTGTTTTTTTCTTGTTGAACAAAAAGTTAACGTGAATACTACAATCCTTAAATTTTATTACAATGTAGTTTGCGGCATTTAAAAGTCTTAATAAATAACTGTTTATTGTCAACAATGGTTGAATTAAATGAAAGAGCACGAATACAAATATTAATGATGACGGTTTTGGTGGTAGGCCAAGAAGTCAACAGCAGCTATGTAACCTTTTTAATACATCCCAATCGGAAGCTAATTTCGCATTCTGTTTTTATCAAAACTTTAAGGTGCTTCAACATAAATGCCAGTGTTCCTCAATTTACAAAGAATTTGCAGTAAAAATTCTGTTACAAATTATGCTAAAGTGCAAGATATTGCCATATATGTAGACGAAAATCCCCATTTATCTACAAACGAGCTGGGGCAGAGGCTTAATATTAGTCGTTCAGTACGAAAAATTCTTAAAAAAGAAAAAATCCGTCCTAAGAAAATTCGCCTCGTTCAAGTCATAACTGTTGGTATTCTCACTGGATATAAGAGGCGCATACGCCACACCCCAGAAAGCTTAAGTATTTCTAAATGGTCAAAGGTATTTAGAACTTTTAAATAACCAGATATTTCGTGCATTGTAGAAAAATGGCCAAATTTCATAAAACATCTGGTTTCAGCACGATGGGGCACTCCCTCACTATTCAGTTATCATTATGAAATTTGTGACAATAAAAGATATTATTGTTGCATTCGACACACCAATTAAATTAGTTAATTCTAAATTACTGTTTAGCCATAACAGTAAAATAAATTTATTTATAAAGTTCTGTGGTTTGATTCTTTTCTGCAGAAAGTTACCTTGTTTGGGTTAAACTATGCCTGGCATTTTTTTAATAATATTCTAGTATAATAAATTGACTTATTTCTACTTTGTTGTTCTAAGATTATAGGTTGGAACGATTTTAGTGTATATAATATTTGACATTAGTTATTTAATAAATAGTTGTATGTCATAAATTATTTTCATCAAGCCTACTTTTAAAATTTTATTAAACAAATATTTTTATATTTCCAATTTTAAATTGTGCTTTTAGTGAAAATTATCAAAATGTAACATTTAACATAGAAGCCACTGACCTGACAGCGATAACTAGTGGCTAGACGTATGCGTATACAAAGATGAAAAATTCTGTTTGTCAATTCCCATATTAATCTATTAACATTTCCCATGTGAGTCAGTCTTCTCAGTTTATCTTTTTTGTAATAATTCTGCATTCTATTTGGAGACAGAAAACGACGTAAAAAGCAAAAATATTTGTGGTTTTATAAAAAGAAACATACACAGTTTATCCATAAATATATGAAAAGAGAATAATTCATCGTAAAAAACAAAATAGATACATTAAAAAAAGTATATAAAATATGCTTTCAAACGATGTATAGTGTTCGCTTCCCATTCGGCTATTGCTTCTAGCTATACTTTCGAAGAATACTTCGTATCGGAGACTCCAAATTTATATAATGTTTCTTACATGTCATATCTTCCATGTCAAAAACATGGAAAGGAAGCCCAGTTCTTTAGAAAACATTTGAATATACTGAATAAGTATATAAAGCTAGAGACTTTATTAAGCTGATAGCAGGCCTACTAATGGAGCATTGTGAGATCGACAAACATTTGAACCTCAAGTAATGTTTTTCGTATATTACGTTTATAAAATTTTTCAGAAACTTTGGTTGAATATTTCGAAACCTATTTAATTTGTAGAAAATCTTGTGTATGTAGCGATATTTTCTGGCTCTTTAGACTACACTAGTTTCGATCTTAGGCTCGTTATTATTTTAAATTTACAGCACGCTCTTTATTATAGATTGGGAAGATTAATGTAGGATAATACTAACTAATACTCTATGAACAAACTAAATCTGAATATTTTTATTTAAACAATTATTACAAGTATAAGAAACGTGAATCATCTGAAAAGTGCCTTTCTTTTAAAATTTTTCGAAGCGGTTTAAAGACATCTCCGCCAAGTAAGGGTTTAAGAAATTTTTGATTCAAAATTTAGTAGTAATTTTAGTCATTCAGTTTCAATAAATAGTTTTCTTGTTTCTCATTGTAAACATTTTCTAAAATCCACCACATCCTTTTTGCATTATTTAATTCAGTTATTAGATCTAAGCGCGACTGTGTTATTCTGTATGGTGGTATACTGGGTGGGTCAGAAGTCACGTTATTATTTAAAAATTATATCACTCTTTTGCTATTACATATACTTTTTTTTGTTTCAGATTTAAAAAATTGAGAATTAGAACATAAATTATAGGTAAATTGACGTGTAGAAGGAGGTTTACCTTGAAAATCAGCGCTTCTTTGTTCTTACTCAGAGAGCATACATGCAACATTTTAACGAAAGAAATCCTTCGTAAAAACCAGCGATATTGGCTCTCATTCGGCGTTTTCAACAGACAGGCGCTTTCCAAGAATTTTCACGGGCTGGAAGATCCCACTCAGGTCGTTCACAGGAAAATATTGAATGAGTACGGCATAGCATTGATAAAGAGCAAGCAGATTTATAAAGATCAAGAGCTTGGTATAACTACTATACACTGCAACCCTGTAAAGACAGTCTTTACAGGGTTGCAGTGTATAGTAGTTGTGCGGAAGCGTTTATTTTACTTTACTGTGCCCCATGTGTGACTTTAATTAGTAGTTTTTACCTACTGATGATTACAACTTAGTTGTCGAAATACGTATTTAGGATACGACTAATAATTGTGGTAAGGGGTTATATACCTTTTTTAAATTTTTATTTAACCACAGTCTCCATTGTAAGAATTTTTATAAAGAAACAGATGCAATAAGGCCCAGTCAAATGCAATTTTAAAATTTTCCAGTTGCAGCAGATTTAAAAATTACTTACGATGATTACGTTTTAGTAGTGAAAGCAATAAAAAAATTACAGAACACTTCGATGTCCTTACTGAATTCAGTTGAAATTGTTGCCCACGTAGAAACTGTGCTACATATTTTAAAAGTGAAATATGAAAAATATGAAAAAAGTGTTTGTGTTAGAGATAAATGCAACACTGTATTACGTAAAAATCTTTATTTTACTAGATTAGGATAACTTTTTAACAGTGTTGCGAAAGAACCGTTGTACAAATTTAAAGACCACTTTAACTACGCGAATATTACAGCGCTAGCTGTGGAACGATCTTTTTCTGCGTATAAGAAGATATATTCACAGCAAAGAACAAATATCAAGATTCTCTGCCTAAATGCCTCGATCTACTCATCAATTAATGATCAGGGAGCGGACTCGAGCGATTGATGATTCATAGCCCATAGGCGTCTGCCTTGTATTCGCAATAGGTTTGTTTCTGTAAGCGATCCGTGAGTTTAGATCAATTTAATACTGTTGCGAGTACATAAGTAGCACGTACCTACATATGCAGTTAACATGTATCTGTTAATGCACAACAAAGCGAATGTAATAAACGGTATGGTAACCGGCGGCAACTACTGCTGAAATAAAAGTAATTCTGACAAGCGAATTGCGTATCGAGTTTTGAATAAAAACAATTTACAAAGAACAAAACTCAAAACTATGTATTTCCTGTGAAACGTTGAAAGTGTAAAACAATACTATGACAATTAAAATTTGTTCAAGATGTTCCTGTGTTAAATTAGTTCTTTTAGATGCTAAAACGTCTATATATATATATAAAAATAGTAAATGTCCGTTCCACATCACAACAAGGTAGTGGGTGCGTGATTAAAATGTTGGAAAAGTGCACCATACTTCGAATGTATAGATTTTTCAATCAGCTGTGTGTATACTTGATACATTATATTCAAATCTGCTAAATTTGGCATCAATTTTTTTCTCAGCTTGTTTCCAAATTCAGAAGGTATACTTTTCATTCGATCGATAACGGTTTCTAAGTTAATTATCGAAATATCTTTTTAAATGATGAAACTAACTTATGAAAATTCGCAAAATGACCCCTGGTGTATTCACGTACTCTATGTAGTGCATCCGCTCCACAGGTAACGTGTAGAATATTCGATAAGAGTGCTTTAATAACTTCCCTGTTTTTAACATATAAGCTACCACATCAGTAAAAAATAATAACATCTTGCTATCTCTTGTTATCTGATGACAGAATATTATGAATACATAGAAGTGGTATTTACGTAAAGTAGACTCATCTGGTGTATGACGATCAGTATATTTTGTAAGAAAGCTCTTGAAGACTGTATTGTTAAGCTTTTTGAATGACATATTGACCGCCATGAAAGCTTCACACAGTCCTTCGCTAAAAGTATCAGGCGCAGATGGTCATATGTTATCTTGGATGGGTTTTCGAAGAAACGTGTCTCTGCAAATTACACTTTTGTAGACGCCTTAAACTTAAGGAACAGGCATTGCAATATATCTCGGTATCATTACGAATATGCAACCAATCTGTATGGCCTCTAATCTAATTCTCCATAGTTAATGAAAATAAAGAGAAATACTAAGAACAGAAAGAAATTGACTAAAAATAAGAAACAAAAACTACTCCAAAAATAATGTAGTAAATTAAACTTAATATTTATAAAAAATTATAGGATAAATATACAATATAACAATATAAAGCGAATTTTCAAAATAATAAGCGTTGTAACCAAATAACACTGAAAGAAACGAAACGAGAAACAACCCCTTATAGAAAAGAATAAAAAATATACTATCTCAAGAACAATAAATACATATTTGTATATGCATGTAAACACGAGAATACAATTTGGAAATTAGCGGATATAATTTTTAACAACGAAGTCAACGAAATAATATATAAATGTTCCGTTTTACGGGCCACTGTTAAATTGAATTTATGAAGCAATACACACAATGTACTATTCATAACGACGGAAATAAAAACACTTGCTCGAGGAATGCAATCGAGCAAGCAAATAGTGGGGCTGTTATATACCTCAGACAACCACGTTTTATCGGGGTAATTGGTCAATCTCTCGCTTCAGTCCGTTTTCTGTTAATGAGGCTAAAATCACTCATTTTTGGTGCAATAAAAGCGTATTGCTTATACTAATTATCTAGTGTTTAAAAAATTATGAATCGATATTTAATATGTTCTCCTACTAGAGTCACTAAATGCATTAATAATTAGATAGAACTCGTTTAAAAAAGTTTGATCCGTTTTCGAATTGCAATTTTAAGCAAAATATAGAATGATAAAGGTAAAGAAAATACACACTTGGTTATTTGTTTCACTGCAATTTTATTTACAAAATACGGACAAATTTGTTTCGAACTTCACAGTTCATTCTCAACTGAACAAGAAAGGTTTACTTAAAATATGAATAGATACTTTGAAAAGTGGGAGTAACACTGTGAAACATAAACGTGAGTTAAGTATTATTGGGGTTTTCCTAGTAATTAACGAGAAACAGCCTTAATAATAGGGGAGATTACAAAGTCTGTTTGTTCATTTACTATATTTAATGATTTGTTTATTGCTTTAGATATTTCCATTATTTCCAAAAAGTCTAATCGTTTACTTTTATTTGCAGAGTGTAAAATTTCAAAATTATTTATTGATACCATGTGTTCTTCATTTATACAATGCTCGGATATACCTGAACATTTCTTGGAATATAAAATTGCTTTTCTATGTTCTTCTATTCGTGTGCGAAAACATCTTCCAGTTTGACCTATGTAGAAAGCGTCACATTCTAAACAATTTAATTTATACACGCCACATTTATCTGCTTTTTGAATTGTATCCTTATTATTTGTCCAAAGTTTACCTAAATTTAATTTATTGACTATTATAGTTTTTATGCCTAAATTAACTAATCTATTATTAATTTTATTCGTGGTCTTTCCTATGTAATTAATTAAACGATAATTACTTGGTTCTAATTGGGGGGCTGCATAAAAGAATTTATTAATCTGTTTATGTTTTTTCTTTGAAATTAATCTATTAATAATATCAGGACTGTATCCGTTGTTTACGGCTAGACATTTCAAGACTGCAACCCGATAGCATTAAGTTTTCTTCTTTCAACAGTTTCATACATAGATTACTCTCCGTTCCCCTATCAAAACCAAATTTTGATAAAGAAGTTGCAGTCTTGAAATGTCTAGCCGTAAACAACGGATACAGTCCTGATATTATTAATAGATTAATTTCAAAGAAAAAACATAAACAGATTAATAAATTCTTTTATGCAGCCCCCCAATTAGAACCAAGTAATTATCGTTTAATTAATTACATAGGAAAGACCACGAATAAAATTAATAATAGATTAGTTAATTTAGGCATAAAAACTATAATAGTCAATAAATTAAATTTAGGTAAACTTTGGACAAATAATAAGGATACAATTCAAAAAGCAGATAAATGTGGCGTGTATAAATTAAATTGTTTAGAATGTGACGCTTTCTACATAGGTCAAACTGGAAGATGTTTTCGCACACGAATAGAAGAACATAGGAAAGCAATTTTATATTCCAAGAAATGTTCAGGTATATCCGAGCATTGTATAAATGAAGAACACATGGTATCAATAAATAATTTTGAAATTTTACACTCTGCAAATAAAAGTAAACGATTAGACTTTTTGGAAATAATGGAAATATCTAAAGCAATAAACAAATCATTAAATATAGTAAATGAACAAACAGAGTTTGTAATCTCCCCTATTATTAAGGCTGTTTCTCGTTAATTACTAGGAAAACCCCAATAATACTTAACTCACGTTTATGTTTCACAGTGTTACTCCCACTTTTCAAAGTATCTATTCATATTTTAAGTAAACCTTTCTTGTTCAGTTGAGAATGAACTGTGAAGTTCGAAACAAATTTGTCCGTATTTTGTAAATAAAATTGCAGTGAAACAAATAACCAAGTGTGTATTTTCTTTACCTTTATCATTTAATATGTTTCACCAAGTGCCTAGCGAGACCTCAATCAATTATAAAATATAGAATGCTAAATAAAAACATATTTTGATATAATGGATTTTTTTTTGACTACTCTTCTCGTAATTAGTGTACTAAGAATGATCGGCAAGGCTAGTCATATGTTAAAAGGGAATGCTATTGTAGGCCTGTGTAGTCCTAACATAGCTTTCAAAACTAACGGGACTCTTTAAGTTAATTTATTAAAAACAATAAACAAAAAATAGATACAAGTAATAAGTCGGGAATTTACAGGCTTTCATGTAGTTCATGTCCTAAGTTCTACATAGGTCAGATAGGTAGATCTTTATCTAAAAGAATTAAAGGACATGAACGAAGTAATATTAAGATATAATAACAATGACTCACATGACGAAACCCATCTGAGAGAAGAAGCCCATAATTTTAACTACAACTAAAATGATACTTACAGAAAATATATGGCAAAAACTAATATATTTTATTTATTATTCATAGCAATGGAAATTTTTAAAAATAGAAATACGATCTTTTTATTTAATATCCAAACTGAACTCGGTAATTCTCCTTTATTAGACCTATTTCCAGGCAAAAATCTTTATTTTATATTAGGTTTTTCTTAATTATTTTTGTACTCAGGTAAATTTAATCCCTTTGTTAATTGTGGTTTAAATCTTGAACATAAAGTACCTATTATTAAATTATCTTTCTAAGTATTTCTTAAGTATAAGTAATTCGTTTTAGTTTAAATATGTTCACAGCCTTTAGGTTTAATTTGTAATACAACTCCATCTGAAGAGGACACTGTGTGTCGAAACAATTGTCATGGTATTTTATCAATAAAGTGGAAATTATGCAAAATTGATTTTTGAATGTTATCGTCAGAACTAAATTTTGCAAATACATTGATTATAATTATCTTATTAATTTTGAAACGACGAAATGGATTGACAACAAACTTAATAAAAATGCGTAGATTGTACATAAAAAGCATACTTTTTACATTTTTTGAGAAAACCTGACGTAGTTATGGGCATATTTGAAGCACATCATGTGCATACAATCTTAATTCCAATGATGGCACGAATATGTCTAAGTTAAAACATTATCTTTCAGTACTTAATAAGACCGTTGCCAAAAATTTGATTTAGGTATGTGGAGCTAAAGACAATAGGTCCAATTTAATTTTTATTTTGGCGAACATAATGATAATAAAATATTTTGAAGCATTTCGATTTGCCTTATTATTTAATCTGTTCCATATTTAAGTTAACTTTCACGTTACATTTCTCATTTATTTAAAAATACACTTACATTGTGATCGATGGTGGGAAGCTGTAAATAAGGTCAGTTCCTGATCTAGAGACCAATCAACTCCAATCTAACGGGCCGACACTAAATTTTCGGCGAAAGACAAAACACGCACAACACGTCACGTGCTCGCGGGAGTCCTAGTCGGCCGTGCCAAGTTTAACGCAGGACTACCAATCGCCTCCTAGCCCACAGGGATATATTTAAAACCTTCCTTTTCCAGGGACTATATTTAGAACGGACGTATCTTACTTTTTTTCATTTATACTTTTACTTTCTTACTGTCGTTTTTACTTGATTTGTTTTTATTCCGACTTGCTGTATGCTGAACATTGGGTTGGAGTAAAGAGTTCGTTCACCATGGGGCGCGTGCCCCGTGTACGAGGAGTGCTCAAATACTGTAATATAGTACTTCATACAGAACATTATTAAACAAGAACTATACTTACTATAAATTGATAAATATGTGAAAACGTAAAAAATATTCGTAATTATTACTAACTGTTGTTGCAGATATTTAAAAATATGAATTACTATAGATCGATTAGATAAGAACTACGATATTAACTTTTGGGGAAAGCGCTATATAATGTCGGAGAATATATCGTCGTAATCTAGATAAACAACTAATTTACCATAGTTTTTAAGAAAGTATTAAGTATTTTCCACATCTCATATGCGTGAAGATGTCCAAAAATGAAATGAAAATGTACTAAATCTAAATGTATTAAATTTGCCTACAATTTACATTATAATATCATAGATCAATTTCGTGACCTTAAAGAGGTAATTGCCTTCATGCGTGATGACGAATTTAACACTGAAATAGTAAAACTACGCGAGGATTTCAACTCTAAGTTAATTGATTTGGAATTACCTTCTGCTTTCTGGAAATTCAAGGAGGTTGTTCGGGAAGTGATGAGACGATGGAAATCTATGAGTAATAACATTGTAATCTTTGGCATTTCTGAATAATCAACGGAATTACCCGTTACTGCCAGGAATGTCTGTATCGCTGGGATAAATTTAATCGTTCTAATGAACGTCCTAGTCCGCTGAAGTTGGTTCTAAATGATCACCCTGAAGTGTATAATTTTATTTGCTGAAAATTTAAATAGAAATCCCAATTGTGCAGGTATCAAACTAAGTTACGATCTCAATTCTAAGCAATTGGAATATAATTCCAAATTTAAAATGGAGTTGAATTAAAAACTTTCAATCAGTGGGTAAAATCTTAGGATAAAATATCATAATGGAACTCTTTGGATTACAGATTCTTTAAGTTAGATCCCTCACTGAATTACAACTCGCTACAATGTTACTACCAAAATGTTAGTGATCATGGTTCAAACGTATCTTCTTGCAGTGAAATAACGTCTTAACAACTATGACATGGTTAAGCTAGCAAGTAAATTGTAGCTTTCCAGCTGACTTCTTAGATTTTTGTGAGGAGGTGGCGTTCTAATTAATGCCAATTTTCGGTGCCAGTATCTGGATTTATCCTTGCTGAGTGATGCCGTACCTGCAGCTGACGTTGTAGGAGTTAAACTATTAAGTGCCAAATTACTCATGGTTATAATATATATATATATATATATATATATTGCGTTGGAAACCAATTACTTTAATTTAATTATTTTTCTATTATATCAACGTTATAATAAAAAACAGCAACAGATATGTATATTATTTAGTTTTTCGTGTTTTGTTAATGCTTTGAATATTTATGTATACCCGATGTACATATCACTGAGTACATTACTTATAATATACAATCTAGATACGTATCTTTTTTTATTTACATTTAATTCAAAAGTTGCCAAACAATGTAACACTGTAATATATGTCAATGTTAGTAATAGAATATTTTAAATGTTAAGGGATATGCAGGATGACATGTCAACAAAAACGTAAAACTAATTATGCTTTAAATATTACTTTTATTAATTTTAATTTGAGTTAATATATTTTAAAAATTCGGTATATAAGTCAATAACATCAAAAGGCTTACTATTTTTTAAAAAATATATAAAAAATGAGATTCAAAAATATCTATAAAGTAATAGAAAAATTGAAACATACATGAGTGGGTAAAAACCTCACCAGTTTTGTATAATACAAAAGTATTTTTAATAATATAAAATATTACTAAAAATCTGGTGTGAAGAAAACAATACAAGTTCAATATTAATATTTTTGTGAATGTATCCTTCTCCAGAGACGAAGATACGTATTTATTCTTTCTACAGATTCCACAGTACACCCCTGCTGGAGAAGGATGCCTTCACAAAAAGAACAACTTCGCTATCTCACAGATATAATTAAGACCGAGCGTTGAAGTACATTCAGTGTTGCATATTAGCGAACGACAAAGCACTCGCTCTGTCCACATAACAAATGTAGAACTAACGAAGTGTTTCCAAAGATGGCACTGCCGTATCTCTAGAAACTGTATTATTCATGTCTTCACGACTCTTCACAACAGATTTTTAAAAATATTTTATATTATTAAAACTACTATTGTATTATATCTATAAAGACAAAATAATTATTATTATTTTCCTCTATGTGCAAAAATACAGTCAAATAAATTTGTGCTGAGTAGTACAAAAGGAATTTATGAGAAAATAATAGTGTTATAATTTTAAAAGCATTATAAATTAAAATAGAACAATTTAGAGGCAGAAATGCTACTTTGTTTGTTAACACTTGAATTAAATGTATTATAGTAAGTAATATACAGGTGTCCCAGCTGACGCGGTTTCTTTGATAATTTGTTTATTTCACAGTATAGAGAAAAAAGTTTCAAATAAAAGTTGTCCCTATTTAAACGACGCATTGCTGGAAAATATTTTCAAATATACAGGATGTCCCAGTTATAGAAAAAGCGTAAGTAACTTTATTATTTTAAATAGATCACCCTATATATTATTTTTTTTTAGATTCTACATGATATTTTAAGTAACTTTTTTTTAAAAAATATATAAAAAATGAGATTCAAAAATATCTATAAAGTAATAGAAAAATTGAAACATACATGAGTGGGTAAAAACCTCACCAGTTTTGTATAATACAAAAGTATTTTTAATAATATAAAATATTACTAAAAATCTGGTGTGAAGAAAACAATACAAGTTCAATATTAATATTTTTGTGAATGTATCCTTCTCCAGAGACGAAGATACGTATTTATTCTTTCTACAGATTCCACAGTACACCCCTGCTGGAGAAGGATGCCTTCACAAAAAGAACAACTTCGCTATCTCACAGATATAATTAAGACCGAGCGTTGAAGTACATTCAGTGTTGCATATTAGCGAACGACAAAGCACTCGCTCTGTCCACATAACAAATGTAGAACTAACGAAGTGTTTCCAAAGATGGCACTGCCGTATCTCTAGAAACTGTATTATTCATGTCTTCACGACTCTTCACAACAGATTTTTAAAAATATTTTATATTATTAAAACTACTATTGTATTATATCTATAAAGACAAAATAATTATTATTATTTTCCTCTATGTGCAAAAATACAGTCAAATAAATTTGTGCTGAGTAGTACAAAAGGAATTTATGAGAAAATAATAGTGTTATAATTTTAAAAGCATTATAAATTAAAATAGAACAATTTAGAGGCAGAAATGCTACTTTGTTTGTTAACACTTGAATTAAATGTATTATAGTAAGTAATATACAGGTGTCCCAGCTGACGCGGTTTCTTTGATAATTTGTTTATTTCACAGTATAGAGAAAAAAGTTTCAAATAAAAGTTGTCCCTATTTAAACGACGCATTGCTGGAAAATATTTTCAAATATACAGGATGTCCCAGTTATAGAAAAAGCGTAAGTAACTTTATTATTTTAAATAGATCACCCTATATATTATTTTTTTTTAGATTCTACATGATATTTTAAGTAACTTTTATTGAGACCTACCTATACCTATGTGCTTTTGTTTTCGAGAAAATAAATATTTTATCAAAAATTTTGTAATTGCAGCGCTCTCGTTAATGAGCTATAGGAATTGGAACTAAAAGAATAGTTATTTCTATGAGGTTATTAATTATTTGTGGTATTTTTACGCGAAACAGTTCAAATTAAAGATGCAATTTATCGTATCAGCTGATGTCCTAGTGTTGCGTAAATTTGCCTATAGATGGCATTAGGAGGGCGTTTCGCTAAATCAGCGGGAATTGTTTTGACATAAACCGGGATATTATTTTTAAATACAAGTCATTTTGAACTAGTTATAGATCTGTAGTATAGCAATATATATATATATATATATATATATATATATATATATATATTGCTATACTACAGATCTATAACTAGTTCAAAATGACTTGTATTTAAAAATAATATCCCGGTTTATGTCATTAGGAGGGCGTTTCGCTAAATCAGCGGGAATTGTTTTGACATAAACCGGGATATTATTTTTAAATACAAGTCATTTTGAACTAGTTATAGATCTGTAGTATAGCAATATATATATATATATATATATATATATATATATATATATATTGCTATACTACAGATCTATAACTAGTTCAAAATGACTTGTATTTAAAAATAATATCCCGGTTTATGTCAAAACAATTCCCGCTGATTTAGCGAAACGCCCTCCTAATGCCATCTATAGGCAAATTTACGCAACACTAGGACATCAGCTGATACGATAAATTGCATCTTTAATTTGAACTGTTTCGCGTAAAAATACCACAAATAATTAATAACCTCATAGAAATAACTATTCTTTTAGTTCCAATTCCTATAGCTCATTAACGAGAGCGCTGCAATTACAAAATTTTTGATAAAATATTTATTTTCTCGAAAACAAAAGCACATAGGTATAGGTAGGTCTCAATAAAAGTTACTTAAAATATCATGTAGAATCTAAAAAAAAATAATATATAGGGTGATCTATTTAAAATAATAAAGTTACTTACGCTTTTTCTATAACTGGGACATCCTGTATATTTGAAAATATTTTCCAGCAATGCGTCGTTTAAATAGGGACAACTTTTATTTGAAACTTTTTTCTCTATACTGTGAAATAAACAAATTATCAAAGAAACCGCGTCAGCTGGGACACCTGTATATTACTTACTATAATACATTTAATTCAAGTGTTAACAAACAAAGTAGCATTTCTGCCTCTAAATTGTTCTATTTTAATTTATAATGCTTTTAAAATTATAACACTATTATTTTCTCATAAATTCCTTTTGTACTACTCAGCACAAATTTATTTGACTGTATTTTTGCACATAGAGGAAAATAATAATAATTATTTTGTCTTTATAGATATAATACAATAGTAGTTTTAATAATATAAAATATTTTTAAAAATCTGTTGTGAAGAGTCGTGAAGACATGAATAATACAGTTTCTAGAGATACGGCAGTGCCATCTTTGGAAACACTTCGTTAGTTCTACATTTGTTATGTGGACAGAGCGAGTGCTTTGTCGTTCGCTAATATGCAACACTGAATGTACTTCAACGCTCGGTCTTAATTATATCTGTGAGATAGCGAAGTTGTTCTTTTTGTGAAGGCATCCTTCTCCAGCAGGGGTGTACTGTGGAATCTGTAGAAAGAATAAATACGTATCTTCGTCTCTGGAGAAGGATACATTCACAAAAATATTAATATTGAACTTGTATTGTTTTCTTCACACCAGATTTTTAGTAATATTTTATATTATTAAAAATACTTTTGTATTATACAAAACTGGTGAGGTTTTTACCCACTCATGTATGTTTCAATTTTTCTATTACTTTATAGATATTTTTGAATCTCATTTTTTATATATTTTTTAAAAAAAAGTTACTTAAAATATCATGTAGAATCTAAAAAAAAATAATATATAGGGTGATCTATTTAAAATAATAAAGTTACTTACGCTTTTTCTATAACTGGGACATCCTGTATATTTGAAAATATTTTCCAGCAATGCGTCGTTTAAATAGGGACAACTTTTATTTGAAACTTTTTTCTCTATACTGTGAAATAAACAAATTATCAAAGAAACCGCGTCAGCTGGGACACCTGTATATTACTTACTATAATACATTTAATTCAAGTGTTAACAAACAAAGTAGCATTTCTGCCTCTAAATTGTTCTATTTTAATTTATAATGCTTTTAAAATTATAACACTATTATTTTCTCATAAATTCCTTTTGTACTACTCAGCACAAATTTATTTGACTGTATTTTTGCACATAGAGGAAAATAATAATAATTATTTTGTCTTTATAGATATAATACAATAGTAGTTTTAATAATATAAAATATTTTTAAAAATCTGTTGTGAAGAGTCGTGAAGACATGAATAATACAGTTTCTAGAGATACGGCAGTGCCATCTTTGGAAACACTTCGTTAGTTCTACATTTGTTATGTGGACAGAGCGAGTGCTTTGTCGTTCGCTAATATGCAACACTGAATGTACTTCAACGCTCGGTCTTAATTATATCTGTGAGATAGCGAAGTTGTTCTTTTTGTGAAGGCATCCTTCTCCAGCAGGGGTGTACTGTGGAATCTGTAGAAAGAATAAATACGTATCTTCGTCTCTGGAGAAGGATACATTCACAAAAATATTAATATTGAACTTGTATTGTTTTCTTCACACCAGATTTTTAGTAATATTTTATATTATTAAAAATACTTTTGTATTATACAAAACTGGTGAGGTTTTTACCCACTCATGTATGTTTCAATTTTTCTATTACTTTATAGATATTTTTGAATCTCATTTTTTATATATTTTTTAAAAAATAGTAAGCCTTTTGATGTTATTGACTTATATACCGAATTTTTAAAATATATTAACTCAAATTAAAATTAATAAAAGTAATATTTAAAGCATAATTAGTTTTACGTTTTTGTTGACATGTCATCCTGCATATCCCTTAACATTTAAAATATTCTATTACTAACATTGACATATATTACAGTGTTACATTGTTTGGCAACTTTTGAATTAAATGTAAATAAAAAAAGATACGTATCTAGATTGTATATTATAAGTAATGTACTCAGTGATATGTACATCGGGTATACATAAATATTCAAAGCATTAACAAAACACGAAAAACTAAATAATATACATATCTGTTGCTGTTTTTTATTATAACGTTGATATAATAGAAAAATAATTAAATTAAAGTAATTGGTTTCCAACGCAATATATATATATATATATATATATTATAACCATGAGTAATTTGGCACTTAATAGTTTAACTCCTACAACGTCAGCTGCAGGTACGGCATCACTCAGCAAGGATAAATCCAGATACTGGCACCGAAAATTGGCATTAATTAGAACGCCACCTCCTCACAAAAATCTAAGAAGTCAGCTGGAAAGCTACAATTTACTTGCTAGCTTAACCATGTCATAGTTGTTAAGACGTTATTTCACTGCAAGAAGATACGTTTGAACCATGATCACTAACATTTTGGTAGTAACATTGTAGCGAGTTGTAATTCAGTGAGGGATCTAACTTAAAGAATCTGTAATCCAAAGAGTTCCATTATGATATTTTATCCTAAGATTTTACCCACTGATTGAAAGTTTTTAATTCAACTCCATTTTAAATTTGGAATTATATTCCAATTGCTTAGAATTGAGATCGTAACTTAGTTTGATACCTGCACAATTGGGATTTCTATTTAAATTTTCAGCAAATAAAATTATACACTTCAGGGTGATCATTTAGAACCAACTTCAGCGGACTAGGACGTTCATTAGAACGATTAAATTTATCCCAGCGATACAGACATTCCTGGCAGTAACGGGTAATTCCGTTGATTATTCAGAAATGCCAAAGATTACAATGTTATTACTCATAGATTTCCATCGTCTCATCACTTCCCGAACAACCTCCTTGAATTTCCAGAAAGCAGAAGGTAATTCCAAATCAATTAACTTAGAGTTGAAATCCTCGCGTAGTTTTACTATTTCAGTGTTAAATTCGTCATCACGCATGAAGGCAATTACCTCTTTAAGGTCACGAAATTGATCTATGATATTATAATGTAAATTGTAGGCAAATTTAATACATTTAGTCGGCCCGTTAGATTGGAGTTGATTGGTCTCTAGATCAGGAACTGACCTTATTTACAGCTTCCCACCATCGATCACAATGTAAGTGTATTTTTAAATAAATGAGAAATGTAACGTGAAAGTTAACTTAAATATGGAACAGATTAAATAATAAGGCAAATCGAAATGCTTCAAAATATTTTATTATCATTATGTTCGCCAAAATAAAAATTAAATTGGACCTATTGTCTTTAGCTCCACATACCTAAATCAAATTTTTGGCAACGGTCTTATTAAGTACTGAAAGATAATGTTTTAACTTAGACATATTCGTGCCATCATTGGAATTAAGATTGTATGCACATGATGTGCTTCAAATATGCCCATAACTACGTCAGGTTTTCTCAAAAAATGTAAAAAGTATGCTTTTTATGTACAATCTACGCATTTTTATTAAGTTTGTTGTCAATCCATTTCGTCGTTTCAAAATTAATAAGATAATTATAATCAATGTATTTGCAAAATTTAGTTCTGACGATAACATTCAAAAATCAATTTTGCATAATTTCCACTTTATTGATAAAATACCATGACAATTGTTTCGACACACAGTGTCCTCTTCAGATGGAGTTGTATTACAAATTAAACCTAAAGGCTGTGAACATATTTAAACTAAAACGAATTACTTATACTTAAGAAATACTTAGAAAGATAATTTAATAATAGGTACTTTATGTTCAAGATTTAAACCACAATTAACAAAGGGATTAAATTTACCTGAGTACAAAAATAATTAAGAAAAACCTAATATAAAATAAAGATTTTTGCCTGGAAATAGGTCTAATAAAGGAGAATTACCGAGTTCAGTTTGGATATTAAATAAAAAGATCGTATTTCTATTTTTAAAAATTTCCATTGCTATGAATAATAAATAAAATATATTAGTTTTTGCCATATATTTTCTGTAAGTATCATTTTAGTTGTAGTTAAAATTATGGGCTTCTTCTCTCAGATGGGTTTCGTCATGTGAGTCATTGTTATTATATCTTAATATTACTTCGTTCATGTCCTTTAATTCTTTTAGATAAAGATCTACCTATCTGACCTATGTAGAACTTAGGACATGAACTACATGAAAGCCTGTAAATTCCCGACTTATTACTTGTATCTATTTTTTGTTTATTGTTTTTAATAAATTAACTTAAAGAGTCCCGTTAGTTTTGAAAGCTATGTTAGGACTACACAGGCCTACAATAGCATTCTCTTTTAACATATGACTAGCCTTGCCGATCATTCTTAGTACACTAATTACGAGAAGAGTAGTCAAAAAAAAATCCATTATATCAAAATATGTTTTTATTTAGCATTCTATATTTTATAATTGATTGAGGTCTCGCTAGGCACTTGGTGAAACATATTAAATGATAAAGGTAAAGAAAATACACACTTGGTTATTTGTTTCACTGCAATTTTATTTACAAAATACGGACAAATTTGTTTCGAACTTCACAGTTCATTCTCAACTGAACAAGAAAGGTTTACTTAAAATATGAATAGATACTTTGAAAAGTGGGAGTAACACTGTGAAACATAAACGTGAGTTAAGTATTATTGGGGTTTTCCTAGTAATAAACGAGAAACAGCCTTAATAATAGGGGAGATTACAAACTCTGTTTGTTCATTTACTATATTTAATGATTTGTTTATTGCTTTAGATATTTCCATTATTTCCAAAAAGTCTAATCGTTTACTTTTATTTGCAGAGTGTAAAATTTCAAAATTATTTATTGATACCATGTGTTCTTCATTTATACAATGCTCGGATATACCTGAACATTTCTTGGAATATAAAATTGCTTTCCTATGTTCTTCTATTCGTGTGCGAAAACATCTTCCAGTTTGACCTATGTAGAAAGCGTCACATTCTAAACAATTTAATTTATACACGCCACATTTATCTGCTTTTTGAATTGTATCCTTATTATTTGTCCAAAGTTTACCTAAATTTAATTTATTGACTATTATAGTTTTTATGCCTAAATTAACTAATCTATTATTAATTTTATTCGTGGTCTTTCCTATGTAATTAATTAAACGATAATTACTTGGTTCTAATTGGGGGGCTGCATAAAAGAATTTATTAATCTGTTTATGTTTTTTCTTTGAAATTAATCTATTAATAATATCAGGACTGTATCCGTTGTTTACGGCTAGACATTTCAAGACTGCAACTTCTTTATCAAAATTTGGTTTTGATAGGGGAACGGAGAGTAATCTATGTATGAAACTGTTGAAAGAAGAAAACTTAATGCTATCGGGTTGCAGTCTTGAAATGTCTAGCCGTAAACAACGGATACAGTCCTGATATTATTAATAGATTAATTTCAAAGAAAAAACATAAACAGATTAATAAATTCTTTTATGCAGCCCCCCAATTAGAACCAAGTAATTATCGTTTAATTAATTACATAGGAAAGACCACGAATAAAATTAATAATAGATTAGTTAATTTAGGCATAAAAACTATAATAGTCAATAAATTAAATTTAGGTAAACTTTGGACAAATAATAAGGATACAATTCAAAAAGCAGATAAATGTGGCGTGTATAAATTAAATTGTTTAGAATGTGACGCTTTCTACATAGGTCAAACTGGAAGATGTTTTCGCACACGAATAGAAGAACAGAAAAGCAATTTTATATTCCAAGAAATGTTCACTTCGCTATCTCACAGATATAATTAAGACCGAGCGTTGAAGTACATTCAGTGTTGCATATTAGCGAACGACAAAGCACTCGCTCTGTCCACATAACAAATGTAGAACTAACGAAGTGTTTCCAAAGATGGCACTGCCGTATCTCTAGAAACTGTATTATTCATGTCTTCACGACTCTTCACAACAGATTTTTAAAAATATTTTATATTATTAAAACTACTATTGTATTATATCTATAAAGACAAAATAATTATTATTATTTTCCTCTATGTGCAAAAATACAGTCAAATAAATTTGTGCTGAGTAGTACAAAAGGAATTTATGAGAAAATAATAGTGTTATAATTTTAAAAGCATTATAAATTAAAATAGAACAATTTAGAGGCAGAAATGCTACTTTGTTTGTTAACACTTGAATTAAATGTATTATAGTAAGTAATATACAGGTGTCCCAGCTGACGCGGTTTCTTTGATAATTTGTTTATTTCACAGTATAGAGAAAAAAGTTTCAAATAAAAGTTGTCCCTATTTAAACGACGCATTGCTGGAAAATATTTTCAAATATACAGGTGTCCCAGTTATAGAAAAAGCGTAAGTAACTTTATTATTTTAAATAGATCACCCTATATATTATTTTTTTTTAGATTCTACATGATATTTTAAGTAACTTTTTTTTAAAAAATATATAAAAAATGAGATTCAAAAATATCTATAAAGTAATAGAAAAATTGAAACATACATGAGTGGGTAAAAACCTCACCAGTTTTGTATAATACAAAAGTATTTTTAATAATATAAAATATTACTAAAAATCTGGTGTGAAGAAAACAATACAAGTTCAATATTAATATTTTTGTGAATGTATCCTTCTCCAGAGACGAAGATACGTATTTATTCTTTCTACAGATTCCACAGTACACCCCTGCTGGAGAAGGATGCCTTCACAAAAAGAACAACTTCGCTATCTCACAGATATAATTAAGACCGAGCGTTGAAGTACATTCAGTGTTGCATATTAGCGAACGACAAAGCACTCGCTCTGTCCACATAACAAATGTAGAACTAACGAAGTGTTTCCAAAGATGGCACTGCCGTATCTCTAGAAACTGTATTATTCATGTCTTCACGACTCTTCACAACAGATTTTTAAAAATATTTTATATTATTAAAACTACTATTGTATTATATCTATAAAGACAAAATAATTATTATTATTTTCCTCTATGTGCAAAAATACAGTCAAATAAATTTGTGCTGAGTAGTACAAAAGGAATTTATGAGAAAATAATAGTGTTATAATTTTAAAAGCATTATAAATTAAAATAGAACAATTTAGAGGCAGAAATGCTACTTTGTTTGTTAACACTTGAATTAAATGTATTATAGTAAGTAATATACAGGTGTCCCAGCTGACGCGGTTTCTTTGATAATTTGTTTATTTCACAGTATAGAGAAAAAAGTTTCAAATAAAAGTTGTCCCTATTTAAACGACGCATTGCTGGAAAATATTTTCAAATATACAGGATGTCCCAGTTATAGAAAAAGCGTAAGTAACTTTATTATTTTAAATAGATCACCCTATATATTATTTTTTTTTAGATTCTACATGATATTTTAAGTAACTTTTATTGAGACCTACCTATACCTATGTGCTTTTGTTTTCGAGAAAATAAATATTTTATCAAAAATTTTGTAATTGCAGCGCTCTCGTTAATGAGCTATAGGAATTGGAACTAAAAGAATAGTTATTTCTATGAGGTTATTAATTATTTGTGGTATTTTTACGCGAAACAGTTCAAATTAAAGATGCAATTTATCGTATCAGCTGATGTCCTAGTGTTGCGTAAATTTGCCTATAGATGGCATTAGGAGGGCGTTTCGCTAAATCAGCGGGAATTGTTTTGACATAAACCGGGATATTATTTTTAAATACAAGTCATTTTGAACTAGTTATAGATCTGTAGTATAGCAATATATATATATATATATATATATATATATATATATATATATATATATATAAATATAATATTTTCGTGACCTTGGTATAATATGGTAAATTCAATCAGTTGGCGATTAAAGGTCTGGTTTACTTCAAAGTATATATATTTAAAACAACCCTACATGTTTCGGCAATGATGCCTTTATCAAGGATATAAAATATAAAATCATTTTATATTTTATATCCTTGATAAAGGCATCATTGCCGAAACATGTAGGGTTGTTTTAAATATATATACTTTGAAGGAAACCAGGCCTTTAATCGCCAACTGATTGAAATTACTATATATATATATATATATATATATATATATATATATATATATTGTAAACCTAATCAGTAGGCGATTAAAGGTCTGTATATTACTTCAAAATATATGTATTTAAAAAACTCTACATGTTTCGGCTGTGTACGCCTTTATCAAGAGAATACAAAATATGAATGACAGGATATAAATGTCAAGTAATTAAGTTGCTATGGTTTAAATTATTCAAAGATACATTCTAGTAATAATAATAAATCATGCCTTAGTATTCCAAAAAATAGATAGCAAGGTGTGAACATATGTGTTGTTCGCTGCTAGCAATTTGTGTCTCCTTCTGGGTATGAACTTGTGTGTTGGTTGCTGCTGGCAGCTTGCGTCTCTCTATGGGTGTGAGGTTTTGTGTGAGAGCGTAAGCGTAGGGTTTTGTATGTCGGTGCGTTCGTGCGTGTGTTTAGTGACCGGTCGCATGAATTTAGAGCGGTCGGATAACCAGCCGTTGCGTAGGGCTGCCAACCCTTTCCCGGCAACTTCTTTACAATTCCGTGCAGTACTTCGACGGCCTGGCCCCCGCCCCAACGAGGCAAGGCGCAGACAGGCGAAGCGCACCCTGTACGGGGTTGCTCATCGCTAACCAAGGGAACACTCTTAGTGGCTACCTCGGTCGACGATGGTCACACTTGTGCCATCTTAACGTTTTCCGCCGAAGGGGGGGCATAGCACACACGTCGAACGTGTGTGTGCTGTTAACGGCAGCCTAGCCAGGATGCCGTTAAGATGGCACAAGTGTGACCATCGTCGACCGAGGTAGCCACTAAGAGTGTTCCCTTGGTTAGCGATGAGCAACCCCGTACAGGGTGCGCTTCGCCTGTCTGCGCCTTGCCTCGTTGGGGCGGGGGTCAGGCCGTCGAAGTACTGCACGAAATTGTAAAGAAGTTGCCGGGAAAGGGTTGGCGGCCCTACGCAACGGCTGGTTATCCGACCTCTCTAAATTCATGCGAGCGGTCACTAAACACACGCACGAACGCACCGACATACAAAACCCTACACTTACGCTCTCACACAAAACCACACACCCATAGAGAGACGCAAGCTGCCCGCAGCAACCAACACACAAGTTCATACCCAGAAGGAGACACAAATTGCTAGCAGCGAACAACACATATGTTCACACCTTGCTATCTATTTTTTGGAATACTAAGGCATGATTTATTATTATTACTAGAATGTATCTTTGAATAATTTAAACCATAGCAACTTAATTACTTGACATTTATATCCTGTCATTCATATTTTGTATTCTCTTGATAAAGGCGTACACAGCCGAAACATGTAGAGTTTTTTAAATACATATATTTTGAAGTAATATACAGACCTTTAATCGCCTACTGATTAGGTTTACCATATCATACCAAGGTCACGAAGTTATTATTATATATATATATATATATATATATATATATATATATATATATTATAATAAAAATATTAATTGAATATTTATTGAAGACACTAATTTTAATTCGTTACATTTCTGGTATTGGAATTTTTTAGATGGTTGGAAGTCTATTATATTTGTATTGTTTTTTTAATTTAAAGTGTCAAATCTATAATTAAATTTCAAAAGTATATGACTTTCTTACATTTACTAAAATTATAGAACTATGTAAATCTAGTTAATTTTGTATACTATTGTTAATGTTTGGTATTATCAAAGGTTATGTGTGAAGGAAAATTTAATTGTAAACCAATAAGTTCATAATAGTAATTAAGAATCAAAATTATAGTATGTATATGTTAAATATTTTGGAAAATTCTATATAACTAAACTTGACCAATGAACTTCAAGAACAGAAAAAGCTGTTGGGTTGCCATAGTGATTATTGAAACAATTGGGGGAAGAATTTTTGCACTTAAATTAATGGAATGTGTTTTGGATAAAAACGAATTTTTTTTAAAATATAAAAACAAGTATAATTTATATTACATACCAAGATTTGAACTGTTTTCATTTTAAACTCCGTTATCAATTAATGAGCCGCAAAAGACGTGTACCAGCTTTAGAAAAATATTGGGAAACATTAGTTTCCCTTAGTGGGCCTTATATTACCGGGATTGGGACCGGTGATCCTAACTTTCGAGATCTGCCAGTATGGTGACCGTTATTCCTGAAGTTAAAATATACCAGCCGTACGTCAGGGAAGAAAGACCTAATTCCAGTGACTAGACGGATAATTGTGATAGAATATTGAGCTAAGTTTTTTATTATTTGTATTTTTTTTTTTTAAGTAAACAGATACATTTACTTACCGAAGGTAGATAAAGATCCCTTTAATGACCATTTTGTTTAAAACTTTGTAAGTAGGAAGGTTATATACAAATTCATTTATTCAGCGGTTTGATTTATTTGTTTATGTAGCCTAGTATGTGTTTCATTTTCGTAAATTCAAATTTTAACCTATAAGAAATTCCACATAACCAATAAATTTTATAATTTTAATTTTCAATAAAATAAATTGTTAATCTATTGTTGATTCCGAATGTTTTGTTAAATATTTACCTAATATATTGTGCCAAATTAAATATTCACATATAAAGATAAGAGTTTCCTTTTAATAAACGGAATTTAAGAACCAAGACAAGTCGTTTCAATTCAATTAGTTTATGATATTAATACTGAGTTAACATACCTTTTAATTTCTTTGTCAGACAGAATCTTCACGACCCTGGAGATATCAGAGGACTCATGTTCATTGTTTTATAGTAAATTACAAACTTTCTTTACGGCCAAAACACTATCTGGTTGTACATGTTATGATTATTAACAACAAACATTTATATTCATTGCACCTGCGCAGAAGTGAATCAGAATGCGGGGGTAAAAATTAGAATTTTAAATTCATTTTCTGCTTTAAAGTTTAATATTTTGTCTTTAAAAACACTTTTAGTAAACGTTTGACTTAAAGATTATTATAATATATATATATATATATATATATATATATATATATATTAAAATAATAGACTTTTTTATTGGTTTAGCGACCTTTAATGACTTTTAATGTTTTCTTCTTCGACGTTTCGACTCTTATTATTTGAGTCTTTTTCAAGTAACGATTTATTCTGTTTCAACACTCATATTGTGCACATGTGTTGTCGGAAATTGTCCGAGCCATTTTTAGGGAGACGACCGCTCCGTTTCGAATATTTTGTGTGACTTTTCCCTAAAAAGGGCTAGGACAATTTCCGACGACACATGTGCACAATATGAGTGTTGAAACAGAATAAATCGTTACTTGAAAAAGACTCAAATAATAAGAGTCAAAACGTATATATATATATATATATATATATATATATATATATATATATTGTTGTAGTTCTTCTGATGCTCATAATTTCTTTCATTTAAATGATTTCTTGGACAGAAATGTTATATCTGAAATTTAATGTTTTTAAAAATATATAATTTAATAGCCAAATTTCTGTATAATTTATGTGAAATCATAATTAGATTTAGCAATATTGATAACGTATATAATTGTAATTTGCATTCTTTTTATTGTTGTTACTTGCTTTTTAATTAAATTTTTAGATTATATTTTATGTTTTCGTGATACTAAATCTGATTCTGATCTTTTTTTTTTTTGTTGTAATCGAACTGCTATAATCGTTACTGTATATTACGTGTCTAATTAACTTTTATTTCTAAATTTGTAATTGCAATTACGTGAGATATGCCCATTAACCTTTTGAACAATCAGTCAGAGTTATTTTTATCTCTGGCTCATGTAAGATTTTCTTTAAAGAAACACTTTAAATTTTTCCTTACTAAATTGTCAAAATGACTTTTAATTTAACTTTTGAACTTACTGTATTTATTCCAAAGAAAATCTGATTCAAAAATGTAAATTTTCTAATGGGAGTCATGACAATAAAAAAAAAGGGATAAATAAGATGTTTTTTTTTGCACGGAATTGGTGAAGATTGTTATATTTAAAGTTATCTCTTCAAGTTTATTAATTTTAAAGTAAAAACCATAAGAATTCGATAAAAAGTAGTGTTTTATTAATAAAATATTGGGAAATACCTTGCTGTTAGAATTCTCTACGAGTGGATTATTCCCAGGAATCCTTATATACAGTTTTGAACGTTATATCCTCGTCACAGTTATTATTTGCATTTATGCAGAGTTTTTGATGGAGTTTCCAGTAATTACATTGGATTCTGAGGGATAAATTACACCTTCCCTGTTTATTATATTAACACATAACCTTGCTGAAACCTACGTTCACCAGGATCATAAGCCGTTCTATATTAGGATCATTTCTACTAGATGTGACAAACCAGATTATCGTGATCTTCCACAACTGTAACTGACGATCTACATCGTGGTTTTTAATATCATCCAGAAGATACACGTACTTCAGGTTTATTGTTACTGTTTATACCAATAGTACAGGTATTTCATACTTTGTTGTCTGTAATTTTCCTCAAGATATAACATTTCTCACAAGTCTTAAACATTTAATTAATACTCACGTAATTCCAAAATAATAATCACTTTTCTATAATGTTTATATTTGCAATATAAAAATCTTTAATAATTGATGCACTAGGATAGATCTTGTTTTATGTTAATTTGGGGTAGGCTTCCCATTTTACAGTATAATATAGGGAGTAACATACTCACCTAACATATTCAATTTGTATCTTGTTTTATTTATTTAAGAAAATACAACAGTTTAATTCTTAAATATATTTATTACAAACATATACATATTCGTATTATTTTGTGTACTTAATTCCTGATATCCGAACATCCGGATCCCGCCTATAGACCCGAAGATTAAGCAGTCTCAGCTCCTATTTCATTTAGTTTTCCTATTTATTTATTTTTCTATAATTAATATTCATTCTCATAATTATTATCCCGGGTCTTTTATATTTATTACAAAATTGGCGCCCAACGTGGGGCAATTTAACGGTTGTTTAGATAGAGGGTGTTGAGTACATAGAATAAAGGTAATTTATTAATTTAAAATATCTTATATTATTGACATAACGACATTAATAGGGAGTTGTGTGTGGTGTGTTCTAATTCTACAAAATATTAATAAAGAAAACGTCGTTATATTTATTTATTGACTATCTATAATACAAATATTTACAATATAGTATCATATTTTTAATAACACTTTTCGTTATTCATATAATAAATTTATTTGCGAATAATATATTAATATTTATATCTCTTCGACTATGGAAACAAGATCTCGTTCAGGATCTAGTATGGAAAGATCTGATGATGGTCAGGAGAAAGGGGAAGGAGAAAGATCGACTATACCAGTAACTAAATCTGTTCGTGAAGAAATGCCAACAGACCAGATGAAGGTTTTGTTTGAAGCAATCATGGGAATTAAAAGTACGAATGAGAAGATAGAAAAGAATCAACAAGATATGAGGGAGGAAATAAGGATAATGAAGGATGAAAATCAACAAGATCTTAAAGAAGAAATGAAGATGATAAACGAGAAAATAGAACAGAATCAACATACTCTTAAAGAAGATATGAAGATAATGAATGAGAAAATGGAACATAACATTAATACTAAACTAGAGGATACAATTAATTTACAAAATAGACAATGGGGATTACTTTTGAAGGATTCCGAAGAACGTATTCAGGCAAATGTGGAAATAAAATTGTCTTTACAAAAAGAAGAGGTTACCACAATTATTAACTCGAATAAAGACGTTCTGGAGGAGCAGATAGTTAAACATCAGGAGAAATGTTTGCAGAATTTTAATACAGTCAATCTAAGGTCTTTGGAGTACGAAGATATTTACAATAAAGAGATCAACGCGGTGAAGAATAATTTACAGGATTTGTTGAGGGATCAGTGTAGCAACAAGGATTTTATCGACACTGAAATAAGGAGTATGAGGGATACTATTAAACAAAGATTAGTAACAACAAACTATCAATCTTATGGTCTACCGCTGCTGAGAGTTGAAAATTTAATTACTTTTAATGGCAACGTTAACATAGTACATCCGATGACTTATTTAACTTCAATGGTGAGGTATTTAGAAGATATACCAGATCAAAAACAGCGGTTGTATATACTGAGAGCTACCCTGAAGAATAGTGCATTAGATTGGTTTATGCGCATAGAAGAACATTGCGCTGATCTTAATAAATTTGTTGACCTTTTCAAAAAGAATTTCTGGGACGAAACTCAGCAGAATCGTGCCAAGATTCGCTTACTTACAGGGAAGTATAGATTGGGATCAACATCACGAGAGGCGTATGCTTCAAAGATATATAATAGTTGTAAATATGTCCCTGATTTGGACGAAGCTTCAATAGCGCGACAGCTTTTGAATCACTATATTCATACGGATACGCACGCGATTATTTGCCAGAGGGTGAATGATATGGATTCGTTGATGGACATTCTTAGGAGGTTGGATGATTATTCCGAGAATAATCAGAGAATAGGTGATAATAACAATTTTAGAGGTATGTATAATCGAAATTATAATTTTAATAACCCTATGAATATGAACCGAACTTTTAATCAACCTGATCTTCATAATAATCAGACTAATAATCATGTTATGGATAATCTTCGTCACAATTATAATAATAATAGAGCTCCATTTAATATTTATAACAGGAATTTTAACTCACGTCCCCAGAATTTTAATAGAAATGATATT
Source organism: Melolontha melolontha (assembly GCA_935421215.2). Classification (NCBI taxonomy): domain Eukaryota; kingdom Metazoa; phylum Arthropoda; class Insecta; order Coleoptera; family Scarabaeidae; genus Melolontha; species Melolontha melolontha. Next base: position 174,600 of record OW285244.1, on the reverse strand, counting down.
CATCAAAATTCCAATTTCCCACAACCGTCAAATAATAGATCTTATAATAATAATTACAATAATTTTAATCGTTCTTCATTTAATAATAATAATAATTTCGGTCATAATTTAAGAAATAACCATTTTTCTAGAAAAACTAAATATAATGATAATTTTAATTCGAGAGGACGTGGACATATTAATAATATACAACGAAGACATAGATCTTTGTCACCAGAACCCGAATTTACCAAAAAAAAAACTTCGATAAAAAAACAGGACTTATACAACAATCCGATTCCCAGTACCAGCACGACAAACATTTAAGTCGGATCGACTGTAACATACCACATAAATTTAACAATATTTCTTTTTATCAAAACCCCGAAGAATTTATTTCTGTTTTATTGGCGAAGTTTGCAACAGCTTTCAAAATATCATAGCCGTTCTTTTTATGTCATTCTACGTCATTTTGATGTATCGGACGCTTCGTTGCGTGAAAGTGCGACAGACTTCTCTCTTAGCACGGGAACGATTTTCTGAGAATAATTGGCATTATTGGCGAAGTTTGCAACAGCACGTCTTCCAAAATATCATAGCCGTTCTTTTCATGTCATTCTACGTCATTTTGATGTATCGGACGCTTCCTTGCGTGAAAGTGCGACCGACTTCTCTCTTAGCACGGGAACGATTTTCTGAGAATAATTGGCATTATTGGCGAAGTATGTACTAAATTATACGTATCGAACAAAGGTAAGGCGTGGCGCACAGCCTCCCAAAGTGACCCCTGTTGGTAAAATGAACAGAAATATAATTTTTTGTATGTATTTATATTTTTTAGTATACAATATACCTATAACTTTATTATTATAATTTAGTTAAATTTACGGCAATTGCCACGATTTGTAACAAGAATTTGATTATAAAAATTAATCGGAATCAAATTTCAAAAATTGCGGTGGCAACTCAATTATTTACATATCCTGATAATAGTTTAAAAGCATAGATTTTTTTTTAAGCCAACGAGTTCTAAATATAGCTTTTTTATCCCTTTTTTCGAATACTCTTACGCGTTTTGTTAAGAAAAGTTGGCATCCCCTATAAAATGACAATTGATTGAAATTGTCAATTAGAAGAGTGTGTTACTTAACAGAAATAGTGCTAAAAATAAAAGCTTGTGTAAAATGTGTAAAAAAAATTACCGCAAACCTAGGACAGAAGTTATATTTAATTGGCCATGATGAAAGTCAAATCATTGGTGCCAAGTTACCATCAAAGTACACAAAGTAAAATTAAATTTATGATCAAGTGCCCACCTTGTCGTGAAGGAAGTAGAAATTATGTGGAATAAGGTTCGAGTTCCAACAAAGGGAACGGATAAAAATATTATAAAAGTAGAGGCGTTATACAAAGAATGGAAGAAATTGCTTAAGTCGAGCAAACGCCACTCATCACTGCAAGAAAAACGCGAAAAAGAGTTTACAGATAAACTAGATGATTTATTTGATATTGCCCACGCAAATGCCTTAGAAAAAATGAAAATTGAGGAAGATAAGTTGTTTCTTATCAATCAAAGAAAGTAAGGACGTCCCGGATCAATGGCAGGTGCCAGTTGCGTTCTTCTCAGCAGAAAAAAATTCGTCGGCAAGAGGAAGAGAAGCGTAGGCGTGAAATTTATGAAGCTAAATTGCATGGTATGTATTAGGATATACAATAAATCAAACTGAAGTGCTAAAATGTAAATGGTAAATGTAAAAAAAAAATTTTTGAAAAAAGTATGTATTTAGTGCCTGATTTTGTATTATGTGCCAGCTATCAAAACATTTGGAAAATTTGTGTAAAAATCACTCAAAAATAAAATATTTTTCATGTTCATTTCTAGATGATGTAATTGCTTGCTATAAAGTTTTTTTTTTAATTTTTGTTCGAGATTGTCAAATTTTTTTTCGGATGTTAATGTTACTAATGCCTTATCAAACATTTCTTCCAGAAAATAAGTCGAACTGAACTTCAATGTAACCGATAGTGAAGATGAAATAACTGAGCAGTTTGAGTTTGATGTTACGAAGGCGTCGGAAGATGAATCAGGACCAAGTAAACCTAAAAGAAAACGAGGTAAAATAAATTTTGTAACGGCAAACCTTGTAACAGTTTTGGACAAATGTAAAGTTAGTGACCTGTGCGAATACTTGTAGCAACCGCTCAAGCTCTAAATTACGAAGTAGATGAGTTAGTAATAAATAAAACTTCTATTCGCAAAATCCGTTCAAAACTTCGAGTTGAAACTGGACAAAGAATTAAAGACAAATTAGATGAAGAAGAAATTCGTAGCATTATAGTTCATTGGGATGGTAAAATTTTGCCAACGTTAATAGGAAAATAATCTATTGATCGGATTCCAGTAGTTATATCATACAATGGCAAGGAACAATTACTTGGAATCCCAGCAATATCATCTGGAACGGAAAAGCAACAAGCGGAAGTAGTGTATGACCTATTGCAAGAATGGAACCTAATTGAAAAAGTAGAAGCTTTATATTGCGATACCACAGTTTCTAAATTAGGCCGAGTTTAAGGCACTTGTGTTCTTTTAGAGCAAGCGATCGGACAAGATCTTTTATATTTACCATGCCATCATCACATATATGAAATAATTTTAAGAAGTACTTTCGATGAAAAAATGCAAACATCATCAGGGCCTAACGTACAAATATTTAGCAGATTTAGAGACGCTTGGGTCAAAATTGACAAAATTAACTTTATAAGTGGTGTTGAAGATCAGAAAGCGAAGGATGCAGTTGGGAGTGTATCCAAGATTATAAAATTTGCATCTCAAAATCTTGAAGTAAGGCAACCATGATTATAGCATTAAAGCATGATTATAAAGAGCTTCTTCAATTAATTATAGTTTTTCTTGGTTTTCAGGAATTTACCTTCAAAAAGCCTGGAGCATTTTATCACGCTCGTTGGATGTCGAAAGTTATTCATTGCCTTAAATTATATTTATTTCGAAACGAATTTAAAATGACACAATTGGAGATAACTTCGTGACATTTGCATCTTTCTTGTAAGGGTGTATTTAACCCTGAAATGCTATTTGGGGTACACATGTACCCCAGCCTTCTTAAAAAATCCCGCTAATCGAAAATAGATGGAGCTGCGCTCGCGGGCTTTTGAGTAGTTTCAGCACACGATGCGACAGTTCATGTGCGATATTGGTGAAAGACAGCGCCTTTGCATCTTTGAGATATTTGATAGTTGGGGTACATGTGTACCCGAGTGTAGCAGAATAAGACTGTATTAAATTTATTTTCGCTTGTAAGTATATATTTGTTTTACTAAATTATTTGATTATTAATGTTTTTACTGTATAGTTTATGCTATTTTTTAATTTAGTTTTTTAGATCACGCAAGTAATGGCTTCTCGAAATAAGATTTTCGATTTAACAAATCCTGATGATCTAGCTGAAATACACCGTATTCTTTATGATTCTGATTCCGAGGGTTCTCAGGACGAGATCGATGAGGACGATGTTATTATACCAGATTTTTGAGAGGACCTTGAAGAGGACAAAGAGTCTGAAACTGAAGACGACCCAATAGTTTCCTCTATTCCAGTCCAACCTCAGGATCCCTTACCACCCGTCTATGATTCTGAGGACGATGTACCCTTGGCACAGATACAGCTTGCAGACCAAGATAAGGTTAAAGTTTTCAAGGTTTCCACCAAACTAAGGGGCAAAAATGGATTCAAATGGTCAGGTGTGGAAAGAAGCAGTTCATCGTACACCAAAAATAAATCTTGTTATTAATAAATAAAACACACATAAGATGTTTTAGATTTACACTTTATTAATAAAATAACGACAGCTGTTTCGCTAACACAGTAGCTTCTTCAAATTCAACTTAAGACTAGAGTCTTAAGAGTCTCTAGAGTCTGTGTTAGCGAAACAGCTGTCGTTATTTTATTAATAAGGTGTAAATCTAAAACATCTTATGTGTGTTTTATTTATTAGTGATATGGATTTACATCAAGCAAAGGTCGAAACAATTAAAGAAATCTTGTTATGCATTTACCCGGAAATAAAAATGAATCAAGACAAATACAATCAGGAATAGAAGCATGGCAATTATGTTTCACCAGAGAAAATCTGGATTCGATAACAGAACATACCAACAAAGAAATAAAAATTCATAGATTGAAATATGACAAAGAAATGGATAATAGTGATACAGAAGATACACCAATAGCTAATAAACCTTCCTACACCAGAGACACAGATAATGTTGAAATGATGGCTCTCTTTGGTTTATTCTATTATGCCGGCGTAATGAAGATGAATGGAGTATTTATAAAAGAACTCTGATAAAGACAATGTTATACTCATATTTCGAGCAACAATGCCCGAAGCACGTTTTAGATTTTTAGTAAACTGCCTCCAGTTTGACGATAAAAACGCCAGAGCTGAAAGAAGAGAAATCGACAACCTTGCAGCATTTCGAGAAGTTTTTGAGAGATCTATAAACAAAATGAAAAACTTATATGTACCTTCGGAGTACACCACAATTGATGAACAATTGGTTGAATTTCGTGGCCGATGTCCTTTCAAAATGTATATTCCTTCAAAACCCGATAAATATGAGATTAAAATTGTGATGTGCTGTGATGCTAAAACGGCTTATGTACTCGACGCTGAAGTTTATATAGGCAAAAACTCCACACCATCTAATATTCCTGTTGCCAAGTATTATTGCGATAAACTTACCACTTCTTTTCAAGGAACCAATAGAAATTTGACAATGGACAACTGGTTCACATCTGTGCCGACGGCAAAAAACCTTTTAGATAAAAAAATTCCAGTTGTAGGTACACTGAAGAAAAATAAAACAGAAATTCCTCCATCATTCTTGGACCTCAAGGAGAGGCAGATAAACTCCGCCATGTTTTGCTATAGTGAACAACTTACATTATTATCATATTGTCCACCAAAAGCTAAGAAAAAAAATGTTATCATGCTTTCAACAACGCATGGTCAAGGTGATGAGTCAAATACCACCAAATTACCAGAAATTATAGAATTTTATAATTCCACCAAGGCAGGAGTGGACACTTTGGACCAACTGTGCCACATTTATTCTAATAGTAGAAAAACACGCCGTTGGCCATTATGCCTGTTTTATAATTTGCTAAATATTGTGGGATATAACTCGTTGGTACATTTAAGAGGTTCGAATGCACCAAATAAAGAAATTGTCAAAAACAGAAGATATTACCTGAAAAAAACTTGCACTTGATTTAGTGAAACCTCATATGCAAAGTCGCTTGCAAACTTCAACTATGAGGCGTGAACTCCGTCAAACTATATGCAATGTACTAAAAATAACCCCTCCAGTAGAAGTACTAACAAGGCCACCTGCTACCACCGGTAGATGTTCATTTTGCCACAGAAACCAAGACCGAAAATCGAGGGTCAACTGCGATATATGCAGAAAATTTATTTGTTTACAACATCAAAAGAAAATTTGTCCAACTTGTGCGGAGTGATAATAAAATACTATTTTGCTGAATAAACCCAAATGTAGAGTTATTTTAACTTGTTTTTGCGTTATATTTAAATAAACACATTTATTGACAAAAATTATCTAACTTTTATTTGGGGTACACCTGGATCCCACTGTAGCAGATTAAGTCCTGAAAATAAGTGTAGCGTTCCAGGGTTAAAAAAATGGATATAAGCACCAGTTGCAGCAGAAGCCCCTATGTAGGATTTAAGATTGCTAAAAGATTTACATGCTTATAAAATTGTTGATGAGAAGATTAGTCTTGCTTCACTAAGAAAATTATGTAATCATTTGTGGTATTTAACCCCAGAAATAGCAGCGTTGTCTTTTTATGATCCAAATGTTACATATGAGTCGAAGAATATTATGGTGCAAGCTCTGGATAACCCTACTGATTGCGAATTAAAAAAATTGATTGTAACTCCTCATACTATAAGCCAGTTATCTTAATAAGAAGATCGAATATTTTATAACCCAAAAATCACATTTTTTTTAAAGGTTTGGTATTCCAACGGACTTTTTAACAAAATATCCAAAGGAGTGGGTAAATGAACCTAGTTTTAACGTTGGCCAAAATATCGTTGGAAATATGAATGTTGTTAATGACTCGACAGAACGAGCAGTTAAGCTAATGGAAGATTTTAATTTAGTGTTATCCAAAGATGAAGAAGAAAAGCAATTGATAGTGCAAATTGTTACGGATTATCGGAAACTAGCCCAATGTGAACAAATATTCTCTTTTGGAATAAAATAACATATAAATAACTAAAAACAAAGCATTTTGATTTATCCCTTATCAGATAGAGATCTTGTAACATTATCAAATCTGTGGCTATAAGGAAGAATTGAATTTTTTATGTTTTTTTTCTATTTATTAACTTTGTTTTCCGAAAGTAAACCATTCTTCTCTCTTTTTATTAATTTTCATTCATTTTCTGAAGGAATATGTCACCATATATGTATATAAATACATAGATTTTACTTTTTGTTTTACTTTGTATTCTAGTCCTTAAAAATTTGGCTTTAAATGAAAACCAGAGAAGCTTTAAGATAACATCGTCTCAAGGAAATTTAAAATATGTTAAATTAAAGCCAAATATTTTTCAAGTCATATTTTTTAAATACACATATTTTTTAGTATAAGTAAATATATTTTTTACAACCAAGAAAATTTTATTTTTAATATTTTTGAACCAAATTTCAAGAGAGATGCGCCACGTCTTAACCTCGCCCAATCATGATAATTTTTTGCACACCGTATTTTTATACTATAACGAACATATATATTATAATAATCTTTAGCAGCTCACGTTGGACCGTCAAAATATACTAATATTTGAGTCAAGCCAAACGTTGGAGTGCCAAAATATAATAAATCTTTAAGTCAAACGTTTACTAAAAAGTGTTTTTAAAGACAAAATATTAAACTTTAAAACAGAAAATGAATTTAAAAATTCTAATTTTTACCCCCGCATTCTGATACACTTCTGCGCAGGTCCAATGAATATAAACATTTGTAGTTAAATATAATAACCTCTATAACCAAATAGTACTTTGGTCTTAAAAGAAAGTTTGAAACTTAATATAATTTGAAAAAAAAAAAAACAACGAACATGAGTCCTCTAATATCTCCAGGGTCGTGAAGGTTCTGTCTGACAAAGAAATTAAACGGTATGTTAGCTCAGTATTAATATGATAAACGAATTGAATTCAAACGACTTGTCTTGGTTCTTAAATTCCGTTTATTAAAACGAAAATCTTATCTTGATAAGTGAATATGTATTTAATTAGGTACATTTAACAAAACATTCGGAATAAACAATAGATTAACAATTTATTTTTATTGAAAATTTAATTATAAAATTTATTGGTTATGTGGAATTTCTTATAGGTTAAAAATTGAATTTACGGAAATGAGACACATACTAAGCTACATAAACAAATTGATTCTGATAAATCAATAGCTGAATAAATGAATTTGTATATAACCTCACTACTTACAATGTTTTAAACAAAATGGTCAATAAAGGGATCTTGATCTACCTTCGGTAAGTAAATGTATCTGTTTACTTAAAAAAAAATACAAATAATAAAAAACTTAGCTCAATATTCTATCACAATTATCCGTCTAGTCACTGGAATTAAGTCTTTCTTCCCTGACGTACGGCTGGTATATTTTAACTTCAGGAATAACGGTCACAATCCTGGCAAATCTCGAAAGTTAGGATCACCGATCCCAATCCTGGTAATATAAGGCCTTGTAATGTTTCCCAATATTTTTCTAAAGCTGGTACACGTCTTTTGTGGCTCATTAATTGATAGCGGAATATAAAATGAGAACAGTTCAAATCTTGGTATGTAATATAAAATATACTTGTTTTTATATTTTTAAAAGAAAATTCGTTTTATCCAAAACACATTCCATTAATTCAAGTGCAAAAATTCTTCTCCCCAATTGTTTCAATAACTCACTATGGCAACCCAACAGCTTTTCCTGTTTTTGAAGGTCATTGGTCACTTTAGTTATATAGAATTTTCCAAAATATTTGACATTTATACAATAATTTTCATTCTTAATTAATATTATGAACTTATTGGTTTACAATTAAATTTTACTTCACACATAACCTTTGAAGTATACAAAATTAGCTAGATTTACATAGTTCTATAATTTTAGTAAATGTAAGAAAGTCATATACTTTTGAAATTTAATTATAGATCTGACACTCTAAATTAAAAAAAAAACAATACAAATATAATAGACTTCCAACCTTCTAAAAAATCCCAATAACAGAAATGTAACGAATTAAAGCTAGTGTCTTCAATAAATATTCAATTAATATTTTTATTATAATATATATATATATATATATATATATATATATATATATATATATATATATATATATATATATAAACATACCTATATACGACAAAAGATGAACAATAATATAGCTTAATGCTTAAGTAACTACATATCATCCAGGAAAATATATCTCTGATATGTCTACCACCATTTTTACTCATTCGGTAACTAGACCCTTTAACCACCACATTAGTAATACATTTTGGTTTAGAAAATGTAGCGGCGCCCCTGGAAGCAAACCTCGGTACATTGACGTGAATCTGTCCAAAAACAATGCACAATCAATTCGATTATTGATCCAATTTCACAAGAAATCAACAGTCGCCACCATACGATGCAAACACAAGGTTACCATGTCGTACTCCAACAGAAGTGTATCGTAATCAATGTCCCTGGAGGTATAAATTCCATTCCTTTTTTAACTAAAAAATTTCGAAAGTCATTTCTGAATCTTTTGCACCTGTACATTCTGGTTTAAATAAATCGGGTTACAAACGATATATTGCCGTGAATTTTACCTCGTTATGATTAAAGTAAAATAAATGTTTATGTGGAAGTTATTCAAGCATATTTTTATTTGAACTCTGTATAGCGCTTGGGTATCTAAGGCGATATTTTAGTTTTTACGTAACTAGGCCTAGCATCCAAAGTAAACGTAAGGAAATAATACAACAAGAGGTAAATTGTTAATAATACTTTTATTGTTTATTTGTATGTTCACAAGTCATTTTGTTTTAAATTAAAATATTTCATTCTTAACTTAAAACATAAATTATCAACACAAAGTTTTTTGTATACATTTTATTTAACTGACGTATAATTTTGGATCATTTGTCTTGGATTTGATTGAATCTCTTAAAATATCTCATTTAATTAACTTCATTGACAAAAGGGGGTATTTGCCCTCCTAATGTTGAGCTTAGTACTCCAGGTGTAGCTCTATTTTGAAATATGGATTTCTGGCTTCTACTGATATTTATTTCAAAATCGAATGTGTTATTCAGCGTCTATTTAAGTGAAAGTCTAGTTCCTACAGAATAGTACGCCTACCTCCACACTGTACATATTATTGTATTTGACGTCTAATAATGAATGTATAATTAAAATCTCAATAGAACAGATATTTCGAGATTACTCGTGGAAACTTGCTTTCTACTCGTTTATCTCAAATACCTGGCTATTGTGTTGGGGCTTAAGGAATGCTGGTTCTTGTTTCATTTCAATAAAACACACTTTGTAACCTTTTAACCTTTTACTTAACTCAGGAGTAAATTTTGATATTTATATACATTAATATACATTTGGCGTTACATGCTTGGTGCCGTCTTACACCTGTGATAATCTAATTAAGTAATGTTTGTAGTACTCGATCAGTCAAGGCGTGGCCCTGGTCTTATTTGCTTTGTATTAGAAAACAAGACCTCGGTCCACCTGCTTAATTAAACACAAGCATTATTAATCGGAGGTTGCACGCTTGCACATCTGTTTACAGATAAGTAAGGACGTAGTCAAACGAGGGCACTCTAATATGGTATATAAGATGTTCTATTAAAGAACAAGAATCAATCATAGCTAGAGAGCCAGTTAGATCTCTCCTTTGACTACTGCACTATTCATTGTTATATATATATTAATTGTTAAGTTTGTTATGTGTTAAATTATTATACTACGTTAAACCAACCTTATCTGAGTATTATTTCGATGCTTATACGCATCTGCGTATCAACGCAACAATGTAGCCTCCGCAGGACCCGGCTACATTACACACCCAACTCACCCTTACTTCTAGTCAAAAAGGAACTACATATATACATTTTCTACCCCTACTCTAGCGCGGTAAAATATTTAAATTTAAAATACATAATTGTCATAACACTGGCATAAAATATACTTCAGTCGTGTATTAAAAAATAAAACTACATCGCTTACAGCGCCATCTATCATGAATTATAAAAAAATGTATCGCGCAAATCCTACGTACTTTTTCCAGTAGAATTCGAATCTGCAATAAAATATACGGGTCCCTATTTAATATTTCAATGTTGGTCCCGCCCCACCTACATCAAGATAGAGGAGAACTAATTCTAGTACTAATGTATTGGCCTCAAATGAATTATTAAATTTTGAATCTGCATATTTTTTCGTGAACTGCTTATTTATTGTGATATTCAAAGTTTCCAATTAAAAAATACATCCAATGTACGAGGATGGATTGACATAAGGTCTTCTTTCTCATGAACATTACCAACAGGGACGAATCTAATGTTCATGACGACCCAGAAAATAAGTAGCAGTCAATGGAATATCGTCGTTCTGATTCTAAATGCTCACCATTTTCTGTAATATAAAGGTTGTCATTTATACCGAATGTCTGCCGAAAGGATCAACAATCACTAAAGAATCGTATCCGTAAAGTCGGAAAGAACGAATTCTATTTTACATCGCAACAATGCCAGACCGATCGTATTGGAACGAAAATATGAAGATAATGATATTTACCGTTGTTTTACATCCACTATACAGTCCTGATTTGTCACCTATAGATTTTTGGTTGTTTTCAAAGTTAACAGAGGTACTGAAAGGTCAACAGTTTTCATCATACACAAAAGGTGTTTGCAATTGGGTCAACAGTAAACAAGAAAAGTTTTTTCATGGACTGAATGAACAAATAGATTCAGTTTTTTTGGAGAAACGTGGTGCATTAAATGGTGAGTATGTGGAAAAATAATTATATGCATTTGCATTATACTGAATTTACTTCACATTGAGACTGTTTTCACTAATTTGTATTTTCTTTATCTTATTTTATACAGTTAGATACCTTATATATTATGTGTTAGGAAATGCTTGAGCCAAAATTAAAAGACAGATTCATCATAAAAAGTTCTGCAAAAAAGCTTATTATCGGTTTTCCCCTAGTCGTATATTTAACGAGAAACATGATGTTACAAGATATACTCCAAAAATTTAGGCAACTACTGATTTAATCTCCTTTTTTTTATCAACAGTGAAGTGTTGATTAATAGTTATTTTTATATTAAGTGTGCAAAGTATAGGTTTTTTGAGTTTGAGAATGTTGAGTTTTTTGTCGAGACCGAAGGTCGGCACACAAAAAATACATTCGAAAACTCAAAAACCGCTTTACACACGTGATATAAACAACATTTTTTCTCCAATTGTAGTAATTTAAAATTGTAGATTAATATAAATAAAATAAAATGAACCTACATAATTACGGCGGCTGCGGCAATTTCGTTGAGTTGCCTTAGTTACGAGTGTAAATTATACATTAAAATTTCACAGTGAAAAAAAATCTTTTTTAACGGTGAAAAAAAAATCATTTTTTGACGGTTAAAAAATGACACACTTTGCATACTGAGATTAATGAAAAAAACGTAAAAAAATATTTAAGATGTTACTTAGCAATTTAAAAATGTAAAACATTATGTCAAATTGGCAGTAATTCTGCCAAATTTAAAATGATTCAATATTCTATTAAAAAGCATGCTGGCATGTACTTTGTGTATGGTGAAAGTGGTGGAAATGCCAGGGACGCAGTTAGAAGATACGCAGAACGGTATCCTCATCGTATAATACCTAACAAAAGTAGTTTCATAGTGGTGTATCAAAGACTTCGGGAAACTGTTCGATAGTATCAAGAAACCAAGAAAAGGGATGAGGATGTGATGAAAGAATAGTGGTGGCTCTTGAGGAAAATATTCTTCAAATTGTTGAAGTAGATCCTTGAGTCAGCAAAGAGGTAGCTCGCCAAGTTGGAGTTAGTCACTGGACAGTATTGAGGACTCTTAAAGAATCTCTTTGATATCATCCTTATCATTTCGAAAGAGTTCAAAGTTTGAACAAGGACGATTTTGTCGTTAGATGTCGATTTTGCAATTGGCCGTTAACAAAAATTGAAGAAAACTCTGTTTTCGGAACAAATTTTTATAACTGACGAATGTCGTTTTACTAGAATTCCTAATTTACACAACAGGCATGTCTGGGCTGATATAAATCCTCATGCAATAATTGAAAAAAAATTTCATAGTCGATTTTCTGTCAATGTATGGGTTGGAATAATTGGCACCCAACTTATAGGCACATATGTGTTACCAAATAGTTTAAATGGAGAGAGGTATTTACATTTTTTACAAGAAGTATTACCAGGATTACTAGAAGAATTATTTGGAATTATGTAGAATAATGTGGTTCATGCATGATGGGGCCCCTGCACATTTTACTCTGCAGGTCAGAAACTTTTTAAATGAAATTTACGATGAACGGTGAATTAGACGAGGTGGACCGCATGCCTAGCTACCTCGATTACCTGACCTTAACAGCTGTGATTACTATCTTTGGGGCTACATGAAATCACTGGCCTACAAGGCTCCTGTAGAAAATGTGTGTGAAGATCTTGAAAATTTCGTTATGGCGACTATAGAATTAATAAGAAATAAAGAAAATGGACTATCTCAAGTAAATAGGCGCGGTGAAGCTTGTGTTGAAGCAAATGGTGGACGTTTCCAGCATTTCTTTTAATTTTATGAATTTTGCGTTGTTTTTATTTTTGTTAACTTAACTGAACGTTATATTGACTGCTTAAAATGTCACAGATATCATAGGCATCTGTAACAAATAAACGTGTTGCCTATAAGTAGTTTTATTGTTTGTGGCTTGTCTTTATTAGTAACAAAATAAATCGATAAGTAAATTTTGGCTAAAGCATTCCCTAACGCCCTGCTTAAATTCGATGTCAAGATCAGCAATTTCTATTTAAAAAAGGAAGAATTAAATCAAAGCAAAAGAATTAATAACAAGAAAATTGTATAAGTATGTATTGACTAAATGAGCATAAATCTTGAACATATTTTAGATTTAGAATGAGGGAGATGATATTTAAAAATGGGTTAGGAATAGAACTGTTGCTATTGTCCTTGAAAAATCGACATTTATTATTTTTTCATATGTGAAATTATATTTCTTTTATTATCTTTTTTAAAATATTTTTTTAAATATAATTCAGAAGTTTTCAGATGTTTAATAGGACCATTTTTTGGTTACTGTGTGTGTTCCTTTAAAATTGTTCCTTTTCCTTGAATTATTGATTGGAAAGTAGTCGATTTCAGTTTGCCTGAAGTTTTCGGTGAAAAAAGCCAGGTAGGGTCAGCTATGAAAAATATAGGAATTATAGTAGGTTATTCGTAAAAGCTACAAAATTGAAATCTTTTAACTAATATTCAAGATTTTGTATCACATGTGTTACTTGAAGTATTTTTAAATATACCTACAGAGTGTTCAAGAAAATGTAACGTTATTCATTTTTATATTGAACCCTCTCCATTTTTTTACATTGTAGGATTGTCCTCGATAACACGATTCCAACTAATCATAACACTTGGGGTCTAAAGTATTTAGCTTTAGATGTACCTACACGCAAACTAAATAAGAATTTTTAGTGTTTTCTAAATCATAAGTATTGCTTGATACTTATCACGTAAATCATCACTTATATAAAAACTTTTTCAATTCGAAGTGTTGGTAGGTAGTACTACAATTTCTTTTATTTCTTCTTTTGTCGTGGCTATTAAAAAAATTGTTTTTTTCTTGTTGAACAAAAAGTTAACGTGAATACTACAATCCTTAAATTTTATTACAATGTAGTTTGCGGCATTTAAAAGTCTTAATAAATAACTGTTTATTGTCAACAATGGTTGAATTAAATGAAAGAGCACGAATACAAATATTAATGATGACGGGTTTTGGTGGTAGGCCAAGAAGTCAACAGCAGCTATGTAACCTTTTTAATACATCCCAATCGGAAGCTAATTTCGCATTCTGTTTTTATCAAAACTTTAAGGTGCTTCAACATAAATGCCAGTGTTCCTCAATTTACAAAGAATTTGCAGTAAAAATTCTGTTACAAATTATGCTAAAGTGCAAGATATTGCCATATATGTAGACGAAAATCCCCATTTATCTACAAACGAGCTGGGGCAGAGGCTTAATATTAGTCGTTCAGTACGAAAAATTCTTAAAAAAGAAAAAATCCGTCCTAAGAAAATTCGCCTCGTTCAAGTCATAACTGTTGGTATTCTCACTGGATATAAGAGGCGCATACGCAACACCCCAGAAAGCTTAAGTATTTCTAAATGGTCAAAGGTATTTAGAACTTTTAAATAACCAGATATTTCGTGCATTGTAGAAAAATGGCCAAATTTCATAAAACATCTGGTTTCAGCACGATGGGGCACTCCCTCACTATTCAGTTATCATTATGAAATTTGTGACAATAAAAGATATTGTTGCATTCGACACACCAATTAAATTAGTTAATTCTAAATTACTGTTTAGCCATAACAGTAAAATAAATTTATTTATAAAGTTCTGTGGTTTGATTCTTTTCTGCAGAAAGTTACCTTGTTTGGGTTAAACTATGCCTGGCATTTTTTTAATAATATTCTAGTATAATAAATTGACTTATTTCTACTTTGTTGTTCTAAGATTATAGGTTGGAACGATTTTAGTGTATATAATATTTGACATTAGTTATTTAATAAATAGTTGTATGTCATAAATTATTTTCATCAAGCCTACTTTTAAAATTTTATTAAACAAATATTTTTATATTTCCAATTTTAAATTGTGCTTTTAGTGAAAATTATCAAAATGTAACATTTAACATAGAAGCCACTGACCTGACAGCGATAACTAGTGGCTAGACGTATGCGTATACAAAGATGAAAAATTCTGTTTGTCAATTCCCATATTAATCTATTAACATTTCCCATGTGAGTCAGTCTTCTCAGTTTATCTTTTTTGTAATAATTCTGCATTCTATTTGGAGACAGAAAACGACGTAAAAAGCAAAAATATTTGTGGTTTTATAAAAAGAAACATACACAGTTTATCCATAAATATATGAAAAGAGAATAATTCATCGTAAAAAACAAAATAGATACATTAAAAAAAGTATATAAAATATGCTTTCAAACGATGTATAGTGTTCGCTTCCCATTCGGCTATTGCTTCTAGCTATACTTTCGAAGAATACTTCGTATCGGAGACTCCAAATTTATATAATGTTTCTTACATGTCATATCTTCCATGTCAAAAACATGGAAAGGAAGCCCAGTTCTTTAGAAAACATTTGAATATACTGAATAAGTATATAAAGCTAGAGACTTTATTAAGCTGATAGCAGGCCTACTAATGGAGCATTGTGAGATCGACAAACATTTGAACCTCAAGTAATGTTTTTCGTATATTACGTTTATAAAATTTTTCAGAAACTTTGGTTGAATATTTCGAAACCTATTTAATTTGTAGAAAATCTTGTGTATGTAGCGATATTTTCTGGCTCTTTAGACTACACTAGTTTCGATCTTAGGCTCGTTATTATTTAAAATTTACAGCACGCTCTTTATTATAGATTGGGAAGATTAATGTAGGATAATACTAACTAATACTCTATGAACAAACTAAATCTGAATATTTTTATTTAAACAATTATTACAAGTATAAGAAACGTGAATCATCTGAAAAGTGCCTTTCTTTTAAAATTTTTCGAAGCGGTTTAAAGACATCTCCGCCAAGTAAGGGTTTAAGAAATTTTTGATTCAAAATTTAGTAGTAATTTTAGTCATTCAGTTTCAATAAATAGTTTTCTTGTTTCTCATTGTAAACATTTTCTAAAATCCACCACATCCTTTTTGCATTATTTAATTCAGTTATTAGATCTAAGCGCGACTGTGTTATTCTGTATGGTGGTATACTGGGTGGGTCAGAAGTCACGTTATTATTTAAAAATTATATCACTCTTTTGCTATTACATATACTTTTTTTTGTTTCAGATTTAAAAAATTGAGAATTAGAACATAAATTATAGGTAAATTGACGTGTAGAAGGAGGTTTACCTTGAAAATCAGCGCTTCTTTGTTCTTACTCAGAGAGCATACATGCAACATTTTAACGAAAGAAATCCTTCGTAAAAACCAGCGATATTGGCTCTCATTCGGCGTTTTCAACAGACAGGCGCTTTCCAAGAATTTTCACGGGCTGGAAGATCCCACTCAGGTCGTTCACAGGAAAATATTGAATGAGTACGGCATAGCATTGATAAAGAGCAAGCAGATTTATAAAGATCAAGAGCTTGGTATAACTACTATACACTGCAACCCTGTAAAGACAGTCTTTACAGGGTTGCAGTGTATAGTAGTGCGGAAGCGTTTATTTTACTTTACTGTGCCCCATGTGTGACTTTAATTAGTAGTTTTTACCTACTGATGATTACAACTTAGTTGTCGAAATACGTATTTAGGATACGACTAATAATTGTGGTAAGGGGTTATATACCTTTTTTAAATTTTTATTTAACCACAGTCTCCATTGAAAGAATTTTTATAAAGAAACAGATGCAATAAGGCCCAGTCAAATGCAATTTTAAAATTTTCCAGTTGCAGCAGATTTAAAAATTACTTACGATGATTACGTTTTAGTAGTGAAAGCAATAAAAAAATTACAGAACACTTCGATGTCCTTACTGAATTCAGTTGAAATTGTTGCCCACGTAGAAACTGTGCTACATATTTTAAAAGTGAAATATGAAAAATATGAAAAAAGTGTTTGTGTTAGAGATAAATGCAACACTGTATTACGTAAAAATCTTTATTTTACTAGATTAGGATAACTTTTTAACAGTGTTGCGAAAGAACCGTTGTACAAATTTAAAGACCACTTTAACAACGCGAATATTACAGCGCTAGCTGTGGAACGATCTTTTTCTGCGTATAAGAAGATATATTCACAGCAAAGAACAAATATCAAGATTCTCTGCCTAAATGCCTCGATCTACTCATCAATTAATGATCAGGGAGCGGACACGAGCGATTGATGATTCATAGCCCATAGGCGTCTGCCTTGTATTCGCAATAGGTTTGTTTCTGTAAGCGATCCGTGAGTTTAGATCAATTTAATACTGTTGCGAGTACATAAGTAGCACGTACCTACATATGCAGTTAACATGTATCTGTTAATGCACAACAAAGCGAATGTAATAAACGGTATGGTAACCGGCGGCAACTACTGCTGAAATAAAAGTAATTCTGACAAGCGAATTGCGTATCGAGTTTTGAATAAAAACAATTTACAAAGAACAAAACTCAAAACTATGTATTTCCTGTGAAACGTTGAAAGTGTAAAACAATACTATGACAATTAAAATTTGTTCAAGATGTTCCTGTGTTAAATTAGTTCTTTTAGATGCTAAAACGTCTATAAAAATAGTAAATGTCCGTTCCACATCACAACAAGGTAGTGGGTGCGTGATTAAAATGTTGGAAAAGTGCACCATACTTCGAATGTATAGATTTTTCAATCAGCTGTGTGTATACTTGATACATTATATTCAAATCTGCTAAATTTGGCATCAATTTTTTTCTCAGCTTGTTTCCAAATTCAGAAGGTATACTTTTCATTCGATCGATAACGGTTTCTAAGTTAATTATCGAAATATCTTTTTAAATGATGAAACTAACTTATGAAAATTCGCAAAATGACCCCTGGTGTATTCACATACTCTATGTAGTGCATCCGCTCCACAGGTAACGTGTAGAATATTCGATAAGAGTGCTTTAATAACTTCCCTGTTTTTAACATATAAGCTACCACATCAGTAAAAAATAATAACATCTTGCTATCTCTTGTTATCTGATGACAGAATATTATGAATACATAGAAGTGGTATTTACGTAAAGTAGACTCATCTGGTGTATGACGATCAGTATATTTTGTAAGAAAGCTCTTGAAGACTGTATTGTTAAGCTTTTTGAATGACATATTGACCGCCATGAAAGCTTCACACAGTCCTTCGCTAAAAGTATCAGGCGCAGATGGTCATATGTTATCTTGGATGGGTTTTCGAAGAAACGTGTCTCTGCAAATTACACTTTTGTAGACGCCTTAAACTTAAGGAACAGGCATTGCAATATATCTCGGTATCATTACGAATATGCAACCAATCTGTATGGCCTCTAATCTAATTCTCCATAGTTAATGAAAATAAAGAGAAATACTAAGAACAGAAAGAAATTGACTAAAAATAAGAAACAAAAACTACTCCAAAAATAATGTAGTAAATTAAACTTAATATTTATAAAAAATTATAGGATAAATATACAATATAACAATATAAAGCGAATTTTCAAAATAATAAGCGTTGTAACCAAATAACACTGAAAGAAACGAAACGAGAAACAACCCCTTATAGAAAAGAATAAAAAATATACTATCTCAAGAACAATAAATACATATTTGTATATGCATGTAAACACGAGAATACAATTTGGAAATTAGCGGATATAATTTTTAACAACGAAGTCAACGAAATAATATATAAATGTTCCGTTTTACGGGCCACTGTTAAATTGAATTTATGAAGCAATACACACAATGTACTATTCATAACGACGGAAATAAAAACACTTGCTCGAGGAATGCAATCGAGCAAGCAAATAGTGGGGCTGTTATATACCTCAGACAACCACGTTTTATCGGGGTAATTGGTCAATCTCTCGCTTCAGTCCGTTTTCTGTTAATGAGGCTAAAATCACTCATTTTTGGTGCAATAAAAGCGTATTGCTTATACTAATTATCTAGTGTTTAAAAAATTATGAATCGATATTTAATATGTTCTCCTACTAGAGTCACTAAATGCATTAATAATTAGATAGAACTCGTTTAAAAAAGTTTGATCCGTTTTCGAATTGCAATTTTAAGCAAAATATAGAATGATAAAGGTAAAGAAAATACACACTTGGTTATTTGTTTCACTGCAATTTTATTTACAAAATACGGACAAATTTGTTTCGAACTTCACAGTTCATTCTCAACTGAACAAGAAAGGTTTACTTAAAATATGAATAGATACTTTGAAAAGTGGGAGTAACACTGTGAAACATAAACGTGAGTTAAGTATTATTGGGGTTTTCCTAGTAATTAACGAGAAACAGCCTTAATAATAGGGGAGATTACAAACTCTGTTTGTTCATTTACTATATTTAATGATTTGTTTATTGCTTTAGATATTTCCATTATTTCCAAAAAGTCTAATCGTTTACTTTTATTTGCAGTGTAAAATTTCAAAATTATTTATTGATACCATGTGTTCTTCATTTATACAATGCTCGGATATACCTGAACATTTCTTGGAATATAAAATTGCTTTTCTGTTCTTCTATTCGTGTGCGAAAACATCTTCCAGTTTGACCTATGTAGAAAGCGTCACATTCTAAACAATTTAATTTATACACGCCACATTTATCTGCTTTTTGAATTGTATCCTTATTATTTGTCCAAAGTTTACCTAAATTTAATTTATTGACTATTATAGTTTTTATGCCTAAATTAACTAATCTATTATTAATTTTATTCGTGGTCTTTCCTATGTAATTAATTAAACGATAATTACTTGGTTCTAATTGGGGGGCTGCATAAAAGAATTTATTAATCTGTTTATGTTTTTTCTTTGAAATTAATCTATTAATAATATCAGGACTGTATCCGTTGTTTACGGCTAGACATTTCAAGACTGCAACCCGATAGCATTAAGTTTTCTTCTTTCAACAGTTTCATACATAGATTACTCTCCGTTCCCCTATCAAAACCAAATTTTGATAAAGAAGTTGCAGTCTTGAAATGTCTAGCCGTAAACAACGGATACAGTCCTGATATTATTAATAGATTAATTTCAAAGAAAAAACATAAACAGATTAATAAATTCTTTTATGCAGCCCCCCAATTAGAACCAAGTAATTATCGTTTAATTAATTACATAGGAAAGACCACGAATAAAATTAATAATAGATTAGTTAATTTAGGCATAAAAACTATAATAGTCAATAAATTAAATTTAGGTAAACTTTGGACAAATAATAAGGATACAATTCAAAAAGCAGATAAATGTGGCGTGTATAAATTAAATTGTTTAGAATGTGACGCTTTCTACATAGGTCAAACTGGAAGATGTTTTCGCACACGAATAGAAGAACATAGGAAAGCAATTTTATATTCCAAGAAATGTTCAGGTATATCCGAGCATTGTATAAATGAAGAACACATGGTATCAATAAATAATTTTGAAATTTTACACTCTGCAAATAAAAGTAAACGATTAGACTTTTTGGAAATAATGGAAATATCTAAAGCAATAAACAAATCATTAAATATAGTAAATGAACAAACAGAGTTTGTAATCTCCCCTATTATTAAGGCTGTTTCTCGTTAATTACTAGGAAAACCCCAATAATACTTAACTCACGTTTATGTTTCACAGTGTTACTCCCACTTTTCAAAGTATCTATTCATATTTTAAGTAAACCTTTCTTGTTCAGTTGAGAATGAACTGTGAAGTTCGAAACAAATTTGTCCGTATTTTGTAAATAAAATTGCAGTGAAACAAATAACCAAGTGTGTATTTTCTTTACCTTTATCATTTAATATGTTTCACCAAGTGCCTAGCGAGACCTCAATCAATTATAAAATATAGAATGCTAAATAAAAACATATTTTGATATAATGGATTTTTTTTTGACTACTCTTCTCGTAATTAGTGTACTAAGAATGATCGGCAAGGCTAGTCATATGTTAAAAGGGAATGCTATTGTAGGCCTGTGTAGTCCTAACATAGCTTTCAAAACTAACGGGACTCTTTAAGTTAATTTATTAAAAACAATAAACAAAAAATAGATACAAGTAATAAGTCGGGAATTTACAGGCTTTCATGTAGTTCATGTCCTAAGTTCTACATAGGTCAGATAGGTAGATCTTTATCTAAAAGAATTAAAGGACATGAACGAAGTAATATTAAGATATAATAACAATGACTCACATGACGAAACCCATCTGAGAGAAGAAGCCCATAATTTTAACTACAACTAAAATGATACTTACAGAAAATATATGGCAAAAACTAATATATTTTATTTATTATTCATAGCAATGGAAATTTTTAAAAATAGAAATACGATCTTTTTATTTAATATCCAAACTGAACTCGGTAATTCTCCTTTATTAGACCTATTTCCAGGCAAAAATCTTTATTTTATATTAGGTTTTTCTTAATTATTTTTGTACTCAGGTAAATTTAATCCCTTTGTTAATTGTGGTTTAAATCTTGAACATAAAGTACCTATTATTAAATTATCTTTCTAAGTATTTCTTAAGTATAAGTAATTCGTTTTAGTTTAAATATGTTCACAGCCTTTAGGTTTAATTTGTAATACAACTCCATCTGAAGAGGACACTGTGTGTCGAAACAATTGTCATGGTATTTTATCAATAAAGTGGAAATTATGCAAAATTGATTTTTGAATGTTATCGTCAGAACTAAATTTTGCAAATACATTGATTATAATTATCTTATTAATTTTGAAACGACGAAATGGATTGACAACAAACTTAATAAAAATGCGTAGATTGTACATAAAAAGCATACTTTTTACATTTTTTGAGAAAACCTGACGTAGTTATGGGCATATTTGAAGCACATCATGTGCATACAATCTTAATTCCAATGATGGCACGAATATGTCTAAGTTAAAACATTATCTTTCAGTACTTAATAAGACCGTTGCCAAAAATTTGATTTAGGTATGTGGAGCTAAAGACAATAGGTCCAATTTAATTTTTATTTTGGCGAACATAATGATAATAAAATATTTTGAAGCATTTCGATTTGCCTTATTATTTAATCTGTTCCATATTTAAGTTAACTTTCACGTTACATTTCTCATTTATTTAAAAATACACTTACATTGTGATCGATGGTGGGAAGCTGTAAATAAGGTCAGTTCCTGATCTAGAGACCAATCAACTCCAATCTAACGGGCCGACACTAAATTTTCGGCGAAAGACAAAACACGCACAACACGTCACGTGCTCGCGGGAGTCCTAGTCGGCCGTGCCAAGTTTAACGCAGGACTACCAATCGCCTCCTAGCCCACAGGGATATATTTAAAACCTTCCTTTTCCAGGGACTATATTTAGAACGGACGTATCTTACTTTTTTTCATTTATACTTTTACTTTCTTACTGTCGTTTTTACTTGATTTGTTTTTATTCCGACTTGCTGTATGCTGAACATTGGGTTGGAGTAAAGAGTTCGTTCACCATGGGGCGCGTGCCCCGTGTACGAGGAGTGCTCAAATACTGTAATATAGTACTTCATACAGAACATTATTAAACAAGAACTATACTTACTATAAATTGATAAATATGTGAAAACGTAAAAAATATTCGTAATTATTACTAACTGTTGTTGCAGATATTTAAAAATATGAATTACTATAGATCGATTAGATAAGAACTACGATATTAACTTTTGGGGAAAGCGCTATATAATGTCGGAGAATATATCGTCGTAATCTAGATAAACAACTAATTTACCATAGTTTTTAAGAAAGTATTAAGTATTTTCCACATCTCATATGCGTGAAGATGTCCAAAAATGAAATGAAAATGTACTAAATCTAAATGTATTAAATTTGCCTACAATTTACATTATAATATCATAGATCAATTTCGTGACCTTAAAGAGGTAATTGCCTTCATGCGTGATGACGAATTTAACACTGAAATAGTAAAACTACGCGAGGATTTCAACTCTAAGTTAATTGATTTGGAATTACCTTCTGCTTTCTGGAAATTCAAGGAGGTTGTTCGGGAAGTGATGAGACGATGGAAATCTATGAGTAATAACATTGTAATCTTTGGCATTTCTGAATAATCAACGGAATTACCCGTTACTGCCAGGAATGTCTGTATCGCTGGGATAAATTTAATCGTTCTAATGAACGTCCTAGTCCGCTGAAGTTGGTTCTAAATGATCACCCTGAAGTGTATAATTTTATTTGCTGAAAATTTAAATAGAAATCCCAATTGTGCAGGTATCAAACTAAGTTACGATCTCAATTCTAAGCAATTGGAATATAATTCCAAATTTAAAATGGAGTTGAATTAAAAACTTTCAATCAGTGGGTAAAATCTTAGGATAAAATATCATAATGGAACTCTTTGGATTACAGATTCTTTAAGTTAGATCCCTCACTGAATTACAACTCGCTACAATGTTACTACCAAAATGTTAGTGATCATGGTTCAAACGTATCTTCTTGCAGTGAAATAACGTCTTAACAACTATGACATGGTTAAGCTAGCAAGTAAATTGTAGCTTTCCAGCTGACTTCTTAGATTTTTGTGAGGAGGTGGCGTTCTAATTAATGCCAATTTTCGGTGCCAGTATCTGGATTTATCCTTGCTGAGTGATGCCGTACCTGCAGCTGACGTTGTAGGAGTTAAACTATTAAGTGCCAAATTACTCATGGTTATAATATATATATATATATATATATATATATTGCGTTGGAAACCAATTACTTTAATTTAATTATTTTTCTATTATATCAACGTTATAATAAAAAACAGCAACAGATATGTATATTATTTAGTTTTTCGTGTTTTGTTAATGCTTTGAATATTTATGTATACCCGATGTACATATCACTGAGTACATTACTTATAATATACAATCTAGATACGTATCTTTTTTTATTTACATTTAATTCAAAAGTTGCCAAACAATGTAACACTGTAATATATGTCAATGTTAGTAATAGAATATTTTAAATGTTAAGGGATATGCAGGATGACATGTCAACAAAAACGTAAAACTAATTATGCTTTAAATATTACTTTTATTAATTTTAATTTGAGTTAATATATTTTAAAAATTCGGTATATAAGTCAATAACATCAAAAGGCTTACTATTTTTTAAAAAATATATAAAAAATGAGATTCAAAAATATCTATAAAGTAATAGAAAAATTGAAACATACATGAGTGGGTAAAAACCTCACCAGTTTTGTATAATACAAAAGTATTTTTAATAATATAAAATATTACTAAAAATCTGGTGTGAAGAAAACAATACAAGTTCAATATTAATATTTTTGTGAATGTATCCTTCTCCAGAGACGAAGATACGTATTTATTCTTTCTACAGATTCCACAGTACACCCCTGCTGGAGAAGGATGCCTTCACAAAAAGAACAACTTCGCTATCTCACAGATATAATTAAGACCGAGCGTTGAAGTACATTCAGTGTTGCATATTAGCGAACGACAAAGCACTCGCTCTGTCCACATAACAAATGTAGAACTAACGAAGTGTTTCCAAAGATGGCACTGCCGTATCTCTAGAAACTGTATTATTCATGTCTTCACGACTCTTCACAACAGATTTTTAAAAATATTTTATATTATTAAAACTACTATTGTATTATATCTATAAAGACAAAATAATTATTATTATTTTCCTCTATGTGCAAAAATACAGTCAAATAAATTTGTGCTGAGTAGTACAAAAGGAATTTATGAGAAAATAATAGTGTTATAATTTTAAAAGCATTATAAATTAAAATAGAACAATTTAGAGGCAGAAATGCTACTTTGTTTGTTAACACTTGAATTAAATGTATTATAGTAAGTAATATACAGGTGTCCCAGCTGACGCGGTTTCTTTGATAATTTGTTTATTTCACAGTATAGAGGAAAAAGTTTCAAATAAAAGTTGTCCCTATTTAAACGACGCATTGCTGGAAAATATTTTCAAATATACAGGTGTCCCAGTTATAGAAAAAGCGTAAGTAACTTTATTATTTTAAATAGATCACCCTATATATTATTTTTTTTTAGATTCTACATATTTTAAGTAACTTTTTTTTAAAAAATATATAAAAAATGAGATTCAAAAATATCTATAAAGTAATAGAAAAATTGAAACATACATGAGTGGGTAAAAACCTCACCAGTTTTGTATAATACAAAAGTATTTTTAATAATATAAAATATTACTAAAAATCTGGTGTGAAGAAAACAATACAAGTTCAATATTAATATTTTTGTGAATGTATCCTTCTCCAGAGACGAAGATACGTATTTATTCTTTCTACAGATTCCACAGTACACCCCTGCTGGAGAAGGATGCCTTCACAAAAAGAACAACTTCGCTATCTCACAGATATAATTAAGACCGAGCGTTGAAGTACATTCAGTGTTGCATATTAGCGAACGACAAAGCACTCGCTCTGTCCACATAACAAATGTAGAACTAACGAAGTGTTTCCAAAGATGGCACTGCCGTATCTCTAGAAACTGTATTATTCATGTCTTCACGACTCTTCACAACAGATTTTTAAAAATATTTTATATTATTAAAACTACTATTGTATTATATCTATAAAGACAAAATAATTATTATTATTTTCCTCTATGTGCAAAAATACAGTCAAATAAATTTGTGCTGAGTAGTACAAAAGGAATTTATGAGAAAATAATAGTGTTATAATTTTAAAAGCATTATAAATTAAAATAGAACAATTTAGAGGCAGAAATGCTACTTTGTTTGTTAACACTTGAATTAAATGTATTATAGTAAGTAATATACAGGTGTCCCAGCTGACGCGGTTTCTTTGATAATTTGTTTATTTCACAGTATAGAGAAAAAAGTTTCAAATAAAAGTTGTCCCTATTTAAACGACGCATTGCTGGAAAATATTTTCAAATATACAGGATGTCCCAGTTATAGAAAAAGCGTAAGTAACTTTATTATTTTAAATAGATCACCCTATATATTATTTTTTTTTAGATTCTACATGATATTTTAAGTAACTTTTATTGAGACCTACCTATACCTATGTGCTTTTGTTTTCGAGAAAATAAATATTTTATCAAAAATTTTGTAATTGCAGCGCTCTCGTTAATGAGCTATAGGAATTGGAACTAAAAGAATAGTTATTTCTATGAGGTTATTAATTATCTGTGGTATTTTTACGCGAAACAGTTCAAATTAAAGATGCAATTTATCGTATCAGCTGATGTCCTAGTGTTGCGTAAATTTGCCTATAGATGGCATTAGGAGGGCGTTTCGCTAAATCAGCGGGAATTGTTTTGACATAAACCGGGATATTATTTTTAAATACAAGTCATTTTGAACTAGTTATAGATCTGTAGTATAGCAATATATATATATATATATATATATATATATATATATATATATATATATATATATATATATATAAATATAATATTTTCGTGACCTTGGTATAAATGGTAAATTCAATCAGTTGGCGATTAAAGGTCTGGTTTACTTCAAAGTATATATATTTAAAACAACCCTACATGTTTCGGCAATGATGCCTTTATCAAGGATATAAAATATAAAATCATTTTATATTTTATATCCTTGATAAAGGCATCATTGCCGAAACATGTAGGGTTGTTTTAAATATATATACTTTGAAGGAAACCAGGCCTTTAATCGCCAACTGATTGAAATTACTATATATATATATATATATATATATATATATATATATTGTAAACCTAATCAGTAGGCGATTAAAGGTCTGTATATTACTTCAAAATATATGTATTTAAAAAACTCTACATGTTTCGGCTGTGTACGCCTTTATCAAGAGAATACAAAATATGAATGACAGGATATAAATGTCAAGTAATTAAGTTGCTATGGTTTAAATTATTCAAAGATACATTCTAGTAATAATAATAAATCATGCCTTAGTATTCCAAAAAATAGATAGCAAGGTGTGAACATATGTGTTGTTCGCTGCTAGCAATTTGTGTCTCCTTCTGGGTATGAACTTGTGTGTTGGTTGCTGCTGGCAGCTTGCGTCTCTCTATGGGTGTGAGGTTTTGTGTGAGAGCGTAAGCGTAGGGTTTTGTATGTCGGTGCGTTCGTGCGTGTGTTTAGTGACCGGTCGCATGAATTTAGAGAGGTCGGATAACCAGCCGTTGCGTAGGGCTGCCAACCCTTTCCCGGCAACTTCTTTACAATTCCGTGCAGTACTTCGACGGCCTGGCCCCCGCCCCAACGAGGCAAGGCGCAGACAGGCGAAGCGCACCCTGTGCGGGGTTGCTCATCGCTAACCAAGGGAACACTCTTAGTGGCTACCTCGGTCGACGATGGTCACACTTGTGCCATCTTAACGTTTTCCGCCGAAGGGGGGGCATAGCACACACGTCGAACGTGTGTGTGCTGTTAACGGCAGCCTAGCCAGGATGCCGTTAAGATGGCACAAGTGTGACCATCGTCGACCGAGGTAGCCACTAAGAGTGTTCCCTTGGTTAGCGATGAGCAACCCCGTACAGGGTGCGCTTCGCCTGTCTGCGCCTTGCCTCGTTGGGGCGGGGGTCAGGCCGTCGAAGTACTGCACGAAATTGTAAAGAAGTTGCCGGGAAAGGGTTGGCGGCCCTACGCAACGGCTGGTTATCCGACCTCTCTAAATTCATGCGAGCGGTCACTAAACACACGCACGAACGCACCGACATACAAAACCCTACACTTACGCTCTCACACAAAACCACACACCCATAGAGAGACGCAAGCTGCCCGCAGCAACCAACACACAAGTTCATACCCAGAAGGAGACACAAATTGCTAGCAGCGAACAACACATATGTTCACACCTTGCTATCTATTTTTTGGAATACTAAGGCATGATTTATTATTATTACTAGAATGTATCTTTGAATAATTTAAACCATAGCAACTTAATTACTTGACATTTATATCCTGTCATTCATATTTTGTATTCTCTTGATAAAGGCGTACACAGCCGAAACATGTAGAGTTTTTTAAATACATATATTTTGAAGTAATATACAGACCTTTAATCGCCTACTGATTAGGTTTACCATATCATACCAAGGTCACGAAGTTATTATTATATATATATATATATATATATATATATATATATATATATATATATTATAATAAAAATATTAATTGAATATTTATTGAAGACACTAATTTTAATTCGTTACATTTCTGGTATTGGAATTTTTTAGATGGTTGGAAGTCTATTATATTTGTATTGTTTTTTTAATTTAAAGTGTCAAATCTATAATTAAATTTCAAAAGTATATGACTTTCTTACATTTACTAAAATTATAGAACTATGTAAATCTAGTTAATTTTGTATACTATTGTTAATGTTTGGTATTATCAAAGGTTATGTGTGAAGGAAAATTTAATTGTAAACCAATAAGTTCATAATAGTAATTAAGAATCAAAATTATAGTATGTATATGTTAAATATTTTGGAAAATTCTATATAACTAAACTTGACCAATGAACTTCAAGAACAGAAAAAGCTGTTGGGTTGCCATAGTGATTATTGAAACAATTGGGGGAAGAATTTTTGCACTTAAATTAATGGAATGTGTTTTGGATAAAAACGAATTTTTTTTAAAATATAAAAACAAGTATAATTTATATTACATACCAAGATTTGAACTGTTTTCATTTTAAACTCCGTTATCAATTAATGAGCCGCAAAAGACGTGTACCAGCTTTAGAAAAATATTGGGAAACATTAGTTTCCCTTAGTGGGCCTTATATTACCGGGATTGGGACCGGTGATCCTAACTTTCGAGATCTGCCAGTATGGTGACCGTTATTCCTGAAGTTAAAATATACCAGCCGTACGTCAGGGAAGAAAGACCTAATTCCAGTGACTAGACGGATAATTGTGATAGAATATTGAGCTAAGTTTTTTATTATTTGTATTTTTTTTTTTTAAGTAAACAGATACATTTACTTACCGAAGGTAGATAAAGATCCCTTTAATGACCATTTTGTTTAAAACTTTGTAAGTAGGAAGGTTATATACAAATTCATTTATTCAGCGGTTTGATTTATTTGTTTATGTAGCCTAGTATGTGTTTCATTTTCGTAAATTCAAATTTTAACCTATAAGAAATTCCACATAACCAATAAATTTTATAATTTTAATTTTCAATAAAATAAATTGTTAATCTATTGTTGATTCCGAATGTTTTGTTAAATATTTACCTAATATATTGTGCCAAATTAAATATTCACATATAAAGATAAGAGTTTCCTTTTAATAAACGGAATTTAAGAACCAAGACAAGTCGTTTCAATTCAATTAGTTTATGATATTAATACTGAGTTAACATACCTTTTAATTTCTTTGTCAGACAGAATCTTCACGACCCTGGAGATATCAGAGGACTCATGTTCATTGTTTTATAGTAAATTACAAACTTTCTTTACGGCCAAAACACTATCTGGTTGTACATGTTATGATTATTAACAACAAACATTTATATTCATTGCACCTGCGCAGAAGTGAATCAGAATGCGGGGGTAAAAATTAGAATTTTAAATTCATTTTCTGCTTTAAAGTTTAATATTTTGTCTTTAAAAACACTTTTAGTAAACGTTTGACTTAAAGATTATTATATATATATATATATATATATATATATATATATATATATATATATTAAATAATAGACTTTTTTATTGGTTTAGCGACCTTTAATGACTTTTAATGTTTTCTTCTTCGACGTTTCGACTCTTATTATTTGAGTCTTTTTCAAGTAACGATTTATTCTGTTTCAACACTCATATTGTGCACATGTGTTGTCGGAAATTGTCCGAGCCATTTTTAGGGAGACGACCGCTCCGTTTCGAATATTTTGTGTGACTTTTCCCTAAAAAGGGCTAGGACAATTTCCGACGACACATGTGCACAATATGAGTGTTGAAACAGAATAAATCGTTACTTGAAAAAGACTCAAATAATAAGAGTCAAAACGTATATATATATATATATATATATATATATATATATATATATATATATATGTTGTAGTTCTTCTGATGCTCATAATTTCTTTCATTTAAATGATTTCTTGGACAGAAATGTTATATCTGAAATTTAATGTTTTTAAAAATATATAATTTAATAGCCAAATTTCTGTATAATTTATGTGAAATCATAATTAGATTTAGCAATATTGATAACGTATATAATTGTAATTTGCATTCTTTTTATTGTTGTTACTTGCTTTTTAATTAAATTTTTAGATTATATTTTATGTTTTCGTGATACTAAATCTGATTCTGATCTTTTTTTTTTTTGTTGTAATCGAACTGCTATAATCGTTACTGTATATTACGTGTCTAATTAACTTTTATTTCTAAATTTGTAATTGCAATTACGTGAGATATGCCCATTAACCTTTTGAACAATCAGTCAGAGTTATTTTTATCTCTGGCTCATGTAAGATTTTCTTTAAAGAAACACTTTAAATTTTTCCTTACTAAATTGTCAAAATGACTTTTAATTTAACTTTTGAACTTACTGTATTTATTCCAAAGAAAATCTGATTCAAAAATGTAAATTTTCTAATGGGAGTCATGACAATAAAAAAAAAGGGATAAATAAGATGTTTTTTTTTGCACGGAATTGGTGAAGATTGTTATATTTAAAGTTATCTCTTCAAGTTTATTAATTTTAAAGTAAAAACCATAAGAATTCGATAAAAAGTAGTGTTTTATTAATAAAATATTGGGAAATACCTTGCTGTTAGAATTCTCTACGAGTGGATTATTCCCAGGAATCCTTATATACAGTTTTGAACGTTATATCCTCGTCACAGTTATTATTTGCATTTATGCAGAGTTTTTGATGGAGTTTCCAGTAATTACATTGGATTCTGAGGGATAAATTACACCTTCCCTGTTTATTATATTAACACATAACCTTGCTGAAACCTACGTTCACCAGGATCATAAGCCGTTCTATATTAGGATCATTTCTACTAGATGTGACAAACCAGATTATCGTGATCTTCCACAACTGTAACTGACGATCTACATCGTGGTTTTTAATATCATCCAGAAGATACACGTACTTCAGGTTTATTGTTACTGTTTATACCAATAGTACAGGTATTTCATACTTTGTTGTCTGTAATTTTCCTCAAGATATAACATTTCTCACAAGTCTTAAACATTTAATTAATACTCACGTAATTCCAAAATAATAATCACTTTTCTATAATGTTTATATTTGCAATATAAAAATCTTTAATAATTGATGCACTAGGATAGATCTTGTTTTATGTTAATTTGGGGTAGGCTTCCCATTTTACAGTATAATATAGGGAGTAACATACTCACCTAACATATTCAATTTGTATCTTGTTTTATTTATTTAAGAAAATACAACAGTTTAATTCTTAAATATATTTATTACAAACATATACATATTCGTATTATTTTGTGTACTTAATTCCTGATATCCGAACATCCGGATCCCGCCTATAGACCCGAAGATTAAGCAGTCTCAGCTCCTATTTCATTTAGTTTTCCTATTTATTTATTTTTCTATAATTAATATTCATTCTCATAATTATTATCCCGGGTCTTTTATATTTATTACAAAATTGGCGCCCAACGTGGGGCAATTTAACGGTTGTTTAGATAGAGGGTGTTGAGTACATAGAATAAAGGTAATTTATTAATTTAAAATATCTTATATTATTGACATAACGACATTAATAGGGAGTTGTGTGTGGTGTGTTCTAATTCTACAAAATATTAATAAAGAAAACGTCGTTATATTTATTTATTGACTATCTATAATACAAATATTTACAATATAGTATCATATTTTTAATAACACTTTTCGTTATTCATATAATAAATTTATTTGCGAATAATATATTAATATTTATATCTCTTCGACTATGGAAACAAGATCTCGTTCAGGATCTAGTATGGAAAGATCTGATGATGGTCAGGAGAAAGGGGAAGGAGAAAGATCGACTATACCAGTAACTAAATCTGTTCGTGAAGAAATGCCAACAGACCAGATGAAGGTTTTGTTTGAAGCAATCATGGGAATTAAAAGTACGAATGAGAAGATAGAAAAGAATCAACAAGATATGAGGGAGGAAATAAGGATAATGAAGGATGAAAATCAACAAGATCTTAAAGAAGAAATGAAGATGATAAACGAGAAAATAGAACAGAATCAACATACTCTTAAAGAAGATATGAAGATAATGAATGAGAAAATGGAACATAACATTAATACTAAACTAGAGGATACAATTAATTTACAAAATAGACTATGGGGATTACTTTTGAAGGATTCCGAAGAACGTATTCAGGCAAATGTGGAAATAAAATTGTCTTTACAAAAAGAAGAGGTTACCACAATTATTAACTCGAATAAAGACGTTCTGGAGGAGCAGATAGTTAAACATCAGGAGAAATGTTTGCAGAATTTTAATACAGTCAATCTAAGGTCTTTGGAGTACGAAGATATTTACAATAAAGAGATCAACGCGGTGAAGAATAATTTACAGGATTTGTTGAGGGATCAGTGTAGCAACAAGGATTTTATCGACACTGAAATAAGGAGTATGAGGGATACTATTAAACAAAGATTAGTAACAACAAACTATCAATCTTATGGTCTACCGCTGCTGAGAGTTGAAAATTTAATTACTTTTAATGGCAACGTTAACATAGTACATCCGATGACTTATTTAACTTCAATGGTGAGGTATTTAGAAGATATACCAGATCAAAAACAGCGGTTATATATACCGAGAGCTACCCTGAAGAATAGTGCATTAGATTGGTTTATGCGCATAGAAGAACATTGCGCTGATCTTAATAAATTTGTTGACCTTTTCAAAAAGAATTTCTGGGACGAAACTCAGCAGAATCGTGCCAAGATTCGCTTACTTACAGGGAAGTATAGATTGGGATCAACATCACGAGAGGCGTATGCTTCAAAGATATATAATAGTTGTAAATATGTCCCTGATTTGGACGAAGCTTCAATAGCGCGACAGCTTTTGAATCACTATATTCATACGGATACGCACGCGATTATTTGCCAGAGGGTGAATGATATGGATTCGTTGATGGACATTCTTAGGAGGTTGGATGATTATTCCGAGAATAATCAGAGAATAGGTGATAATAACAATTTTAGAGGTATGTATAATCGAAATTATAATTTTAATAACCCTATGAATATGAACCGAACTTTTAATCAACCTGATCTTCATAATAATCAGACTAATAATCATGTTATGGATAATCTTCGTCACAATTATAATAATAATAGAGCTCCATTTAATATTTATAACAGGAATTTTAACTCACGTCCCCAGAATTTTAATAGAAATGATATTCATCAAAATTCCAATTTCCCACAACCGTCAAATAATAGATCTTATAATAATAATTACAATAATTTTAATCGTTCTTCATTTAATAATAATAATAATTTCGGTCATAATTTAAGAAATAACCATTTTTCTAGAAAAACTAAATATAATGATAATTTTAATTCGAGAGGACGTGGACATATTAATAATATACAACGAAGACATAGATCTTTGTCACCAGAACCCGAATTTACCAAAAAAAAAACTTCGATAAAAAAACAGGACTTATACAACAATCCGATTCCCAGTACCAGCACGACAAACATTTAAGTCGGATCGACTGTAACATACCACATAAATTTAACAATATTTCTTTTTATCAAAACCCCGAAGAATTTATTTCTGTTTTATTGGCGAAGTTTGCAACAGCTTTCAAAATATCATAGCCGTTCTTTTTATGTCATTCTACGTCATTTTGATGTATCGGACGCTTCGTTGCGTGAAAGTGCGACAGACTTCTCTCTTAGCACGGGAACGATTTTCTGAGAATAATTGGCATTATTGGCGAAGTTTGCAACAGCACGTCTTCCAAAATATCATAGCCGTTCTTTTCATGTCATTCTACGTCATTTTGATGTATCGGACGCTTCCTTGCGTGAAAGTGCGACCGACTTCTCTCTTAGCACGGGAACGATTTTCTGAGAATAATTGGCATTATTGGCGAAGTATGTACTAAATTATACGTATCGAACAAAGGTAAGGCGTGGCGCACAGCCTCCCAAAGTGACCCCTGTTGGTAAAATGAACAGAAATATAATTTTTTGTATGTATTTATATTTTTTAGTATACAATATACCTATAACTTTATTATTATAATTTAGTTAAATTTACGGCAATTGCCACGATTTGTAACAAGAATTTGATTATAAAAATTAATCGGAATCAAATTTCAAAAATTGCGGTGGCAACTCAATTATTTACATATCCTGATAATAGTTTAAAAGCATAGATTTTTTTTAAGCCAACGAGTTCTAAATATAGCTTTTTTATCCCTTTTTTCGAATACTCTTACGCGTTTTGTTAAGAAAAGTTGGCATCCCCTATAAAATGACAATTGATTGAAATTGTCAATTAGAAGAGTGTGTTACTTAACAGAAATAGTGCTAAAAATAAAAGCTTGTGTAAAATGTGTAAAAAAAATTACCGCAAACCTAGGACAGAAGTTATATTTAATTGGCCATGATGAAAGTCAAATCATTGGTGCAAAGTTACCATCAAAGTACACAAAGTAAAATTAAATTTATGATCAAGTGCCCACCTTGTCGTGAAGGAAGTAGAAATTATGTGGAATAAGGTTCGAGTTCCAACAAAGGGAACGGATAAAAATATTATAAAAGTAGAGGCGTTATACAAAGAATGGAAGAAATTGCTTAAGTCGAGCAAACGCCACTCATCACTGCAAGAAAAACGCGAAAAAGAGTTTACAGATAAACTAGATGATTTATTTGATATTGCCCACGCAAATGCCTTAGAAAAAATGAAAATTGAGGAAGATAAGTTGTTTCTTATCAATCAAAGAAAGTAAGGACGTCCCGGATCAATGGCAGGTGCCAGTTGCGTTCTTCTCAGCAGAAAAAAATTCGTCGGCAAGAGGAAGAGAAGCGTAGGCGTGAAATTTATGAAGCTAAATTGCATGGTATGTATTAGGATATACAATAAATCAAACTGAAGTGCTAAAATGTAAATGGTAAATGTAAAAAAAAAATTTTTGAAAAAAGTATGTATTTAGTGCCTGATTTTGTATTATGTGCCAGCTATCAAAACATTTGGAAAATTTGTGTAAAA
Organism: Melolontha melolontha; assembly: GCA_935421215.2. NCBI lineage: Eukaryota > Metazoa > Arthropoda > Insecta > Coleoptera > Scarabaeidae > Melolontha > Melolontha melolontha. The sequence goes on along the minus strand of OW285244.1, from coordinate 139,264 downwards.
ATCACTCAAAAATAAAATATTTTTCATGTTCATTTCTAGATGATGTAATTGCTTGCTATAAAGTTTTTTTTTTAATTTTTGTTCGAGATTGTCAAATTTTTTTTCGGATGTTAATGTTACTAATGCCTTATCAAACATTTCTTCCAGAAAATAAGTCGAACTGAACTTCAATGTAACCGATAGTGAAGATGAAATAACTGAGCAGTTTGAGTTTGATGTTACGAAGGCGTCGGAAGATGAATCAGGACCAAGTAAACCTAAAAGAAAACGAGGTAAAATAAATTTTGTAACGGCAAACCTTGTAACAGTTTTGGACAAATGTAAAGTTAGTGACCTGTGCGAATACTTGTAGCAACCGCTCAAGCTCTAAATTACGAAGTAGATGAGTTAGTAATAAATAAAACTTCTATTCGCAAAATCCGTTCAAAACTTCGAGTTGAAACTGGACAAAGAATTAAAGACAAATTAGATGAAGAAGAAATTCGTAGCATTATAGTTCATTGGGATGGTAAAATTTTGCCAACGTTAATAGGAAAATAATCTATTGATCGGATTCCAGTAGTTATATCATACAATGGCAAGGAACAATTACTTGGAATCCCAGCAATATCATCTGGAACGGAAAAGCAACAAGCGGAAGTAGTGTATGACCTATTGCAAGAATGGAACCTAATTGAAAAAGTAGAAGCTTTATATTGCGATACCACAGTTTCTAAATTAGGCCGAGTTTAAGGCACTTGTGTTCTTTTAGAGCAAGCGATCGGACAAGATCTTTTATATTTACCATGCCATCATCACATATATGAAATAATTTTAAGAAGTACTTTCGATGAAAAAATGCAAACATCATCAGGGCCTAACGTACAAATATTTAGCAGATTTAGAGACGCTTGGGTCAAAATTGACAAAATTAACTTTATAAGTGGTGTTGAAGATCAGAAAGCGAAGGATGCAGTTGGGAGTGTATCCAAGATTATAAAATTTGCATCTCAAAATCTTGAAGTAAGGCAACCATGATTATAGCATTAAAGCATGATTATAAAGAGCTTCTTCAATTAATTATAGTTTTTCTTGGTTTTCAGGAATTTACCTTCAAAAAGCCTGGAGCATTTTATCACGCTCGTTGGATGTCGAAAGTTATTCATTGCCTTAAATTATATTTATTTCGAAACGAATTTAAAATGACACAATTGGAGATAACTTCGTGACATTTGCATCTTTCTTGTAAGGGTGTATTTAACCCTGAAATGCTATTTGGGGTACACATGTACCCCAGCCTTCTTAAAAAATCCCGCTAATCGAAAATAGATGGAGCTGCGCTCGCGGGCTTTTGAGTAGTTTCAGCACACGATGCGACAGTTCATGTGCGATATTGGTGAAAGACAGCGCCTTTGCATCTTTGAGATATTTGATAGTTGGGGTACATGTGTACCCGAGTGTAGCAGAATAAGACTGTATTAAATTTATTTTCGCTTGTAAGTATATATTTGTTTTACTAAATTATTTGATTATTAATGTTTTTACTGTATAGTTTATGCTATTTTTTAATTTAGTTTTTTAGATCACGCAAGTAATGGCTTCTCGAAATAAGATTTTCGATTTAACAAATCCTGATGATCTAGCTGAAATACACCGTATTCTTTATGATTCTGATTCCGAGGGTTCTCAGGACGAGATCGATGAGGACGATGTTATTATACCAGATTTTTGAGAGGACCTTGAAGAGGACAAAGAGTCTGAAACTGAAGACGACCCAATAGTTTCCTCTATTCCAGTCCAACCTCAGGATCCCTTACCACCCGTCTATGATTCTGAGGACGATGTACCCTTGGCACAGATACAGCTTGCAGACCAAGATAAGGTTAAAGTTTTCAAGGTTTCCACCAAACTAAGGGGCAAAAATGGATTCAAATGGTCAGGTGTGGAAAGAAGCAGTTCATCGTACACCAAAAATAAATCTTGTTATTAATAAATAAAACACACATAAGATGTTTTAGATTTACACTTTATTAATAAAATAACGACAGCTGTTTCGCTAACACAGTAGCTTCTTCAAATTCAACTTAAGACTAGAGTCTTAAGAGTCTCTAGAGTCTGTGTTAGCGAAACAGCTGTCGTTATTTTATTAATAAGGTGTAAATCTAAAACATCTTATGTGTGTTTTATTTATTAGTGATATGGATTTACATCAAGCAAAGGTCGAAACAATTAAAGAAATCTTGTTATGCATTTACCCGGAAATAAAAATGAATCAAGACAAATACAATCAGGAATAGAAGCATGGCAATTATGTTTCACCAGAGAAAATCTGGATTCGATAACAGAACATACCAACAAAGAAATAAAAATTCATAGATTGAAATATGACAAAGAAATGGATAATAGTGATACAGAAGATACACCAATAGCTAATAAACCTTCCTACACCAGAGACACAGATAATGTTGAAATGATGGCTCTCTTTGGTTTATTCTATTATGCCGGCGTAATGAAGATGAATGGAGTATTTATAAAAGAACTCTGATAAAGACAATGTTATACTCATATTTCGAGCAACAATGCCCGAAGCACGTTTTAGATTTTTAGTAAACTGCCTCCAGTTTGACGATAAAAACGCCAGAGCTGAAAGAAGAGAAATCGACAACCTTGCAGCATTTCGAGAAGTTTTTGAGAGATCTATAAACAAAATGAAAAACTTATATGTACCTTCGGAGTACACCACAATTGATGAACAATTGGTTGAATTTCGTGGCCGATGTCCTTTCAAAATGTATATTCCTTCAAAACCCGATAAATATGAGATTAAAATTGTGATGTGCTGTGATGCTAAAACGGCTTATGTACTCGACGCTGAAGTTTATATAGGCAAAAACTCCACACCATCTAATATTCCTGTTGCCAAGTATTATTGCGATAAACTTACCACTTCTTTTCAAGGAACCAATATAAATTTGACAATGGACAACTGGTTCACATCTGTGCCGACGGCAAAAAACCTTTTAGATAAAAAAATTCCAGTTGTAGGTACACTGAAGAAAAATAAAACAGAAATTCCTCCATCATTCTTGGACCTCAAGGAGAGGCAGATAAACTCCGCCATGTTTTGCTATAGTGAACAACTTACATTATTATCATATTGTCCACCAAAAGCTAAGAAAAAAAATGTTATCATGCTTTCAACAACGCATGGTCAAGGTGATGAGTCAAATACCACCAAATTACCAGAAATTATAGAATTTTATAATTCCACCAAGGCAGGAGTGGACACTTTGGACCAACTGTGCCACATTTATTCTAATAGTAGAAAAACACGCCGTTGGCCATTATGCCTGTTTTATAATTTGCTAAATATTGTGGGATATAACTCGTTGGTACATTTAAGAGGTTCGAATGCACCAAATAAAGAAATTGTCAAAAACAGAAGATATTACCTGAAAAAAACTTGCACTTGATTTAGTGAAACCTCATATGCAAAGTCGCTTGCAAACTTCAACTATGAGGCGTGAACTCCGTCAAACTATATGCAATGTACTAAAAATAACCCCTCCAGTAGAAGTACTAACAAGGCCACCTGCTACCACCGGTAGATGTTCATTTTGCCACAGAAACCAAGACCGAAAATCGAGGGTCAACTGCGATATATGCAGAAAATTTATTTGTTTACAACATCAAAAGAAAATTTGTCCAACTTGTGCGGAGTGATAATAAAATACTATTTTGCTGAATAAACCCAAATGTAGAGTTATTTTAACTTGTTTTTGCGTTATATTTAAATAAACACATTTATTGACAAAAATTATCTAACTTTTATTTGGGGTACACCTGGATCCCACTGTAGCAGATTAAGTCCTGAAAATAAGTGTAGCGTTCCAGGGTTAAAAAAATGGATATAAGCACCAGTTGCAGCAGAAGCCCCTATGTAGGATTTAAGATTGCTAAAAGATTTACATGCTTATAAAATTGTTGATGAGAAGATTAGTCTTGCTTCACTAAGAAAATTATGTAATCATTTGTGGTATTTAACCCCAGAAATAGCAGCGTTGTCTTTTTATGATCCAAATGTTACATATGAGTCGAAGAATATTATGGTGCAAGCTCTGGATAACCCTACTGATTGCGAATTAAAAAAATTGATTGTAACTCCTCATACTATAAGCCAGTTATCTTAATAAGAAGATCGAATATTTTATAACCCAAAAATCACATTTTTTTTAAAGGTTTGGTATTCCAACGGACTTTTTAACAAAATATCCAAAGGAGTGGGTAAATGAACCTAGTTTTAACGTTGGCCAAAATATCGTTGGAAATATGAATGTTGTTAATGACTCGACAGAACGAGCAGTTAAGCTAATGGAAGATTTTAATTTAGTGTTATCCAAAGATGAAGAAGAAAAGCAATTGATAGTGCAAATTGTTACGGATTATCGGAAACTAGCCCAATGTGAACAAATATTCTCTTTTGGAATAAAATAACATATAAATAACTAAAAACAAAGCATTTTGATTTATCCCTTATCAGATAGAGATCTTGTAACATTATCAAATCTGTGGCTATAAGGAAGAATTGAATTTTTTATGTTTTTTTTCTATTTATTAACTTTGTTTTCCGAAAGTAAACCATTCTTCTCTCTTTTTATTAATTTTCATTCATTTTCTGAAGGAATATGTCACCATATATGTATATAAATACATAGATTTTACTTTTTGTTTTACTTTGTATTCTAGTCCTTAAAAATTTGGCTTTAAATGAAAACCAGAGAAGCTTTAAGATAACATCGTCTCAAGGAAATTTAAAATATGTTAAATTAAAGCCAAATATTTTTCAAGTCATATTTTTTAAATACACATATTTTTTAGTATAAGTAAATATATTTTTTACAACCAAGAAAATTTTATTTTTAATATTTTTGAACCAAATTTCAAGAGAGATGCGCCACGTCTTAACCTCGCCCAATCATGATAATTTTTTGCACACCGTATTTTTATACTATAACGAACATATATATTATAATAATCTTTAGCAGCTCACGTTGGACCGTCAAAATATACTAATATTTGAGTCAAGCCAAACGTTGGAGTGCCAAAATATAATAAATCTTTAAGTCAAACGTTTACTAAAAAGTGTTTTTAAAGACAAAATATTAAACTTTAAAACAGAAAATGAATTTAAAAATTCTAATTTTTACCCCCGCATTCTGATACACTTCTGCGCAGGTCCAATGAATATAAACATTTGTAGTTAAATATAATAACCTCTATAACCAAATAGTACTTTGGTCTTAAAAGAAAGTTTGAAACTTAATATAATTTGAAAAAAAAAAAAACAACGAACATGAGTCCTCTAATATCTCCAGGGTCGTGAAGGTTCTGTCTGACAAAGAAATTAAACGGTATGTTAGCTCAGTATTAATATGATAAACGAATTGAATTCAAACGACTTGTCTTGGTTCTTAAATTCCGTTTATTAAAACGAAAATCTTATCTTGATAAGTGAATATGTATTTAATTAGGTACATTTAACAAAACATTCGGAATAAACAATAGATTAACAATTTATTTTTATTGAAAATTTAATTATAAAATTTATTGGTTATGTGGAATTTCTTATAGGTTAAAAATTGAATTTACGGAAATGAGACACATACTAAGCTACATAAACAAATTGATTCTGATAAATCAATAGCTGAATAAATGAATTTGTATATAACCTCACTACTTACAATGTTTTAAACAAAATGGTCAATAAAGGGATCTTGATCTACCTTCGGTAAGTAAATGTATCTGTTTACTTAAAAAAAAATACAAATAATAAAAAACTTAGCTCAATATTCTATCACAATTATCCGTCTAGTCACTGGAATTAAGTCTTTCTTCCCTGACGTACGGCTGGTATATTTTAACTTCAGGAATAACGGTCACAATCCTGGCAAATCTCGAAAGTTAGGATCACCGGTCCCAATCCTGGTAATATAAGGCCTTGTAATGTTTCCCAATATTTTTCTAAAGCTGGTACACGTCTTTTGTGGCTCATTAATTGATAGCGGAATATAAAATGAGAACAGTTCAAATCTTGGTATGTAATATAAAATATACTTGTTTTTATATTTTTAAAAGAAAATTCGTTTTATCCAAAACACATTCCATTAATTCAAGTGCAAAAATTCTTCTCCCCAATTGTTTCAATAACTCACTATGGCAACCCAACAGCTTTTCCTGTTTTTGAAGGTCATTGGTCACTTTAGTTATATAGAATTTTCCAAAATATTTGACATTTATACAATAATTTTCATTCTTAATTAATATTATGAACTTATTGGTTTACAATTAAATTTTACTTCACACATAACCTTTGAAGTATACAAAATTAGCTAGATTTACATAGTTCTATAATTTTAGTAAATGTAAGAAAGTCATATACTTTTGAAATTTAATTATAGATCTGACACTCTAAATTAAAAAAAAAACAATACAAATATAATAGACTTCCAACCTTCTAAAAAATCCCAATAACAGAAATGTAACGAATTAAAGCTAGTGTCTTCAATAAATATTCAATTAATATTTTTATTATAATATATATATATATATATATATATATATATATATATATATAAACATACCTATATACGACAAAAGATGAACAATAATATAGCTTAATGCTTAAGTAACTACATATCATCCAGGAAAATATATCTCTGATATGTCTACCACCATTTTTACTCATTCGGTAACTAGACCCTTTAACCACCACATTAGTAATACATTTTGGTTTAGAAAATGTAGCGGCGCCCCTGGAAGCAAACCTCGGTACATTGACGTGAATCTGTCCAAAAACAATGCACAATCAATTCGATTATTGATCCAATTTCACAAGAAATCAACAGTCGCCACCATACGATGCAAACACAAGGTTACCATGTCGTACTCCAACAGAAGTGTATCGTAATCAATGTCCCTGGAGGTATAAATTCCATTCCTTTTTTAACTAAAAAATTTCGAAAGTCATTTCTGAATCTTTTGCACCTGTACATTCTGGTTTAAATAAATCGGGTTACAAACGATATATTGCCGTGAATTTTACCTCGTTATGATTAAAGTAAAATAAATGTTTATGTGGAAGTTATTCAAGCATATTTTTATTTGAACTCTGTATAGCGCTTGGGTATCTAAGGCGATATTTTAGTTTTTACGTAACTAGGCCTAGCATCCAAAGTAAACGTAAGGAAATAATACAACAAGAGGTAAATTGTTAATAATACTTTTATTGTTTATTTGTATGTTCACAAGTCATTTTGTTTTAAATTAAAATATTTCATTCTTAACTTAAAACATAAATTATCAACACAAAGTTTTTTGTATACATTTTATTTAACTGACGTATAATTTTGGATCATTTGTCTTGGATTTGATTGAATCTCTTAAAATATCTCATTTAATTAACTTCATTGACAAAAGGGGGTATTTGCCCTCCTAATGTTGAGCTTAGTACTCCAGGTGTAGCTCTATTTTGAAATATGGATTTCTGGCTTCTACTGATATTTATTTCAAAATCGAATGTGTTATTCAGCGTCTATTTAAGTGAAAGTCTAGTTCCTACAGAATAGTACGCCTACCTCCACACTGTACATATTATTGTATTTGACGTCTAATAATGAATGTATAATTAAAATCTCAATAGAACAGATATTTCGAGATTACTCGTGGAAACTTGCTTTCTACTCGTTTATCTCAAATACCTGGCTATTGTGTTGGGGCTTAAGGAATGCTGGTTCTTGTTTCATTTCAATAAAACACACTTTGTAACCTTTTAACCTTTTACTTAACTCAGGAGTAAATTTTGATATTTATATACATTAATATACATTTGGCGTTACATGCTTGGTGCCGTCTTACACCTGTGATAATCTAATTAAGTAATGTTTGTAGTACTCGATCAGTCAAGGCGTGGCCCTGGTCTTATTTGCTTTGTATTAGAAAACAAGACCTCGGTCCACCTGCTTAATTAAACACAAGCATTATTAATCGGAGGTTGCACGCTTGCACATCTGTTTACAGATAAGTAAGGACGTAGTCAAACGAGGGCACTCTAATATGGTATATAAGATGTTCTATTAAAGAACAAGAATCAATCATAGCTAGAGAGCCAGTTAGATCTCTCCTTTGACTACTGCACTATTCATTGTTATATATATATTAATTGTTAAGTTTGTTATGTGTTAAATTATTATACTACGTTAAACCAACCTTATCTGAGTATTATTTCGATGCTTATACGCATCTGCGTATCAACGCAACAATGTAGCCTCCGCAGGACCCGGCTACATTACACACCCAACTCACCCTTACTTCTAGTCAAAAAGGAACTACATATATACATTTTCTACCCCTACTCTAGCGCGGTAAAATATTTAAATTTAAAATACATAATTGTCATAACACTGGCATAAAATATACTTCAGTCGTGTATTAAAAAATAAAACTACATCGCTTACAGCGCCATCTATCATGAATTATAAAAAAATGTATCGCGCAAATCCTACGTACTTTTTCCAGTAGAATTCGAATCTGCAATAAAATATACGGGTCCCTATTTAATATTTCAATGTTGGTCCCGCCCCACCTACATCAAGATAGAGGAGAACTAATTCTAGTACTAATGTATTGGCCTCAAATGAATTATTAAATTTTGAATCTGCATATTTTTTCGTGAACTGCTTATTTATTGTGATATTCAAAGTTTCCAATTAAAAAATACATCCAATGTACGAGGATGGATTGACATAAGGTCTTCTTTCTCATGAACATTACCAACAGGGACGAATCTAATGTTCATGACGACCCAGAAAATAAGTAGCAGTCAATGGAATATCGTCGTTCTGATTCTAAATGCTCACCATTTTCTGTAATATAAAGGTTGTCATTTATACCGAATGTCTGCCGAAAGGATCAACAATCACTAAAGAATCGTATCCGTAAAGTCGGAAAGAACGAATTCTATTTTACATCGCAACAATGCCAGACCGATCGTATTGGAACGAAAATATGAAGATAATGATATTTACCGTTGTTTTACATCCACTATACAGTCCTGATTTGTCACCTATAGATTTTTGGTTGTTTTCAAAGTTAACAGAGGTACTGAAAGGTCAACAGTTTTCATCATACACAAAAGGTGTTTGCAATTGGGTCAACAGTAAACAAGAAAAGTTTTTTCATGGACTGAATGAACAAATAGATTCAGTTTTTTTGGAGAAACGTGGTGCATTAAATGGTGAGTATGTGGAAAAATAATTATATGCATTTGCATTATACTGAATTTACTTCACATTGAGACTGTTTTCACTAATTTGTATTTTCTTTATCTTATTTTATACAGTTAGATACCTTATATATTATGTGTTAGGAAATGCTTGAGCCAAAATTAAAAGACAGATTCATCATAAAAAGTTCTGCAAAAAAGCTTATTATCGGTTTTCCCCTAGTCGTATATTTAACGAGAAACATGATGTTACAAGATATACTCCAAAAATTTAGGCAACTACTGATTTAATCTCCTTTTTTTTATCAACAGTGAAGTGTTGATTAATAGTTATTTTTATATTAAGTGTGCAAAGTATAGGTTTTTTGAGTTTGAGAATGTTGAGTTTTTTGTCGAGACCGAAGGTCGGCACACAAAAAATACATTCGAAAACTCAAAAACCGCTTTACACACGTGATATAAACAACATTTTTTCTCCAATTGTAGTAATTTAAAATTGTAGATTAATATAAATAAAATAAAATGAACCTACATAATTACGGCGGCTGCGGCAATTTCGTTGAGTTGCCTTAGTTACGAGTGTAAATTATACATTAAAATTTCACAGTGAAAAAAAATCTTTTTTAACGGTGAAAAAAAAATCATTTTTTGACGGTTAAAAAATGACACACTTTGCATACTGAGATTAATGAAAAAAACGTAAAAAAATATTTAAGATGTTACTTAGCAATTTAAAAATGTAAAACATTATGTCAAATTGGCAGTAATTCTGCCAAATTTAAAATGATTCAATATTCTATTAAAAAGCATGCTGGCATGTACTTTGTGTATGGTGAAAGTGGTGGAAATGCCAGGGACGCAGTTAGAAGATACGCAGAACGGTATCCTCATCGTATAATACCTAACAAAAGTAGTTTCATAGTGGTGTATCAAAGACTTCGGGAAACTGTTCGATAGTATCAAGAAACCAAGAAAAGGGATGAGGATGTGATGAAAGAATAGTGGTGGCTCTTGAGGAAAATATTCTTCAAATTGTTGAAGTAGATCCTTGAGTCAGCAAAGAGGTAGCTCGCCAAGTTGGAGTTAGTCACTGGACAGTATTGAGGACTCTTAAAGAATCTCTTTGATATCATCCTTATCATTTCGAAAGAGTTCAAAGTTTGAACAAGGACGATTTTGTCGTTAGATGTCGATTTTGCAATTGGCCGTTAACAAAAATTGAAGAAAACTCTGTTTTCGGAACAAATTTTTATAACTGACGAATGTCGTTTTACTAGAATTCCTAATTTACACAACAGGCATGTCTGGGCTGATATAAATCCTCATGCAATAATTGAAAAAAAATTTCATAGTCGATTTTCTGTCAATGTATGGGTTGGAATAATTGGCACCCAACTTATAGGCACATATGTGTTACCAAATAGTTTAAATGGAGAGAGGTATTTACATTTTTTACAAGAAGTATTACCAGGATTACTAGAAGAATTATTTGGAATTATGTAGAATAATGTGGTTCATGCATGATGGGGCCCCTGCACATTTTACTCTGCAGGTCAGAAACTTTTTAAATGAAATTTACGATGAACGGTGAATTAGACGAGGTGGACCGCATGCCTAGCTACCTCGATTACCTGACCTTAACAGCTGTGATTACTATCTTTGGGGCTACATGAAATCACTGGCCTACAAGGCTCCTGTAGAAAATGTGTGTGAAGATCTTGAAAATTTCGTTATGGCGACTATAGAATTAATAAGAAATAAAGAAAATGGACTATCTCAAGTAAATAGGCGCGGTGAAGCTTGTGTTGAAGCAAATGGTGGACGTTTCCAGCATTTCTTTTAATTTTATGAATTTTGCGTTGTTTTTATTTTTGTTAACTTAACTGAACGTTATATTGACTGCTTAAAATGTCACAGATATCATAGGCATCTGTAACAAATAAACGTGTTGCCTATAAGTAGTTTTATTGTTTGTGGCTTGTCTTTATTAGTAACAAAATAAATCGATAAGTAAATTTTGGCTAAAGCATTCCCTAACGCCCTGCTTAAATTCGATGTCAAGATCAGCAATTTCTATTTAAAAAAGGAAGAATTAAATCAAAGCAAAAGAATTAATAACAAGAAAATTGTATAAGTATGTATTGACTAAATGAGCATAAATCTTGAACATATTTTAGATTTAGAATGAGGGAGATGATATTTAAAAATGGGTTAGGAATAGAACTGTTGCTATTGTCCTTGAAAAATCGACATTTATTATTTTTTCATATGTGAAATTATATTTCTTTTATTATCTTTTTTAAAATATTTTTTTAAATATAATTCAGAAGTTTTCAGATGTTTAATAGGACCATTTTTTGGTTACTGTGTGTGTTCCTTTAAAATTGTTCCTTTTCCTTGAATTATTGATTGGAAAGTAGTCGATTTCAGTTTGCCTGAAGTTTTCGGTGAAAAAAGCCAGGTAGGGTCAGCTATGAAAAATATAGGAATTATAGTAGTAACTATATGCAATGTACTAAAAATAACCCCTCCAGTAGAAGTACTAACAAGGCCACCTGCTACCACCGGTAGATGTTCATTTTGCCACAGAAACCAAGACCGAAAATCGAGGGTCAACTGCGATATATGCAGAAAATTTATTTGTTTACAACATCAAAAGAAAATTTGTCCAACTTGTGCGGAGTGATAATAAAATACTATTTTGCTGAATAAACCCAAATGTAGAGTTATTTTAACTTGTTTTTGCGTTATATTTAAATAAACACATTTATTGACAAAAATTATCTAACTTTTATTTGGGGTACACCTGGATCCCACTGTAGCAGATTAAGTCCTGAAAATAAGTGTAGCGTTCCAGGGTTAAAAAAATGGATATAAGCACCAGTTGCAGCAGAAGCCCCTATGTAGGATTTAAGATTGCTAAAAGATTTACATGCTTATAAAATTGTTGATGAGAAGATTAGTCTTGCTTCACTAAGAAAATTATGTAATCATTTGTGGTATTTAACCCCAGAAATAGCAGCGTTGTCTTTTTATGATCCAAATGTTACATATGAGTCGAAGAATATTATGGTGCAAGCTCTGGATAACCCTACTGATTGCGAATTAAAAAAATTGATTGTAACTCCTCATACTATAAGCCAGTTATCTTAATAAGAAGATCGAATATTTTATAACCCAAAAATCACATTTTTTTTAAAGGTTTGGTATTCCAACGGACTTTTTAACAAAATATCCAAAGGAGTGGGTAAATGAACCTAGTTTTAACGTTGGCCAAAATATCGTTGGAAATATGAATGTTGTTAATGACTCGACAGAACGAGCAGTTAAGCTAATGGAAGATTTTAATTTAGTGTTATCCAAAGATGAAGAAGAAAAGCAATTGATAGTGCAAATTGTTACGGATTATCGGAAACTAGCCCAATGTGAACAAATATTCTCTTTTGGAATAAAATAACATATAAATAACTAAAAACAAAGCATTTTGATTTATCCCTTATCAGATAGAGATCTTGTAACATTATCAAATCTGTGGCTATAAGGAAGAATTGAATTTTTTATGTTTTTTTTCTATTTATTAACTTTGTTTTCCGAAAGTAAACCATTCTTCTCTCTTTTTATTAATTTTCATTCATTTTCTGAAGGAATATGTCACCATATATGTATATAAATACATAGATTTTACTTTTTGTTTTACTTTGTATTCTAGTCCTTAAAAATTTGGCTTTAAATGAAAACCAGAGAAGCTTTAAGATAACATCGTCTCAAGGAAATTTAAAATATGTTAAATTAAAGCCAAATATTTTTCAAGTCATATTTTTTAAATACACATATTTTTTAGTATAAGTAAATATATTTTTTACAACCAAGAAAATTTTATTTTTAATATTTTTGAACCAAATTTCAAGAGAGATGCGCCACGTCTTAACCTCGCCCAATCATGATAATTTTTTGCACACCGTATTTTTATACTATAACGAACATATATATTATAATAATCTTTAGCAGCTCACGTTGGACCGTCAAAATATACTAATATTTGAGTCAAGCCAAACGTTGGAGTGCCAAAATATAATAAATCTTTAAGTCAAACGTTTACTAAAAAGTGTTTTTAAAGACAAAATATTAAACTTTAAAACAGAAAATGAATTTAAAAATTCTAATTTTTACCCCCGCATTCTGATACACTTCTGCGCAGGTCCAATGAATATAAACATTTGTAGTTAAATATAATAACCTCTATAACCAAATAGTACTTTGGTCTTAAAAGAAAGTTTGAAACTTAATATAATTTGAAAAAAAAAAAAACAACGAACATGAGTCCTCTAATATCTCCAGGGTCGTGAAGGTTCTGTCTGACAAAGAAATTAAACGGTATGTTAGCTCAGTATTAATATGATAAACGAATTGAATTCAAACGACTTGTCTTGGTTCTTAAATTCCGTTTATTAAAACGAAAATCTTATCTTGATAAGTGAATATGTATTTAATTAGGTACATTTAACAAAACATTCGGAATAAACAATAGATTAACAATTTATTTTTATTGAAAATTTAATTATAAAATTTATTGGTTATGTGGAATTTCTTATAGGTTAAAAATTGAATTTACGGAAATGAGACACATACTAAGCTACATAAACAAATTGATTCTGATAAATCAATAGCTGAATAAATGAATTTGTATATAACCTCACTACTTACAATGTTTTAAACAAAATGGTCAATAAAGGGATCTTGATCTACCTTCGGTAAGTAAATGTATCTGTTTACTTAAAAAAAAATACAAATAATAAAAAACTTAGCTCAATATTCTATCACAATTATCCGTCTAGTCACTGGAATTAAGTCTTTCTTCCCTGACGTACGGCTGGTATATTTTAACTTCAGGAATAACGGTCACAATCCTGGCAAATCTCGAAAGTTAGGATCACCGGTCCCAATCCTGGTAATATAAGGCCTTGTAATGTTTCCCAATATTTTTCTAAAGCTGGTACACGTCTTTTGTGGCTCATTAATTGATAGCGGAATATAAAATGAGAACAGTTCAAATCTTGGTATGTAATATAAAATATACTTGTTTTTATATTTTTAAAAGAAAATTCGTTTTATCCAAAACACATTCCATTAATTCAAGTGCAAAAATTCTTCTCCCCAATTGTTTCAATAACTCACTATGGCAACCCAACAGCTTTTCCTGTTTTTGAAGGTCATTGGTCACTTTAGTTATATAGAATTTTCCAAAATATTTGACATTTATACAATAATTTTCATTCTTAATTAATATTATGAACTTATTGGTTTACAATTAAATTTTACTTCACACATAACCTTTGAAGTATACAAAATTAGCTAGATTTACATAGTTCTATAATTTTAGTAAATGTAAGAAAGTCATATACTTTTGAAATTTAATTATAGATCTGACACTCTAAATTAAAAAAAAAACAATACAAATATAATAGACTTCCAACCTTCTAAAAAATCCCAATAACAGAAATGTAACGAATTAAAGCTAGTGTCTTCAATAAATATTCAATTAATATTTTTATTATAATATATATATATATATATATATATATATATATATATATATATAAACATACCTATATACGACAAAAGATGAACAATAATATAGCTTAATGCTTAAGTAACTACATATCATCCAGGAAAATATATCTCTGATATGTCTACCACCATTTTTACTCATTCGGTAACTAGACCCTTTAACCACCACATTAGTAATACATTTTGGTTTAGAAAATGTAGCGGCGCCCCTGGAAGCAAACCTCGGTACATTGACGTGAATCTGTCCAAAAACAATGCACAATCAATTCGATTATTGATCCAATTTCACAAGAAATCAACAGTCGCCACCATACGATGCAAACACAAGGTTACCATGTCGTACTCCAACAGAAGTGTATCGTAATCAATGTCCCTGGAGGTATAAATTCCATTCCTTTTTTAACTAAAAAATTTCGAAAGTCATTTCTGAATCTTTTGCACCTGTACATTCTGGTTTAAATAAATCGGGTTACAAACGATATATTGCCGTGAATTTTACCTCGTTATGATTAAAGTAAAATAAATGTTTATGTGGAAGTTATTCAAGCATATTTTTATTTGAACTCTGTATAGCGCTTGGGTATCTAAGGCGATATTTTAGTTTTTACGTAACTAGGCCTAGCATCCAAAGTAAACGTAAGGAAATAATACAACAAGAGGTAAATTGTTAATAATACTTTTATTGTTTATTTGTATGTTCACAAGTCATTTTGTTTTAAATTAAAATATTTCATTCTTAACTTAAAACATAAATTATCAACACAAAGTTTTTTGTATACATTTTATTTAACTGACGTATAATTTTGGATCATTTGTCTTGGATTTGATTGAATCTCTTAAAATATCTCATTTAATTAACTTCATTGACAAAAGGGGGTATTTGCCCTCCTAATGTTGAGCTTAGTACTCCAGGTGTAGCTCTATTTTGAAATATGGATTTCTGGCTTCTACTGATATTTATTTCAAAATCGAATGTGTTATTCAGCGTCTATTTAAGTGAAAGTCTAGTTCCTACAGAATAGTACGCCTACCTCCACACTGTACATATTATTGTATTTGACGTCTAATAATGAATGTATAATTAAAATCTCAATAGAACAGATATTTCGAGATTACTCGTGGAAACTTGCTTTCTACTCGTTTATCTCAAATACCTGGCTATTGTGTTGGGGCTTAAGGAATGCTGGTTCTTGTTTCATTTCAATAAAACACACTTTGTAACCTTTTAACCTTTTACTTAACTCAGGAGTAAATTTTGATATTTATATACATTAATATACATTTGGCGTTACATGCTTGGTGCCGTCTTACACCTGTGATAATCTAATTAAGTAATGTTTGTAGTACTCGATCAGTCAAGGCGTGGCCCTGGTCTTATTTGCTTTGTATTAGAAAACAAGACCTCGGTCCACCTGCTTAATTAAACACAAGCATTATTAATCGGAGGTTGCACGCTTGCACATCTGTTTACAGATAAGTAAGGACGTAGTCAAACGAGGGCACTCTAATATGGTATATAAGATGTTCTATTAAAGAACAAGAATCAATCATAGCTAGAGAGCCAGTTAGATCTCTCCTTTGACTACTGCACTATTCATTGTTATATATATATTAATTGTTAAGTTTGTTATGTGTTAAATTATTATACTACGTTAAACCAACCTTATCTGAGTATTATTTCGATGCTTATACGCATCTGCGTATCAACGCAACAATGTAGCCTCCGCAGGACCCGGCTACATTACACACCCAACTCACCCTTACTTCTAGTCAAAAAGGAACTACATATATACATTTTCTACCCCTACTCTAGCGCGGTAAAATATTTAAATTTAAAATACATAATTGTCATAACACTGGCATAAAATATACTTCAGTCGTGTATTAAAAAATAAAACTACATCGCTTACAGCGCCATCTATCATGAATTATAAAAAAATGTATCGCGCAAATCCTACGTACTTTTTCCAGTAGAATTCGAATCTGCAATAAAATATACGGGTCCCTATTTAATATTTCAATGTTGGTCCCGCCCCACCTACATCAAGATAGAGGAGAACTAATTCTAGTACTAATGTATTGGCCTCAAATGAATTATTAAATTTTGAATCTGCATATTTTTTCGTGAACTGCTTATTTATTGTGATATTCAAAGTTTCCAATTAAAAAATACATCCAATGTACGAGGATGGATTGACATAAGGTCTTCTTTCTCATGAACATTACCAACAGGGACGAATCTAATGTTCATGACGACCCAGAAAATAAGTAGCAGTCAATGGAATATCGTCGTTCTGATTCTAAATGCTCACCATTTTCTGTAATATAAAGGTTGTCATTTATACCGAATGTCTGCCGAAAGGATCAACAATCACTAAAGAATCGTATCCGTAAAGTCGGAAAGAACGAATTCTATTTTACATCGCAACAATGCCAGACCGATCGTATTGGAACGAAAATATGAAGATAATGATATTTACCGTTGTTTTACATCCACTATACAGTCCTGATTTGTCACCTATAGATTTTTGGTTGTTTTCAAAGTTAACAGAGGTACTGAAAGGTCAACAGTTTTCATCATACACAAAAGGTGTTTGCAATTGGGTCAACAGTAAACAAGAAAAGTTTTTTCATGGACTGAATGAACAAATAGATTCAGTTTTTTTGGAGAAACGTGGTGCATTAAATGGTGAGTATGTGGAAAAATAATTATATGCATTTGCATTATACTGAATTTACTTCACATTGAGACTGTTTTCACTAATTTGTATTTTCTTTATCTTATTTTATACAGTTAGATACCTTATATATTATGTGTTAGGAAATGCTTGAGCCAAAATTAAAAGACAGATTCATCATAAAAAGTTCTGCAAAAAAGCTTATTATCGGTTTTCCCCTAGTCGTATATTTAACGAGAAACATGATGTTACAAGATATACTCCAAAAATTTAGGCAACTACTGATTTAATCTCCTTTTTTTTATCAACAGTGAAGTGTTGATTAATAGTTATTTTTATATTAAGTGTGCAAAGTATAGGTTTTTTGAGTTTGAGAATGTTGAGTTTTTTGTCGAGACCGAAGGTCGGCACACAAAAAATACATTCGAAAACTCAAAAACCGCTTTACACACGTGATATAAACAACATTTTTTCTCCAATTGTAGTAATTTAAAATTGTAGATTAATATAAATAAAATAAAATGAACCTACATAATTACGGCGGCTGCGGCAATTTCGTTGAGTTGCCTTAGTTACGAGTGTAAATTATACATTAAAATTTCACAGTGAAAAAAAATCTTTTTTAACGGTGAAAAAAAAATCATTTTTTGACGGTTAAAAAATGACACACTTTGCATACTGAGATTAATGAAAAAAACGTAAAAAAATATTTAAGATGTTACTTAGCAATTTAAAAATGTAAAACATTATGTCAAATTGGCAGTAATTCTGCCAAATTTAAAATGATTCAATATTCTATTAAAAAGCATGCTGGCATGTACTTTGTGTATGGTGAAAGTGGTGGAAATGCCAGGGACGCAGTTAGAAGATACGCAGAACGGTATCCTCATCGTATAATACCTAACAAAAGTAGTTTCATAGTGGTGTATCAAAGACTTCGGGAAACTGTTCGATAGTATCAAGAAACCAAGAAAAGGGATGAGGATGTGATGAAAGAATAGTGGTGGCTCTTGAGGAAAATATTCTTCAAATTGTTGAAGTAGATCCTTGAGTCAGCAAAGAGGTAGCTCGCCAAGTTGGAGTTAGTCACTGGACAGTATTGAGGACTCTTAAAGAATCTCTTTGATATCATCCTTATCATTTCGAAAGAGTTCAAAGTTTGAACAAGGACGATTTTGTCGTTAGATGTCGATTTTGCAATTGGCCGTTAACAAAAATTGAAGAAAACTCTGTTTTCGGAACAAATTTTTATAACTGACGAATGTCGTTTTACTAGAATTCCTAATTTACACAACAGGCATGTCTGGGCTGATATAAATCCTCATGCAATAATTGAAAAAAAATTTCATAGTCGATTTTCTGTCAATGTATGGGTTGGAATAATTGGCACCCAACTTATAGGCACATATGTGTTACCAAATAGTTTAAATGGAGAGAGGTATTTACATTTTTTACAAGAAGTATTACCAGGATTACTAGAAGAATTATTTGGAATTATGTAGAATAATGTGGTTCATGCATGATGGGGCCCCTGCACATTTTACTCTGCAGGTCAGAAACTTTTTAAATGAAATTTACGATGAACGGTGAATTAGACGAGGTGGACCGCATGCCTAGCTACCTCGATTACCTGACCTTAACAGCTGTGATTACTATCTTTGGGGCTACATGAAATCACTGGCCTACAAGGCTCCTGTAGAAAATGTGTGTGAAGATCTTGAAAATTTCGTTATGGCGACTATAGAATTAATAAGAAATAAAGAAAATGGACTATCTCAAGTAAATAGGCGCGGTGAAGCTTGTGTTGAAGCAAATGGTGGACGTTTCCAGCATTTCTTTTAATTTTATGAATTTTGCGTTGTTTTTATTTTTGTTAACTTAACTGAACGTTATATTGACTGCTTAAAATGTCACAGATATCATAGGCATCTGTAACAAATAAACGTGTTGCCTATAAGTAGTTTTATTGTTTGTGGCTTGTCTTTATTAGTAACAAAATAAATCGATAAGTAAATTTTGGCTAAAGCATTCCCTAACGCCCTGCTTAAATTCGATGTCAAGATCAGCAATTTCTATTTAAAAAAGGAAGAATTAAATCAAAGCAAAAGAATTAATAACAAGAAAATTGTATAAGTATGTATTGACTAAATGAGCATAAATCTTGAACATATTTTAGATTTAGAATGAGGGAGATGATATTTAAAAATGGGTTAGGAATAGAACTGTTGCTATTGTCCTTGAAAAATCGACATTTATTATTTTTTCATATGTGAAATTATATTTCTTTTATTATCTTTTTTAAAATATTTTTTTAAATATAATTCAGAAGTTTTCAGATGTTTAATAGGACCATTTTTTGGTTACTGTGTGTGTTCCTTTAAAATTGTTCCTTTTCCTTGAATTATTGATTGGAAAGTAGTCGATTTCAGTTTGCCTGAAGTTTTCGGTGAAAAAAGCCAGGTAGGGTCAGCTATGAAAAATATAGGAATTATAGTAGGTTATTCGTAAAAGCTACAAAATTGAAATCTTTTAACTAATATTCAAGATTTTGTATCACATGTGTTACTTGAAGTATTTTTAAATATACCTACAGAGTGTTCAAGAAAATGTAACGTTATTCATTTTTATATTGAACCCTCTCCATTTTTTTACATTGTAGGATTGTTCTCGATAACACGATTCCAACTAATCATAACACTTGGGGTCTAAAGTATTTAGCTTTAGATGTACCTACACGCAAACTAAATAAGAATTTTTAGTGTTTTCTAAATCATAAGTATTGCTTGATACTTATCACGTAAATCATCACTTATATAAAAACTTTTTCAATTCGAAGTGTTGGTAGGTAGTACTACAATTTCTTTTATTTCTTCTTTTGTCGTGGCTATTAAAAAAATTGTTTTTTTCTTGTTGAACAAAAAGTTAACGTGAATACTACAATCCTTAAATTTTATTACAATGTAGTTTGCGGCATTTAAAAGTCTTAATAAATAACTGTTTATTGTCAACAATGGTTGAATTAAATGAAAGAGCACGAATACAAATATTAATGATGACGGGTTTTGGTGGTAGGCCAAGAAGTCAACAGCAGCTATGTAACCTTTTTAATACATCCCAATCGGAAGCTAATTTCGCATTCTGTTTTTATCAAAACTTTAAGGTGCTTCAACATAAATGCCAGTGTTCCTCAATTTACAAAGAATTTGCAGTAAAAATTCTGTTACAAATTATGCTAAAGTGCAAGATATTGCCATATATGTAGACGAAAATCCCCATTTATCTACAAACGAGCTGGGGCAGAGGCTTAATATTAGTCGTTCAGTACGAAAAATTCTTAAAAAAGAAAAAATCCGTCCTAAGAAAATTCGCCTCGTTCAAGTCATAACTGTTGGTATTCTCACTGGATATAAGAGGCGCATACGCAACACCCCAGAAAGCTTAAGTATTTCTAAATGGTCAAAGGTATTTAGAACTTTTAAATAACCAGATATTTCGTGCATTGTAGAAAAATGGCCAAATTTCATAAAACATCTGGTTTCAGCACGATGGGGCACTCCCTCACTATTCAGTTATCATTATGAAATTTGTGACAATAAAAGATATTGTTGCATTCGACACACCAATTAAATTAGTTAATTCTAAATTACTGTTTAGCCATAACAGTAAAATAAATTTATTTATAAAGTTCTGTGGTTTGATTCTTTTCTGCAGAAAGTTACCTTGTTTGGGTTAAACTATGCCTGGCATTTTTTTAATAATATTCTAGTATAATAAATTGACTTATTTCTACTTTGTTGTTCTAAGATTATAGGTTGGAACGATTTTAGTGTATATAATATTTGACATTAGTTATTTAATAAATAGTTGTATGTCATAAATTATTTTCATCAAGCCTACTTTTAAAATTTTATTAAACAAATATTTTTATATTTCCAATTTTAAATTGTGCTTTTAGTGAAAATTATCAAAATGTAACATTTAACATAGAAGCCACTGACCTGACAGCGATAACTAGTGGCTAGACGTATGCGTATACAAAGATGAAAAATTCTGTTTGTCAATTCCCATATTAATCTATTAACATTTCCCATGTGAGTCAGTCTTCTCAGTTTATCTTTTTTGTAATAATTCTGCATTCTATTTGGAGACAGAAAACGACGTAAAAAGCAAAAATATTTGTGGTTTTATAAAAAGAAACATACACAGTTTATCCATAAATATATGAAAAGAGAATAATTCATCGTAAAAAACAAAATAGATACATTAAAAAAAGTATATAAAATATGCTTTCAAACGATGTATAGTGTTCGCTTCCCATTCGGCTATTGCTTCTAGCTATACTTTCGAAGAATACTTCGTATCGGAGACTCCAAATTTATATAATGTTTCTTACATGTCATATCTTCCATGTCAAAAACATGGAAAGGAAGCCCAGTTCTTTAGAAAACATTTGAATATACTGAATAAGTATATAAAGCTAGAGACTTTATTAAGCTGATAGCAGGCCTACTAATGGAGCATTGTGAGATCGACAAACATTTGAACCTCAAGTAATGTTTTTCGTATATTACGTTTATAAAATTTTTCAGAAACTTTGGTTGAATATTTCGAAACCTATTTAATTTGTAGAAAATCTTGTGTATGTAGCGATATTTTCTGGCTCTTTAGACTACACTAGTTTCGATCTTAGGCTCGTTATTATTTAAAATTTACAGCACGCTCTTTATTATAGATTGGGAAGATTAATGTAGGATAATACTAACTAATACTCTATGAACAAACTAAATCTGAATATTTTTATTTAAACAATTATTACAAGTATAAGAAACGTGAATCATCTGAAAAGTGCCTTTCTTTTAAAATTTTTCGAAGCGGTTTAAAGACATCTCCGCCAAGTAAGGGTTTAAGAAATTTTTGATTCAAAATTTAGTAGTAATTTTAGTCATTCAGTTTCAATAAATAGTTTTCTTGTTTCTCATTGTAAACATTTTCTAAAATCCACCACATCCTTTTTGCATTATTTAATTCAGTTATTAGATCTAAGCGCGACTGTGTTATTCTGTATGGTGGTATACTGGGTGGGTCAGAAGTCACGTTATTATTTAAAAATTATATCACTCTTTTGCTATTACATATACTTTTTTTTGTTTCAGATTTAAAAAATTGAGAATTAGAACATAAATTATAGGTAAATTGACGTGTAGAAGGAGGTTTACCTTGAAAATCAGCGCTTCTTTGTTCTTACTCAGAGAGCATACATGCAACATTTTAACGAAAGAAATCCTTCGTAAAAACCAGCGATATTGGCTCTCATTCGGCGTTTTCAACAGACAGGCGCTTTCCAAGAATTTTCACGGGCTGGAAGATCCCACTCAGGTCGTTCACAGGAAAATATTGAATGAGTACGGCATAGCATTGATAAAGAGCAAGCAGATTTATAAAGATCAAGAGCTTGGTATAACTACTATACACTGCAACCCTGTAAAGACAGTCTTTACAGGGTTGCAGTGTATAGTAGTGCGGAAGCGTTTATTTTACTTTACTGTGCCCCATGTGTGACTTTAATTAGTAGTTTTTACCTACTGATGATTACAACTTAGTTGTCGAAATACGTATTTAGGATACGACTAATAATTGTGGTAAGGGGTTATATACCTTTTTTAAATTTTTATTTAACCACAGTCTCCATTGAAAGAATTTTTATAAAGAAACAGATGCAATAAGGCCCAGTCAAATGCAATTTTAAAATTTTCCAGTTGCAGCAGATTTAAAAATTACTTACGATGATTACGTTTTAGTAGTGAAAGCAATAAAAAAATTACAGAACACTTCGATGTCCTTACTGAATTCAGTTGAAATTGTTGCCCACGTAGAAACTGTGCTACATATTTTAAAAGTGAAATATGAAAAATATGAAAAAAGTGTTTGTGTTAGAGATAAATGCAACACTGTATTACGTAAAAATCTTTATTTTACTAGATTAGGATAACTTTTTAACAGTGTTGCGAAAGAACCGTTGTACAAATTTAAAGACCACTTTAACAACGCGAATATTACAGCGCTAGCTGTGGAACGATCTTTTTCTGCGTATAAGAAGATATATTCACAGCAAAGAACAAATATCAAGATTCTCTGCCTAAATGCCTCGATCTACTCATCAATTAATGATCAGGGAGCGGACACGAGCGATTGATGATTCATAGCCCATAGGCGTCTGCCTTGTATTCGCAATAGGTTTGTTTCTGTAAGCGATCCGTGAGTTTAGATCAATTTAATACTGTTGCGAGTACATAAGTAGCACGTACCTACATATGCAGTTAACATGTATCTGTTAATGCACAACAAAGCGAATGTAATAAACGGTATGGTAACCGGCGGCAACTACTGCTGAAATAAAAGTAATTCTGACAAGCGAATTGCGTATCGAGTTTTGAATAAAAACAATTTACAAAGAACAAAACTCAAAACTATGTATTTCCTGTGAAACGTTGAAAGTGTAAAACAATACTATGACAATTAAAATTTGTTCAAGATGTTCCTGTGTTAAATTAGTTCTTTTAGATGCTAAAACGTCTATAAAAATAGTAAATGTCCGTTCCACATCACAACAAGGTAGTGGGTGCGTGATTAAAATGTTGGAAAAGTGCACCATACTTCGAATGTATAGATTTTTCAATCAGCTGTGTGTATACTTGATACATTATATTCAAATCTGCTAAATTTGGCATCAATTTTTTTCTCAGCTTGTTTCCAAATTCAGAAGGTATACTTTTCATTCGATCGATAACGGTTTCTAAGTTAATTATCGAAATATCTTTTTAAATGATGAAACTAACTTATGAAAATTCGCAAAATGACCCCTGGTGTATTCACATACTCTATGTAGTGCATCCGCTCCACAGGTAACGTGTAGAATATTCGATAAGAGTGCTTTAATAACTTCCCTGTTTTTAACATATAAGCTACCACATCAGTAAAAAATAATAACATCTTGCTATCTCTTGTTATCTGATGACAGAATATTATGAATACATAGAAGTGGTATTTACGTAAAGTAGACTCATCTGGTGTATGACGATCAGTATATTTTGTAAGAAAGCTCTTGAAGACTGTATTGTTAAGCTTTTTGAATGACATATTGACCGCCATGAAAGCTTCACACAGTCCTTCGCTAAAAGTATCAGGCGCAGATGGTCATATGTTATCTTGGATGGGTTTTCGAAGAAACGTGTCTCTGCAAATTACACTTTTGTAGACGCCTTAAACTTAAGGAACAGGCATTGCAATATATCTCGGTATCATTACGAATATGCAACCAATCTGTATGGCCTCTAATCTAATTCTCCATAGTTAATGAAAATAAAGAGAAATACTAAGAACAGAAAGAAATTGACTAAAAATAAGAAACAAAAACTACTCCAAAAATAATGTAGTAAATTAAACTTAATATTTATAAAAAATTATAGGATAAATATACAATATAACAATATAAAGCGAATTTTCAAAATAATAAGCGTTGTAACCAAATAACACTGAAAGAAACGAAACGAGAAACAACCCCTTATAGAAAAGAATAAAAAATATACTATCTCAAGAACAATAAATACATATTTGTATATGCATGTAAACACGAGAATACAATTTGGAAATTAGCGGATATAATTTTTAACAACGAAGTCAACGAAATAATATATAAATGTTCCGTTTTACGGGCCACTGTTAAATTGAATTTATGAAGCAATACACACAATGTACTATTCATAACGACGGAAATAAAAACACTTGCTCGAGGAATGCAATCGAGCAAGCAAATAGTGGGGCTGTTATATACCTCAGACAACCACGTTTTATCGGGGTAATTGGTCAATCTCTCGCTTCAGTCCGTTTTCTGTTAATGAGGCTAAAATCACTCATTTTTGGTGCAATAAAAGCGTATTGCTTATACTAATTATCTAGTGTTTAAAAAATTATGAATCGATATTTAATATGTTCTCCTACTAGAGTCACTAAATGCATTAATAATTAGATAGAACTCGTTTAAAAAAGTTTGATCCGTTTTCGAATTGCAATTTTAAGCAAAATATAGAATGATAAAGGTAAAGAAAATACACACTTGGTTATTTGTTTCACTGCAATTTTATTTACAAAATACGGACAAATTTGTTTCGAACTTCACAGTTCATTCTCAACTGAACAAGAAAGGTTTACTTAAAATATGAATAGATACTTTGAAAAGTGGGAGTAACACTGTGAAACATAAACGTGAGTTAAGTATTATTGGGGTTTTCCTAGTAATTAACGAGAAACAGCCTTAATAATAGGGGAGATTACAAACTCTGTTTGTTCATTTACTATATTTAATGATTTGTTTATTGCTTTAGATATTTCCATTATTTCCAAAAAGTCTAATCGTTTACTTTTATTTGCAGTGTAAAATTTCAAAATTATTTATTGATACCATGTGTTCTTCATTTATACAATGCTCGGATATACCTGAACATTTCTTGGAATATAAAATTGCTTTTCTGTTCTTCTATTCGTGTGCGAAAACATCTTCCAGTTTGACCTATGTAGAAAGCGTCACATTCTAAACAATTTAATTTATACACGCCACATTTATCTGCTTTTTGAATTGTATCCTTATTATTTGTCCAAAGTTTACCTAAATTTAATTTATTGACTATTATAGTTTTTATGCCTAAATTAACTAATCTATTATTAATTTTATTCGTGGTCTTTCCTATGTAATTAATTAAACGATAATTACTTGGTTCTAATTGGGGGGCTGCATAAAAGAATTTATTAATCTGTTTATGTTTTTTCTTTGAAATTAATCTATTAATAATATCAGGACTGTATCCGTTGTTTACGGCTAGACATTTCAAGACTGCAACCCGATAGCATTAAGTTTTCTTCTTTCAACAGTTTCATACATAGATTACTCTCCGTTCCCCTATCAAAACCAAATTTTGATAAAGAAGTTGCAGTCTTGAAATGTCTAGCCGTAAACAACGGATACAGTCCTGATATTATTAATAGATTAATTTCAAAGAAAAAACATAAACAGATTAATAAATTCTTTTATGCAGCCCCCCAATTAGAACCAAGTAATTATCGTTTAATTAATTACATAGGAAAGACCACGAATAAAATTAATAATAGATTAGTTAATTTAGGCATAAAAACTATAATAGTCAATAAATTAAATTTAGGTAAACTTTGGACAAATAATAAGGATACAATTCAAAAAGCAGATAAATGTGGCGTGTATAAATTAAATTGTTTAGAATGTGACGCTTTCTACATAGGTCAAACTGGAAGATGTTTTCGCACACGAATAGAAGAACATAGGAAAGCAATTTTATATTCCAAGAAATGTTCAGGTATATCCGAGCATTGTATAAATGAAGAACACATGGTATCAATAAATAATTTTGAAATTTTACACTCTGCAAATAAAAGTAAACGATTAGACTTTTTGGAAATAATGGAAATATCTAAAGCAATAAACAAATCATTAAATATAGTAAATGAACAAACAGAGTTTGTAATCTCCCCTATTATTAAGGCTGTTTCTCGTTAATTACTAGGAAAACCCCAATAATACTTAACTCACGTTTATGTTTCACAGTGTTACTCCCACTTTTCAAAGTATCTATTCATATTTTAAGTAAACCTTTCTTGTTCAGTTGAGAATGAACTGTGAAGTTCGAAACAAATTTGTCCGTATTTTGTAAATAAAATTGCAGTGAAACAAATAACCAAGTGTGTATTTTCTTTACCTTTATCATTTAATATGTTTCACCAAGTGCCTAGCGAGACCTCAATCAATTATAAAATATAGAATGCTAAATAAAAACATATTTTGATATAATGGATTTTTTTTTGACTACTCTTCTCGTAATTAGTGTACTAAGAATGATCGGCAAGGCTAGTCATATGTTAAAAGGGAATGCTATTGTAGGCCTGTGTAGTCCTAACATAGCTTTCAAAACTAACGGGACTCTTTAAGTTAATTTATTAAAAACAATAAACAAAAAATAGATACAAGTAATAAGTCGGGAATTTACAGGCTTTCATGTAGTTCATGTCCTAAGTTCTACATAGGTCAGATAGGTAGATCTTTATCTAAAAGAATTAAAGGACATGAACGAAGTAATATTAAGATATAATAACAATGACTCACATGACGAAACCCATCTGAGAGAAGAAGCCCATAATTTTAACTACAACTAAAATGATACTTACAGAAAATATATGGCAAAAACTAATATATTTTATTTATTATTCATAGCAATGGAAATTTTTAAAAATAGAAATACGATCTTTTTATTTAATATCCAAACTGAACTCGGTAATTCTCCTTTATTAGACCTATTTCCAGGCAAAAATCTTTATTTTATATTAGGTTTTTCTTAATTATTTTTGTACTCAGGTAAATTTAATCCCTTTGTTAATTGTGGTTTAAATCTTGAACATAAAGTACCTATTATTAAATTATCTTTCTAAGTATTTCTTAAGTATAAGTAATTCGTTTTAGTTTAAATATGTTCACAGCCTTTAGGTTTAATTTGTAATACAACTCCATCTGAAGAGGACACTGTGTGTCGAAACAATTGTCATGGTATTTTATCAATAAAGTGGAAATTATGCAAAATTGATTTTTGAATGTTATCGTCAGAACTAAATTTTGCAAATACATTGATTATAATTATCTTATTAATTTTGAAACGACGAAATGGATTGACAACAAACTTAATAAAAATGCGTAGATTGTACATAAAAAGCATACTTTTTACATTTTTTGAGAAAACCTGACGTAGTTATGGGCATATTTGAAGCACATCATGTGCATACAATCTTAATTCCAATGATGGCACGAATATGTCTAAGTTAAAACATTATCTTTCAGTACTTAATAAGACCGTTGCCAAAAATTTGATTTAGGTATGTGGAGCTAAAGACAATAGGTCCAATTTAATTTTTATTTTGGCGAACATAATGATAATAAAATATTTTGAAGCATTTCGATTTGCCTTATTATTTAATCTGTTCCATATTTAAGTTAACTTTCACGTTACATTTCTCATTTATTTAAAAATACACTTACATTGTGATCGATGGTGGGAAGCTGTAAATAAGGTCAGTTCCTGATCTAGAGACCAATCAACTCCAATCTAACGGGCCGACACTAAATTTTCGGCGAAAGACAAAACACGCACAACACGTCACGTGCTCGCGGGAGTCCTAGTCGGCCGTGCCAAGTTTAACGCAGGACTACCAATCGCCTCCTAGCCCACAGGGATATATTTAAAACCTTCCTTTTCCAGGGACTATATTTAGAACGGACGTATCTTACTTTTTTTCATTTATACTTTTACTTTCTTACTGTCGTTTTTACTTGATTTGTTTTTATTCCGACTTGCTGTATGCTGAACATTGGGTTGGAGTAAAGAGTTCGTTCACCATGGGGCGCGTGCCCCGTGTACGAGGAGTGCTCAAATACTGTAATATAGTACTTCATACAGAACATTATTAAACAAGAACTATACTTACTATAAATTGATAAATATGTGAAAACGTAAAAAATATTCGTAATTATTACTAACTGTTGTTGCAGATATTTAAAAATATGAATTACTATAGATCGATTAGATAAGAACTACGATATTAACTTTTGGGGAAAGCGCTATATAATGTCGGAGAATATATCGTCGTAATCTAGATAAACAACTAATTTACCATAGTTTTTAAGAAAGTATTAAGTATTTTCCACATCTCATATGCGTGAAGATGTCCAAAAATGAAATGAAAATGTACTAAATCTAAATGTATTAAATTTGCCTACAATTTACATTATAATATCATAGATCAATTTCGTGACCTTAAAGAGGTAATTGCCTTCATGCGTGATGACGAATTTAACACTGAAATAGTAAAACTACGCGAGGATTTCAACTCTAAGTTAATTGATTTGGAATTACCTTCTGCTTTCTGGAAATTCAAGGAGGTTGTTCGGGAAGTGATGAGACGATGGAAATCTATGAGTAATAACATTGTAATCTTTGGCATTTCTGAATAATCAACGGAATTACCCGTTACTGCCAGGAATGTCTGTATCGCTGGGATAAATTTAATCGTTCTAATGAACGTCCTAGTCCGCTGAAGTTGGTTCTAAATGATCACCCTGAAGTGTATAATTTTATTTGCTGAAAATTTAAATAGAAATCCCAATTGTGCAGGTATCAAACTAAGTTACGATCTCAATTCTAAGCAATTGGAATATAATTCCAAATTTAAAATGGAGTTGAATTAAAAACTTTCAATCAGTGGGTAAAATCTTAGGATAAAATATCATAATGGAACTCTTTGGATTACAGATTCTTTAAGTTAGATCCCTCACTGAATTACAACTCGCTACAATGTTACTACCAAAATGTTAGTGATCATGGTTCAAACGTATCTTCTTGCAGTGAAATAACGTCTTAACAACTATGACATGGTTAAGCTAGCAAGTAAATTGTAGCTTTCCAGCTGACTTCTTAGATTTTTGTGAGGAGGTGGCGTTCTAATTAATGCCAATTTTCGGTGCCAGTATCTGGATTTATCCTTGCTGAGTGATGCCGTACCTGCAGCTGACGTTGTAGGAGTTAAACTATTAAGTGCCAAATTACTCATGGTTATAATATATATATATATATATATATATATTGCGTTGGAAACCAATTACTTTAATTTAATTATTTTTCTATTATATCAACGTTATAATAAAAAACAGCAACAGATATGTATATTATTTAGTTTTTCGTGTTTTGTTAATGCTTTGAATATTTATGTATACCCGATGTACATATCACTGAGTACATTACTTATAATATACAATCTAGATACGTATCTTTTTTTATTTACATTTAATTCAAAAGTTGCCAAACAATGTAACACTGTAATATATGTCAATGTTAGTAATAGAATATTTTAAATGTTAAGGGATATGCAGGATGACATGTCAACAAAAACGTAAAACTAATTATGCTTTAAATATTACTTTTATTAATTTTAATTTGAGTTAATATATTTTAAAAATTCGGTATATAAGTCAATAACATCAAAAGGCTTACTATTTTTTAAAAAATATATAAAAAATGAGATTCAAAAATATCTATAAAGTAATAGAAAAATTGAAACATACATGAGTGGGTAAAAACCTCACCAGTTTTGTATAATACAAAAGTATTTTTAATAATATAAAATATTACTAAAAATCTGGTGTGAAGAAAACAATACAAGTTCAATATTAATATTTTTGTGAATGTATCCTTCTCCAGAGACGAAGATACGTATTTATTCTTTCTACAGATTCCACAGTACACCCCTGCTGGAGAAGGATGCCTTCACAAAAAGAACAACTTCGCTATCTCACAGATATAATTAAGACCGAGCGTTGAAGTACATTCAGTGTTGCATATTAGCGAACGACAAAGCACTCGCTCTGTCCACATAACAAATGTAGAACTAACGAAGTGTTTCCAAAGATGGCACTGCCGTATCTCTAGAAACTGTATTATTCATGTCTTCACGACTCTTCACAACAGATTTTTAAAAATATTTTATATTATTAAAACTACTATTGTATTATATCTATAAAGACAAAATAATTATTATTATTTTCCTCTATGTGCAAAAATACAGTCAAATAAATTTGTGCTGAGTAGTACAAAAGGAATTTATGAGAAAATAATAGTGTTATAATTTTAAAAGCATTATAAATTAAAATAGAACAATTTAGAGGCAGAAATGCTACTTTGTTTGTTAACACTTGAATTAAATGTATTATAGTAAGTAATATACAGGTGTCCCAGCTGACGCGGTTTCTTTGATAATTTGTTTATTTCACAGTATAGAGAAAAAAGTTTCAAATAAAAGTTGTCCCTATTTAAACGACGCATTGCTGGAAAATATTTTCAAATATACAGGTGTCCCAGTTATAGAAAAAGCGTAAGTAACTTTATTATTTTAAATAGATCACCCTATATATTATTTTTTTTTAGATTCTACATATTTTAAGTAACTTTTTTTTAAAAAATATATAAAAAATGAGATTCAAAAATATCTATAAAGTAATAGAAAAATTGAAACATACATGAGTGGGTAAAAACCTCACCAGTTTTGTATAATACAAAAGTATTTTTAATAATATAAAATATTACTAAAAATCTGGTGTGAAGAAAACAATACAAGTTCAATATTAATATTTTTGTGAATGTATCCTTCTCCAGAGACGAAGATACGTATTTATTCTTTCTACAGATTCCACAGTACACCCCTGCTGGAGAAGGATGCCTTCACAAAAAGAACAACTTCGCTATCTCACAGATATAATTAAGACCGAGCGTTGAAGTACATTCAGTGTTGCATATTAGCGAACGACAAAGCACTCGCTCTGTCCACATAACAAATGTAGAACTAACGAAGTGTTTCCAAAGATGGCACTGCCGTATCTCTAGAAACTGTATTATTCATGTCTTCACGACTCTTCACAACAGATTTTTAAAAATATTTTATATTATTAAAACTACTATTGTATTATATCTATAAAGACAAAATAATTATTATTATTTTCCTCTATGTGCAAAAATACAGTCAAATAAATTTGTGCTGAGTAGTACAAAAGGAATTTATGAGAAAATAATAGTGTTATAATTTTAAAAGCATTATAAATTAAAATAGAACAATTTAGAGGCAGAAATGCTACTTTGTTTGTTAACACTTGAATTAAATGTATTATAGTAAGTAATATACAGGTGTCCCAGCTGACGCGGTTTCTTTGATAATTTGTTTATTTCACAGTATAGAGAAAAAAGTTTCAAATAAAAGTTGTCCCTATTTAAACGACGCATTGCTGGAAAATATTTTCAAATATACAGGATGTCCCAGTTATAGAAAAAGCGTAAGTAACTTTATTATTTTAAATAGATCACCCTATATATTATTTTTTTTTAGATTCTACATGATATTTTAAGTAACTTTTATTGAGACCTACCTATACCTATGTGCTTTTGTTTTCGAGAAAATAAATATTTTATCAAAAATTTTGTAATTGCAGCGCTCTCGTTAATGAGCTATAGGAATTGGAACTAAAAGAATAGTTATTTCTATGAGGTTATTAATTATCTGTGGTATTTTTACGCGAAACAGTTCAAATTAAAGATGCAATTTATCGTATCAGCTGATGTCCTAGTGTTGCGTAAATTTGCCTATAGATGGCATTAGGAGGGCGTTTCGCTAAATCAGCGGGAATTGTTTTGACATAAACCGGGATATTATTTTTAAATACAAGTCATTTTGAACTAGTTATAGATCTGTAGTATAGCAATATATATATATATATATATATATATATATATATATATATATATATATATATATATATATAATATTTTCGTGACCTTGGTATAAATGGTAAATTCAATCAGTTGGCGATTAAAGGTCTGGTTTACTTCAAAGTATATATATTTAAAACAACCCTACATGTTTCGGCAATGATGCCTTTATCAAGGATATAAAATATAAAATCATTTTATATTTTATATCCTTGATAAAGGCATCATTGCCGAAACATGTAGGGTTGTTTTAAATATATATACTTTGAAGGAAACCAGGCCTTTAATCGCCAACTGATTGAAATTACTATATATATATATATATATATATATATATATATATATTGTAAACCTAATCAGTAGGCGATTAAAGGTCTGTATATTACTTCAAAATATATGTATTTAAAAAACTCTACATGTTTCGGCTGTGTACGCCTTTATCAAGAGAATACAAAATATGAATGACAGGATATAAATGTCAAGTAATTAAGTTGCTATGGTTTAAATTATTCAAAGATACATTCTAGTAATAATAATAAATCATGCCTTAGTATTCCAAAAAATAGATAGCAAGGTGTGAACATATGTGTTGTTCGCTGCTAGCAATTTGTGTCTCCTTCTGGGTATGAACTTGTGTGTTGGTTGCTGCTGGCAGCTTGCGTCTCTCTATGGGTGTGAGGTTTTGTGTGAGAGCGTAAGCGTAGGGTTTTGTATGTCGGTGCGTTCGTGCGTGTGTTTAGTGACCGGTCGCATGAATTTAGAGAGGTCGGATAACCAGCCGTTGCGTAGGGCTGCCAACCCTTTCCCGGCAACTTCTTTACAATTCCGTGCAGTACTTCGACGGCCTGGCCCCCGCCCCAACGAGGCAAGGCGCAGACAGGCGAAGCGCACCCTGTGCGGGGTTGCTCATCGCTAACCAAGGGAACACTCTTAGTGGCTACCTCGGTCGACGATGGTCACACTTGTGCCATCTTAACGTTTTCCGCCGAAGGGGGGGCATAGCACACACGTCGAACGTGTGTGTGCTGTTAACGGCAGCCTAGCCAGGATGCCGTTAAGATGGCACAAGTGTGACCATCGTCGACCGAGGTAGCCACTAAGAGTGTTCCCTTGGTTAGCGATGAGCAACCCCGTACAGGGTGCGCTTCGCCTGTCTGCGCCTTGCCTCGTTGGGGCGGGGGTCAGGCCGTCGAAGTACTGCACGAAATTGTAAAGAAGTTGCCGGGAAAGGGTTGGCGGCCCTACGCAACGGCTGGTTATCCGACCTCTCTAAATTCATGCGAGCGGTCACTAAACACACGCACGAACGCACCGACATACAAAACCCTACACTTACGCTCTCACACAAAACCACACACCCATAGAGAGACGCAAGCTGCCCGCAGCAACCAACACACAAGTTCATACCCAGAAGGAGACACAAATTGCTAGCAGCGAACAACACATATGTTCACACCTTGCTATCTATTTTTTGGAATACTAAGGCATGATTTATTATTATTACTAGAATGTATCTTTGAATAATTTAAACCATAGCAACTTAATTACTTGACATTTATATCCTGTCATTCATATTTTGTATTCTCTTGATAAAGGCGTACACAGCCGAAACATGTAGAGTTTTTTAAATACATATATTTTGAAGTAATATACAGACCTTTAATCGCCTACTGATTAGGTTTACCATATCATACCAAGGTCACGAAGTTATTATTATATATATATATATATATATATATATATATATATATATATATATATATTATAATAAAAATATTAATTGAATATTTATTGAAGACACTAATTTTAATTCGTTACATTTCTGGTATTGGAATTTTTTAGATGGTTGGAAGTCTATTATATTTGTATTGTTTTTTTAATTTAAAGTGTCAAATCTATAATTAAATTTCAAAAGTATATGACTTTCTTACATTTACTAAAATTATAGAACTATGTAAATCTAGTTAATTTTGTATACTATTGTTAATGTTTGGTATTATCAAAGGTTATGTGTGAAGGAAAATTTAATTGTAAACCAATAAGTTCATAATAGTAATTAAGAATCAAAATTATAGTATGTATATGTTAAATATTTTGGAAAATTCTATATAACTAAACTTGACCAATGAACTTCAAGAACAGAAAAAGCTGTTGGGTTGCCATAGTGATTATTGAAACAATTGGGGGAAGAATTTTTGCACTTAAATTAATGGAATGTGTTTTGGATAAAAACGAATTTTTTTTAAAATATAAAAACAAGTATAATTTATATTACATACCAAGATTTGAACTGTTTTCATTTTAAACTCCGTTATCAATTAATGAGCCGCAAAAGACGTGTACCAGCTTTAGAAAAATATTGGGAAACATTAGTTTCCCTTAGTGGGCCTTATATTACCGGGATTGGGACCGGTGATCCTAACTTTCGAGATCTGCCAGTATGGTGACCGTTATTCCTGAAGTTAAAATATACCAGCCGTACGTCAGGGAAGAAAGACCTAATTCCAGTGACTAGACGGATAATTGTGATAGAATATTGAGCTAAGTTTTTTATTATTTGTATTTTTTTTTTTTAAGTAAACAGATACATTTACTTACCGAAGGTAGATAAAGATCCCTTTAATGACCATTTTGTTTAAAACTTTGTAAGTAGGAAGGTTATATACAAATTCATTTATTCAGCGGTTTGATTTATTTGTTTATGTAGCCTAGTATGTGTTTCATTTTCGTAAATTCAAATTTTAACCTATAAGAAATTCCACATAACCAATAAATTTTATAATTTTAATTTTCAATAAAATAAATTGTTAATCTATTGTTGATTCCGAATGTTTTGTTAAATATTTACCTAATATATTGTGCCAAATTAAATATTCACATATAAAGATAAGAGTTTCCTTTTAATAAACGGAATTTAAGAACCAAGACAAGTCGTTTCAATTCAATTAGTTTATGATATTAATACTGAGTTAACATACCTTTTAATTTCTTTGTCAGACAGAATCTTCACGACCCTGGAGATATCAGAGGACTCATGTTCATTGTTTTATAGTAAATTACAAACTTTCTTTACGGCCAAAACACTATCTGGTTGTACATGTTATGATTATTAACAACAAACATTTATATTCATTGCACCTGCGCAGAAGTGAATCAGAATGCGGGGGTAAAAATTAGAATTTTAAATTCATTTTCTGCTTTAAAGTTTAATATTTTGTCTTTAAAAACACTTTTAGTAAACGTTTGACTTAAAGATTATTATAATATATATATATATATATATATATATATATATATATATATATAAATAATAGACTTTTTTATTGGTTTAGCGACCTTTAATGACTTTTAATGTTTTCTTCTTCGACGTTTCGACTCTTATTATTTGAGTCTTTTTCAAGTAACGATTTATTCTGTTTCAACACTCATATTGTGCACATGTGTTGTCGGAAATTGTCCGAGCCATTTTTAGGGAGACGACCGCTCCGTTTCGAATATTTTGTGTGACTTTTCCCTAAAAAGGGCTAGGACAATTTCCGACGACACATGTGCACAATATGAGTGTTGAAACAGAATAAATCGTTACTTGAAAAAGACTCAAATAATAAGAGTCAAAACGTATATATATATATATATATATATATATATATATATATATATATATATATTGTTGTAGTTCTTCTGATGCTCATAATTTCTTTCATTTAAATGATTTCTTGGACAGAAATGTTATATCTGAAATTTAATGTTTTTAAAAATATATAATTTAATAGCCAAATTTCTGTATAATTTATGTGAAATCATAATTAGATTTAGCAATATTGATAACGTATATAATTGTAATTTGCATTCTTTTTATTGTTGTTACTTGCTTTTTAATTAAATTTTTAGATTATATTTTATGTTTTCGTGATACTAAATCTGATTCTGATCTTTTTTTTTTTTGTTGTAATCGAACTGCTATAATCGTTACTGTATATTACGTGTCTAATTAACTTTTATTTCTAAATTTGTAATTGCAATTACGTGAGATATGCCCATTAACCTTTTGAACAATCAGTCAGAGTTATTTTTATCTCTGGCTCATGTAAGATTTTCTTTAAAGAAACACTTTAAATTTTTCCTTACTAAATTGTCAAAATGACTTTTAATTTAACTTTTGAACTTACTGTATTTATTCCAAAGAAAATCTGATTCAAAAATGTAAATTTTCTAATGGGAGTCATGACAATAAAAAAAAAGGGATAAATAAGATGTTTTTTTTTGCACGGAATTGGTGAAGATTGTTATATTTAAAGTTATCTCTTCAAGTTTATTAATTTTAAAGTAAAAACCATAAGAATTCGATAAAAAGTAGTGTTTTATTAATAAAATATTGGGAAATACCTTGCTGTTAGAATTCTCTACGAGTGGATTATTCCCAGGAATCCTTATATACAGTTTTGAACGTTATATCCTCGTCACAGTTATTATTTGCATTTATGCAGAGTTTTTGATGGAGTTTCCAGTAATTACATTGGATTCTGAGGGATAAATTACACCTTCCCTGTTTATTATATTAACACATAACCTTGCTGAAACCTACGTTCACCAGGATCATAAGCCGTTCTATATTAGGATCATTTCTACTAGATGTGACAAACCAGATTATCGTGATCTTCCACAACTGTAACTGACGATCTACATCGTGGTTTTTAATATCATCCAGAAGATACACGTACTTCAGGTTTATTGTTACTGTTTATACCAATAGTACAGGTATTTCATACTTTGTTGTCTGTAATTTTCCTCAAGATATAACATTTCTCACAAGTCTTAAACATTTAATTAATACTCACGTAATTCCAAAATAATAATCACTTTTCTATAATGTTTATATTTGCAATATAAAAATCTTTAATAATTGATGCACTAGGATAGATCTTGTTTTATGTTAATTTGGGGTAGGCTTCCCATTTTACAGTATAATATAGGGAGTAACATACTCACCTAACATATTCAATTTGTATCTTGTTTTATTTATTTAAGAAAATACAACAGTTTAATTCTTAAATATATTTATTACAAACATATACATATTCGTATTATTTTGTGTACTTAATTCCTGATATCCGAACATCCGGATCCCGCCTATAGACCCGAAGATTAAGCAGTCTCAGCTCCTATTTCATTTAGTTTTCCTATTTATTTATTTTTCTATAATTAATATTCATTCTCATAATTATTATCCCGGGTCTTTTATATTTATTACAAAATTGGCGCCCAACGTGGGGCAATTTAACGGTTGTTTAGATAGAGGGTGTTGAGTACATAGAATAAAGGTAATTTATTAATTTAAAATATCTTATATTATTGACATAACGACATTAATAGGGAGTTGTGTGTGGTGTGTTCTAATTCTACAAAATATTAATAAAGAAAACGTCGTTATATTTATTTATTGACTATCTATAATACAAATATTTACAATATAGTATCATATTTTTAATAACACTTTTCGTTATTCATATAATAAATTTATTTGCGAATAATATATTAATATTTATATCTCTTCGACTATGGAAACAAGATCTCGTTCAGGATCTAGTATGGAAAGATCTGATGATGGTCAGGAGAAAGGGGAAGGAGAAAGATCGACTATACCAGTAACTAAATCTGTTCGTGAAGAAATGCCAACAGACCAGATGAAGGTTTTGTTTGAAGCAATCATGGGAATTAAAAGTACGAATGAGAAGATAGAAAAGAATCAACAAGATATGAGGGAGGAAATAAGGATAATGAAGGATGAAAATCAACAAGATCTTAAAGAAGAAATGAAGATGATAAACGAGAAAATAGAACAGAATCAACATACTCTTAAAGAAGATATGAAGATAATGAATGAGAAAATGGAACATAACATTAATACTAAACTAGAGGATACAATTAATTTACAAAATAGACTATGGGGATTACTTTTGAAGGATTCCGAAGAACGTATTCAGGCAAATGTGGAAATAAAATTGTCTTTACAAAAAGAAGAGGTTACCACAATTATTAACTCGAATAAAGACGTTCTGGAGGAGCAGATAGTTAAACATCAGGAGAAATGTTTGCAGAATTTTAATACAGTCAATCTAAGGTCTTTGGAGTACGAAGATATTTACAATAAAGAGATCAACGCGGTGAAGAATAATTTACAGGATTTGTTGAGGGATCAGTGTAGCAACAAGGATTTTATCGACACTGAAATAAGGAGTATGAGGGATACTATTAAACAAAGATTAGTAACAACAAACTATCAATCTTATGGTCTACCGCTGCTGAGAGTTGAAAATTTAATTACTTTTAATGGCAACGTTAACATAGTACATCCGATGACTTATTTAACTTCAATGGTGAGGTATTTAGAAGATATACCAGATCAAAAACAGCGGTTATATATACCGAGAGCTACCCTGAAGAATAGTGCATTAGATTGGTTTATGCGCATAGAAGAACATTGCGCTGATCTTAATAAATTTGTTGACCTTTTCAAAAAGAATTTCTGGGACGAAACTCAGCAGAATCGTGCCAAGATTCGCTTACTTACAGGGAAGTATAGATTGGGATCAACATCACGAGAGGCGTATGCTTCAAAGATATATAATAGTTGTAAATATGTCCCTGATTTGGACGAAGCTTCAATAGCGCGACAGCTTTTGAATCACTATATTCATACGGATACGCACGCGATTATTTGCCAGAGGGTGAATGATATGGATTCGTTGATGGACATTCTTAGGAGGTTGGATGATTATTCCGAGAATAATCAGAGAATAGGTGATAATAACAATTTTAGAGGTATGTATAATCGAAATTATAATTTTAATAACCCTATGAATATGAACCGAACTTTTAATCAACCTGATCTTCATAATAATCAGACTAATAATCATGTTATGGATAATCTTCGTCACAATTATAATAATAATAGAGCTCCATTTAATATTTATAACAGGAATTTTAACTCACGTCCCCAGAATTTTAATAGAAATGATATTCATCAAAATTCCAATTTCCCACAACCGTCAAATAATAGATCTTATAATAATAATTACAATAATTTTAATCGTTCTTCATTTAATAATAATAATAATTTCGGTCATAATTTAAGAAATAACCATTTTTCTAGAAAAACTAAATATAATGATAATTTTAATTCGAGAGGACGTGGACATATTAATAATATACAACGAAGACATAGATCTTTGTCACCAGAACCCGAATTTACCAAAAAAAAAACTTCGATAAAAAAACAGGACTTATACAACAATCCGATTCCCAGTACCAGCACGACAAACATTTAAGTCGGATCGACTGTAACATACCACATAAATTTAACAATATTTCTTTTTATCAAAACCCCGAAGAATTTATTTCTGTTTTATTGGCGAAGTTTGCAACAGCTTTCAAAATATCATAGCCGTTCTTTTTATGTCATTCTACGTCATTTTGATGTATCGGACGCTTCGTTGCGTGAAAGTGCGACAGACTTCTCTCTTAGCACGGGAACGATTTTCTGAGAATAATTGGCATTATTGGCGAAGTTTGCAACAGCACGTCTTCCAAAATATCATAGCCGTTCTTTTCATGTCATTCTACGTCATTTTGATGTATCGGACGCTTCCTTGCGTGAAAGTGCGACCGACTTCTCTCTTAGCACGGGAACGATTTTCTGAGAATAATTGGCATTATTGGCGAAGTATGTACTAAATTATACGTATCGAACAAAGGTAAGGCGTGGCGCACAGCCTCCCAAAGTGACCCCTGTTGGTAAAATGAACAGAAATATAATTTTTTGTATGTATTTATATTTTTTAGTATACAATATACCTATAACTTTATTATTATAATTTAGTTAAATTTACGGCAATTGCCACGATTTGTAACAAGAATTTGATTATAAAAATTAATCGGAATCAAATTTCAAAAATTGCGGTGGCAACTCAATTATTTACATATCCTGATAATAGTTTAAAAGCATAGATTTTTTTTAAGCCAACGAGTTCTAAATATAGCTTTTTTATCCCTTTTTTCGAATACTCTTACGCGTTTTGTTAAGAAAAGTTGGCATCCCCTATAAAATGACAATTGATTGAAATTGTCAATTAGAAGAGTGTGTTACTTAACAGAAATAGTGCTAAAAATAAAAGCTTGTGTAAAATGTGTAAAAAAAATTACCGCAAACCTAGGACAGAAGTTATATTTAATTGGCCATGATGAAAGTCAAATCATTGGTGCCAAGTTACCATCAAAGTACACAAAGTAAAATTAAATTTATGATCAAGTGCCCACCTTGTCGTGAAGGAAGTAGAAATTATGTGGAATAAGGTTCGAGTTCCAACAAAGGGAACGGATAAAAATATTATAAAAGTAGAGGCGTTATACAAAGAATGGAAGAAATTGCTTAAGTCGAGCAAACGCCACTCATCACTGCAAGAAAAACGCGAAAAAGAGTTTACAGATAAACTAGATGATTTATTTGATATTGCCCACGCAAATGCCTTAGAAAAAATGAAAATTGAGGAAGATAAGTTGTTTCTTATCAATCAAAGAAAGTAAGGACGTCCCGGATCAATGGCAGGTGCCAGTTGCGTTCTTCTCAGCAGAAAAAAATTCGTCGGCAAGAGGAAGAGAAGCGTAGGCGTGAAATTTATGAAGCTAAATTGCATGGTATGTATTAGGATATACAATAAATCAAACTGAAGTGCTAAAATGTAAATGGTAAATGTAAAAAAAAAATTTTTGAAAAAAGTATGTATTTAGTGCCTGATTTTGTATTATGTGCCAGCTATCAAAACATTTGGAAAATTTGTGTAAAAATCACTCAAAAATAAAATATTTTTCATGTTCATTTCTAGATGATGTAATTGCTTGCTATAAAGTTTTTTTTTTAATTTTTGTTCGAGATTGTCAAATTTTTTTTCGGATGTTAATGTTACTAATGCCTTATCAAACATTTCTTCCAGAAAATAAGTCGAACTGAACTTCAATGTAACCGATAGTG
This sequence comes from Melolontha melolontha, assembly GCA_935421215.2. Taxonomy (NCBI): domain Eukaryota; kingdom Metazoa; phylum Arthropoda; class Insecta; order Coleoptera; family Scarabaeidae; genus Melolontha; species Melolontha melolontha. The sequence continues at coordinate 97,351 of OW285244.1, read as the reverse complement.
AAGATGAAATAACTGAGCAGTTTGAGTTTGATGTTACGAAGGCGTCGGAAGATGAATCAGGACCAAGTAAACCTAAAAGAAAACGAGGTAAAATAAATTTTGTAACGGCAAACCTTGTAACAGTTTTGGACAAATGTAAAGTTAGTGACCTGTGCGAATACTTGTAGCAACCGCTCAAGCTCTAAATTACGAAGTAGATGAGTTAGTAATAAATAAAACTTCTATTCGCAAAATCCGTTCAAAACTTCGAGTTGAAACTGGACAAAGAATTAAAGACAAATTAGATGAAGAAGAAATTCGTAGCATTATAGTTCATTGGGATGGTAAAATTTTGCCAACGTTAATAGGAAAATAATCTATTGATCGGATTCCAGTAGTTATATCATACAATGGCAAGGAACAATTACTTGGAATCCCAGCAATATCATCTGGAACGGAAAAGCAACAAGCGGAAGTAGTGTATGACCTATTGCAAGAATGGAACCTAATTGAAAAAGTAGAAGCTTTATATTGCGATACCACAGTTTCTAAATTAGGCCGAGTTTAAGGCACTTGTGTTCTTTTAGAGCAAGCGATCGGACAAGATCTTTTATATTTACCATGCCATCATCACATATATGAAATAATTTTAAGAAGTACTTTCGATGAAAAAATGCAAACATCATCAGGGCCTAACGTACAAATATTTAGCAGATTTAGAGACGCTTGGGTCAAAATTGACAAAATTAACTTTATAAGTGGTGTTGAAGATCAGAAAGCGAAGGATGCAGTTGGGAGTGTATCCAAGATTATAAAATTTGCATCTCAAAATCTTGAAGTAAGGCAACCATGATTATAGCATTAAAGCATGATTATAAAGAGCTTCTTCAATTAATTATAGTTTTTCTTGGTTTTCAGGAATTTACCTTCAAAAAGCCTGGAGCATTTTATCACGCTCGTTGGATGTCGAAAGTTATTCATTGCCTTAAATTATATTTATTTCGAAACGAATTTAAAATGACACAATTGGAGATAACTTCGTGACATTTGCATCTTTCTTGTAAGGGTGTATTTAACCCTGAAATGCTATTTGGGGTACACATGTACCCCAGCCTTCTTAAAAAATCCCGCTAATCGAAAATAGATGGAGCTGCGCTCGCGGGCTTTTGAGTAGTTTCAGCACACGATGCGACAGTTCATGTGCGATATTGGTGAAAGACAGCGCCTTTGCATCTTTGAGATATTTGATAGTTGGGGTACATGTGTACCCGAGTGTAGCAGAATAAGACTGTATTAAATTTATTTTCGCTTGTAAGTATATATTTATTTTACTAAATTATTTGATTATTAATGTTTTTACTGTATAGTTTATGCTATTTTTTAATTTAGTTGTTTTTTAGATCACGCAAGTAATGGCTTCTCGAAATAAGATTTTCGATTTAACAAATCCTGATGATCTAGCTGAAATACACCGTATTCTTTATGATTCTGATTCCGAGGGTTCTCAGGACGAGATCGATGAGGACGATGTTATTATACCAGATTTTTGAGAGGACCTCGAAGAGGACAAAGAGTCTGAAACTGAAGACGACCCAATAGTTTCCTCTATTCCAGTCCAACCTCAGGATCCCTTACCACCCGTCTATGATTCTGAGGACGATGTACCCTTGGCACAGATACAGCTTGCAGACCAAGATAAGGTTAAAGTTTTCAAGGTTTCCACCAAACTAAGGGGCAAAAATGGATTCAAATGGTCAGGTGTGGAAAGAAGCAGTTCATCGTACACCAAAAATAAATCTTGTTATTAATAAATAAAACACACATAAGATGTTTTAGATTTACACTTTATTAATAAAATAACGACAGCTGTTTCGCTAACACAGTAGCTTCTTCAAATTCAACTTAAGACTAGAGTCTTAAGAGTCTCTAGAGTCTGTGTTAGCGAAACAGCTGTCGTTATTTTATTAATAAAGTGTAAATCTAAAACATCTTATGTGTGTTTTATTTATTAGTGATATGGATTTACATCAAGCAAAGGTCGAAACAATTAAAGAAATCTTGTTATGCATTTACCCGGAAATAAAAATGAATCAAGACAAATACAATCAGGAATAGAAGCATGGCAATTATGTTTCACCAGAGAAAATCTGGATTCGATAACAGAACATACCAACAAAGAAATAAAAATTCATAGATTGAAATATGACAAAGAAATGGATAATAGTGATACAGAAGATACACCAATAGCTAATAAACCTTCCTACACCAGAGACACAGATAATGTTGAAATGATGGCTCTCTTTGGTTTATTCTATTATGCCGGCGTAATGAAGATGAATGGAGTATTTATAAAAGAACTCTTTGATAAAGACAATGTTATACTCATATTTCGAGCAACAATGCCCGAAGCACGTTTTAGATTTTTAGTAAACTGCCTCCAGTTTGACGATAAAAACGCCAGAGCTGAAAGAAGAGAAATCGACAACCTTGCAGCATTTCGAGAAGTTTTTGAGAGATCTATAAACAAAATGAAAAACTTATATGTACCTTCGGAGTACACCACAATTGATGAACAATTGGTTGAATTTCGTGGCCGATGTCCTTTCAAAATGTATATTCCTTCAAAACCCGATAAATATGAGATTAAAATTGTGATGTGCTGTGATGCTAAAACGGCTTATGTACTCGACGCTGAAGTTTATATAGGCAAAAACTCCACACCATCTAATATTCCTGTTGCCAAGTATTATTGCGATAAACTTACCACTTCTTTTCAAGGAACCAATAGAAATTTGACAATGGACAACTGGTTCACATCTGTGCCGACGGCAAAAAACCTTTTAGATAAAAAAATTCCAGTTGTAGGTACACTGAAGAAAAATAAAACAGAAATTCCTCCATCATTCTTGGACCTCAAGGAGAGGCAGATAAACTCCGCCATGTTTTGCTATAGTGAACAACTTACATTATTATCATATTGTCCACCAAAAGCTAAGAAAAAAAATGTTATCATGCTTTCAACAACGCATGGTCAAGGTGATGAGTCAAATACCACCAAATTACCAGAAATTATAGAATTTTATAATTCCACCAAGGCAGGAGTGGACACTTTGGACCAACTGTGCCACATTTATTCTAATAGTAGAAAAACACGCCGTTGGCCATTATGCCTGTTTTATAATTTGCTAAATATTGTGGGATATAACTCGTTGGTACATTTAAGAGGTTCGAATGCACCAAATAAAGAAATTGTCAAAAACAGAAGATATTACCTGAAAAAAACTTGCACTTGATTTAGTGAAACCTCATATGCAAAGTCGCTTGCAAACTTCAACTATGAGGCGTGAACTCCGTCAAACTATATGCAATGTACTAAAAATAACCCCTCCAGTAGAAGTACTAACAAGGCCACCTGCTACCACCGGTAGATGTTCATTTTGCCACAGAAACCAAGACCGAAAATCGAGGGTCAACTGCGATATATGCAGAAAATTTATTTGTTTACAACATCAAAAGAAAATTTGTCCAACTTGTGCGGAGTGATAATAAAATACTATTTTGCTGAATAAACCCAAATGTAGAAAGTTATTTTAACTTGTTTTTGCGTTATATTTAAATAAACACATTTATTGACAAAAATTATCTAACTTTTATTTGGGGTACACCTGGATCCCACTGTAGCAGATTAAGTCCTGAAAATAAGTGTAGCGTTCCAGGGTTAAAAAAATGGATATAAGCACCAGTTGCAGCAGAAGCCCCTATGTAGGATTTAAGATTGCTAAAAGATTTACATGCTTATAAAATTGTTGATGAGAAGATTAGTCTTGCTTCACTAAGAAAATTATGTAATCATTTGTGGTATTTAACCCCAGAAATAGCAGCGTTGTCTTTTTATGATCCAAATGTTACATATGAGTCGAAGAATATTATGGTGCAAGCTCTGGATAACCCTACTGATTGCGAATTAAAAAAATTGATTGTAACTCCTCATACTATAAGCCAGTTATCTTAATAAGAAGATCGAATATTTTATAACCCAAAAATCACATTTTTTTTAAAGGTTTGGTATTCCAACGGACTTTTTAACAAAATATCCAAAGGAGTGGGTAAATGAACCTAGTTTTAACGTTGGCCAAAATATCGTTGGAAATATGAATGTTGTTAATGACTCGACAGAACGAGCAGTTAAGCTAATGGAAGATTTTAATTTAGTGTTATCCAAAGATGAAGAAGAAAAGCAATTGATAGTGCAAATTGTTACGGATTATCGGAAACTAGCCCAATGTGAACAAATATTCTCTTTTGGAATAAAATAACATATAAATAACTAAAAACAAAGCATTTTGATTTATCCCTTATCAGATAGAGATCTTGTAACATTATCAAATCTGTGGCTATAAGGAAGAATTGAATTTTTTATGTTTTTTTTCTATTTATTAACTTTGTTTTCCGAAAGTAAACCATTCTTCTCTCTTTTTATTAATTTTCATTCATTTTCTGAAGGAATATGTCACCATATATGTATATAAATACATAGATTTTACTTTTTGTTTTACTTTGTATTCTAGTCCTTAAAAATTTGGCTTTAAATGAAAACCAGAGAAGCTTTAAGATAACATCGTCTCAAGGAAATTTAAAATATGTTAAATTAAAGCCAAATATTTTTCAAGTCATATTTTTTAAATACACATATTTTTTAGTATAAGTAAATATATTTTTTACAACCAAGAAAATTTTATTTTTAATATTTTTGAACCAAATTTCAAGAGAGATGCGCCACGTCTTAACCTCGCCCAATCATGATAATTTTTTGCACACCGTATTTTTATACTATAACGAACATATATATTATAATAATCTTTAGCAGCTCACGTTGGACCGTCAAAATATACTAATATTTGAGTCAAGCCAAACGTTGGAGTGCCAAAATATAATAAATCTTTAAGTCAAACGTTTACTAAAAAGTGTTTTTAAAGACAAAATATTAAACTTTAAAACAAAATGAATTTAAAAATTCTAATTTTTACCCCCGCATTCTGATACACTTCTGCGCAGGTCCAATGAATATAAACATTTGTAGTTAAATATAATAACCTCTATAACCAAATAGTACTTTGGTCTTAAAAGAAAGTTTGAAACTTAATATAATTTGAAAAAAAAAAAAACAACGAACATGAGTCCTCTGATATCTCCAGGGTCGTGAAGGTTCTGTCTGACAAAGAAATTAAACGGTATGTTAGCTCAGTATTAATATGATAAACGAATTGAATTCAAACGACTTGTCTTGGTTCTTAAATTCCGTTTATTAAAACGAAAATCTTATCTTGATAAGTGAATATGTATTTAATTAGGTACATTTACCAAAACATTCGGAATAAACAATAGATTAACAATTTATTTTTATTGAAAATTTAATTATAAAATTTATTGGTTATGTGGAATTTCTTATAGGTTAAAAATTGAATTTACGGAAATGAGACACATACTAAGCTACATAAACAAATTGATTCTGATAAATCAATAGCTGAATAAATGAATTTGTATATAACCTCACTACTTACAATGTTTTAAACAAAATGGTCAATAAAGGGATCTTGATCTACCTTCGGTAAGTAAATGTATCTGTTTACTTAAAAAAAAATACAAATAATAAAAAACTTAGCTCAATATTCTATCACAATTATCCGTCTAGTCACTGGAATTAAGTCTTTCTTCCCTGACGTACGGCTGGTATATTTTAACTTCAGGAATAACGGTCACAATCCTGGCAAATCTCGAAAGTTAGGATCACCGGTCCCAATCCTGGTAATATAAGGCCTTGTAATGTTTCCCAATATTTTTCTAAAGCTGGTACACGTCTTTTGTGGCTCATTAATTGATAGCGGAATATAAAATGAGAACAGTTCAAATCTTGGTATGTAATATAAAATATACTTGTTTTTATATTTTTAAAAGAAAATTCGTTTTATCCAAAACACATTCCATTAATTCAAGTGCAAAAATTCTTCTCCCCAATTGTTTCAATAACTCACTATGGCAACCCAACAGCTTTTCCTGTTTTTGAAGGTCATTGGTCACTTTAGTTATATAGAATTTTCCAAAATATTTGACATTTATACAATAATTTTCATTCTTAATTAATATTATGAACTTATTGGTTTACAATTAAATTTTACTTCACACATAACCTTTGAAGTATACAAAATTAGCTAGATTTACATAGTTCTATAATTTTAGTAAATGTAAGAAAGTCATATACTTTTGAAATTTAATTATAGATCTGACACTCTAAATTAAAAAAAAAACAATACAAATATAATAGACTTCCAACCTTCTAAAAAATCCCAATAACAGAAATGTAACGAATTAAAGCTAGTGTCTTCAATAAATATTCAATTAATATTTTTATTATAATATACCTATATATATATAAACATACCTATATACGACAAAAGATGAACAATAATATAGCTTAATGCTTAAGTAACTACATATCATCCAGGAAAATATATCTCTGATATGTCTACCACCATTTTTACTCATTCGGTAACTAGACCCTTTAACCACCACATTAGTAATACATTTTGGTTTAGAAAATGTAGCGGCGCCCCTGGAAGCAAACCTCGGTACATTGACGTGAATCTGTCCAAAAACAATGCACAATCAATTCGATTATTGATCCAATTTCACAAGAAATCAACAGTCGCCACCATACGATGCAAACACAAGGTTACCATGTCGTACTCCAACAGAAGTGTATCGTAATCAATGTCCCTGGAGGTATAAATTCCATTCCTTTTTTAACTAAAAAATTTCGAAAGTCATTTCTGAATCTTTTGCACCTGTACATTCTGGTTGAAATAAATCGGGTTACAAACGATATATTGCCGTGAATTTTACCTCGTTATGATTAAAGTAAAATAAATGTTTATGTGGAAGTTATTCAAGCATATTTTTATTTGAACTCTGTATAGCGCTTGGGTATCTAAGGCGATATTTTAGTTTTTAAGTAACTAGGCCTAGCATCCAAAGTAAACGTAAGGAAATAATACAACAAGAGGTAAATTGTTAATAATACTTTTATTGTTTATTTGTATGTTCACAAGTCATTTTGTTTTAAATTAAAATATTTCATTCTTAACTTAAAACATAAATTATCAACACAAAGTTTTTTGTATACATTTTATTTAACTGACGTATAATTTTGGATCATTTGTCTTGGATTTGATTGAATCTCTTAAAATATCTCATTTAATTAACTTCATTGACAAAAGGGGGTATTTGCCCTCCTAATGTTGAGCTTAGTACTCCAGGTGTAGCTCTATTTTGAAATATGGATTTCTGGCTTCTACTGATATTTATTTCAAAATCGAATGTGTTATTCAGCGTCTATTTAAGTGAAAGTCTAGTTCCTACAGAATAGTACGCCTACCTCCACACTGTACATATTATTGTATTTGACGTCTAATAATGAATGTATAATTAAAATCTCAATAGAACAGATATTTCGAGATTACTCGTGGAAACTTGCTTTCTACTCGTTTATCTCAAATACCTGGCTGTTGTGTTGGGGCTTAATGAATGCTGGTTCTTGTTTCATTTCAATAAAACACACTTTGTAACCTTTTAACCTTTTACTTAACTCAGGAGTAAATTTTGATATTTATATACATTAATATACATTTGGCGTTACATGCTTGGTGCCGTCTTACACCTGTGATAATCTAATTAAGTAATGTTTGTAGTACTCGATCAGTCAAGGCGTGGCCCTGGTCTTATTTGCTTTGTATTAGAAAACAAGACCTCGGTCCACCTGCTTAATTAAACACAAGCATTATTAATCGGAGGTTGCACGCTTGCACATCTGTTTACAGATAAGTAAGGACGTAGTCAAACGAGGGCACTCTAATATGGTATATAAGATGTTCTATTAAAGAACAAGAATCAATCATAGCTAGAGAGCCAGTTAGATCTCTCCTTTGACTACTGCACTATTCATTGTTATATATATATTAATTGTTAAGTTTGTTATGTGTTAAATTATTATACTACGTTAAACCAACCTTATCTGAGTATTATTTCGATGCTTATACGCATCTGCGTATCAACGCAACAATGTAGCCTCCGCAGGACCCGGCTACATTACACACCCAACTCACCCTTACTTCTAGTCAAAAAGGAACTACATATATACATTTTCTACCCCTACTCTAGCGCGGTAAAATATTTAAATTTAAAATACATAATTGTCATAACACTGGCATAAAATATACTTCAGTCGTGTATTAAAAAATAAAACTACATCGCTTACAGCGCCATCTATCATGAATTATAAAAAAATGTATCGCGCAAATCCTACGTACTTTTTCCAGTAGAATTCGAATCTGCAATAAAATATACGGGTCCCTATTTAATATTTCAATGTTGGTCCCGCCCCACCTACATCAAGATAGAGGAGAACTAATTCTAGTACTAATGTATTGGCCTCAAATGAATTATTAAATTTTGAATCTGCATATTTTTTCGTGAACTGCTTATTTATTGTGATATTCAAAGTTTCCAATTAAAAAATACATCCAATGTACGAGGATGGATTGACATAAGGTCTTCTTTCTCATGAACATTACCAACAGGGACGAATCTAATGTTCATGACGACCCAGAAAATAAGTAGCAGTCAATGGAATATCGTCGTTCTGATTCTAAATGCTCACCATTTTCTGTAATATAAAGGTTGTCATTTATACCGAATGTCTGCCGAAAGGATCAACAATCACTAAAGAATCGTATCCGTAAAGTCGGAAAGAACGAATTCTATTTTACATCGCAACAATGCCAGACCGACCGTATTGGAACGAAAATATGAAGATAATGATATTTACCGTTGTTTTACATCCACTATACAGTCCTGATTTGTCACCTATAGATTTTTGGTTGTTTTCAAAGTTAACAGAGGTACTGAAAGGTCAACAGTTTTCATCATACACAAAAGGTGTTTGCAATTGGGTCAACAGTAAACAAGAAAAGTTTTTTCATGGACTGAATGAACAAATAGATTCAGTTTTTTTGGAGAAACGTGGTGCATTAAATGGTGAGTATGTGGAAAAATAATTATATGCATTTGCATTATACTGAATTTACTTCACATTGAGACTGTTTTCACTAATTTGTATTTTCTTTATCTTATTTTATACAGTTAGATACCTTATATATTATGTGTTAGGAAATGCTTGAGCCAAAATTAAAAGACAGATTCATCATAAAAAGTTCTGCAAAAAAGCTTATTATCGGTTTTCCCCTAGTCGTATATTTAACGAGAAACATGATGTTACAAGATATACTCCAAAAATTTAGGCAACTACTGATTTAATCTCCTTTTTTTTATCAACAGTGAAGTGTTGATTAATAGTTATTTTTATATTAAGTGTGCAAAGCATAGGTTTTTTGAGTTTGAGAATGTTGAGTTTTTTGTCGAGACCGAAGGTCGGCACACAAAAAATACATTCGAAAACTCAAAAACCGCTTTACACACGTGATATAAACAACATTTTTTCTCCAATTGTAGTAATTTAAAATTGTAGATTAATATAAATAAAATAAAATGAACCTACATAATTACGGCGGCTGCGGCAATTTCGTTGAGTTGCCTTAGTTACGAGTGTAAATTATACATTAAAATTTCACAGTGAAAAAAAATCTTTTTTAACGGTGAAAAAAAAATCATTTTTTGACGGTTAAAAAATGACACTTTGCATACTGAGATTAATGAAAAAAACGTAAAAAAATATTTAAGATGTTACTTAGCAATTTAAAAATGTAAAACATTATGTCAAATTGGCAGTAATTCTGCCAAATTTAAAATGATTCAATATTCTATTAAAAAGCATGCTGGCATGTACTTTGTGTATGGTGAAAGTGGTGGAAATGCCAGGGACGCAGTTAGAAGATACGCAGAACGGTATCCTCATCGTATAATACCTAACAAAAGTAGTTTCATAGTGGTGTATCAAAGACTTCGGGAAACTGTTCGATAGTATCAAGAAACCAAGAAAAGGGATGAGGATGTGATGAAAGAATAGTGGTGGCTCTTGAGGAAAATATTCTTCAAATTGTTGAAGTAGATCCTTGAGTCAGCAAAGAGGTAGCTCGCCAAGTTGGAGTTAGTCACTGGACAGTATTGAGGACTCTTAAAGAATCTCTTTGATATCATCCTTATCATTTCGAAAGAGTTCAAAGTTTGAACAAGGACGATTTTGTCGTTAGATGTCGATTTTGCAATTGGCCGTTAACAAAAATTGAAGAAAACTCTGTTTTCGGAACAAATTTTTATAACTGACGAATGTCGTTTTACTAGAATTCCTAATTTACACAACAGGCATGTCTGGGCTGATATAAATCCTCATGCAATAATTGAAAAAAAATTTCATAGTCGATTTTCTGTCAATGTATGGGTTGGAATAATTGGCACCCAACTTATAGGCACATATGTGTTACCAAATAGTTTAAATGGAGAGAGGTATTTACATTTTTTACAAGAAGTATTACCAGGATTACTAGAAGAATTATTTGGAATTATGTAGAATAATGTGGTTCATGCATGATGGGGCCCCTGCACATTTTACTCTGCAGGTCAGAAACTTTTTAAATGAAATTTACGATGAACGGTGAATTAGACGAGGTGGACCGCATGCCTAGCTACCTCGATTACCTGACCTTAACAGCTGTGATTACTATCTTTGGGGCTACATGAAATCACTGGCCTACAAGGCTCCTGTAGAAAATGTGTGTGAAGATCTTGAAAATTTCGTTATGGCGACTATAGAATTAATAAGAAATAAGGAAAATGGACTATCTCAAGTAAATAGGCGCGGTGAAGCTTGTGTTGAAGCAAATGGTGGACGTTTCCAGCATTTCTTTTAATTTTATGAATTTTGCGTTGTTTTTATTTTTGTTAACTTAACTGAACGTTATATTGACTGCTTAAAATGTCACAGATATCATAGGCATCTGTAACAAATAAACGTGTTGCCTATAAGTAGTTTTATTGTTTGTGGCTTGTCTTTATTAGTAACAAAATAAATCGATAAGTAAATTTTGGCTAAAGCATTCCCTAACGCCCTGCTTAAATTCGATGTCAAGATCAGCAATTTCTATTTAAAAAAGGAAGAATTAAATCAAAGCAAAAGAATTAATAACAAGAAAATTGTATAAGTATGTATTGACTAAATGAGCATAAATCTTGAACATATTTTAGATTTAGAATGAGGGAGATGATATTTAAAAATGGGTTAGGAATAGAACTGTTGCTATTGTCCTTGAAAAATCGACATTTATTATTTTTTCATATGTGAAATTATATTTCTTTTATTATCTTTTTTAAAATATTTTTTTAAATATAATTCAGAAGTTTTCAGATGTTTAATAGGACCATTTTTTGGTTACTGTGTGTGTTCCTTTAAAATTGTTCCTTTTCCTTGAATTATTGATTGGAAAGTAGTCGATTTCAGTTTGCCTGAAGTTTTCGGTGAAAAAAGCCAGGTAGGGTCAGCTATGAAAAATATAGGAATTATAGTAGGTTATTCGTAAAAGCTACAAAATTGAAATCTTTTAACTAATATTCAAGATTTTGTATCACATGTGTTACTTGAAGTATTTTTAAATATACCTACAGAGTGTTCAAGAAAATGTAACGTTATTCATTTTTATATTGAACCCTCTCCATTTTTTTACATTGTAGGATTGTCCTCGATAACACGATTCCAACTAATCATAACACTTGGGGTCTAAAGTATTTAGCTTTAGATGTACCTACACGCAAACTAAATAAGAATTTTTAGTGTTTTCTAAATCATAAGTATTGCTTGATACTTATCACGTAAATCATCACTTATATAAAAACTTTTTCAATTCGAAGTGTTGGTAGGTAGTACTACAATTTCTTTTATTTCTTCTTTTGTCGTGGCTATTAAAAAAATTGTTTTTTTCTTGTTGAACAAAAAGTTAACGTGAATACTACAATCCTTAAATTTTATTACAATGTAGTTTGCGGCATTTAAAAGTCTTAATAAATAACTGTTTATTGTCAACAATGGTTGAATTAAATGAAAGAGCACGAATACAAATATTAATGATGACGGGTTTTGGTGGTAGGCCAAGAAGTCAACAGCAGCTATGTAACCTTTTTAATACATCCCAATCGGAAGCTAATTTCGCATTCTGTTTTTATCAAAACTTTAAGGTGCTTCAACATAAATGCCAGTGTTCCTCAATTTACAAAGAATTTGCAGTAAAAATTCTGTTACAAATTATGCTAAAGTGCAAGATATTGCCATATATGTAGACGAAAATCCCCATTTATCTACAAACGAGCTGGGGCAGAGGCTTAATATTAGTCGTTCAGTACGAAAAATTCTTAAAAAAGAAAAAATCCGTCCTAAGAAAATTCGCCTCGTTCAAGTCATAACTGTTGGTATTCTCACTGGATATAAGAGGCGCATACGCAACACCCCAGAAAGCTTAAGTATTTCTAAATGGTCAAAGGTATTTAGAACTTTTAAATAACCAGATATTTCGTGCATTGTAGAAAAATGGCCAAATTTCATAAAACATCTGGTTTCAGCACGATGGGGCACTCCCTCACTATTCAGTTATCATTATGAAATTTGTGACAATAAAAGATATTATTGTTGCATTCGACACACCAATTAAATTAGTTAATTCTAAATTACTGTTTAGCCATAACAGTAAAATAAATTTATTTATAAAGTTCTGTGGTTTGATTCTTTTCTGCAGAAAGTTACCTTGTTTGGGTTAAACTATGCCTGGCATTTTTTTAATAATATTCTAGTATAATAAATTGACTTATTTCTACTTTGTTGTTCTAAGATTATAGGTTGGAACGATTTTAGTGTATATAATATTTGACAGTAGTTATTTAATAAATAGTTGTATGTCATAAATTATTTTCATCAAGCCTACTTTTAAAATTTTATTAAACAAATATTTTTATATTTCCAATTTTAAATTGTGCTTTTAGTGAAAATTATCAAAATGTAACATTTAACATAGAAGCCACTGACCTGACAGCGATAACTAGTGGCTAGACGTATGCGTATACAAAGATGAAAAATTCTGTTTGTCAATTCCCATATTAATCTATTAACATTTCCCATGTGAGTCAGTCTTCTCAGTTTATCTTTTTTGTAATAATTCTGCATTCTATTTGGAGACAGAAAACGACGTAAAAAGCAAAAATATTTGTGGTTTTATAAAAAGAAACATACACAGTTTATCCATAAATATATGAAAAGAGAATAATTCATCGTAAAAAACAAAATAGATACATTAAAAAAAGTATATAAAATATGCTTTCAAACGATGTATAGTGTTCGCTTCCCATTCGGCTATTGCTTCTAGCTATACTTTCGAAGAATACTTCGTATCGGAGACTCCAAATTTATATAATGTTTCTTACATGTCATATCTTCCATGTCAAAAACATGGAAAGGAAGCCCAGTTCTTTAGAAAACATTTGAATATACTGAATAAGTATATAAAGCTAGAGACTTTATTAAGCTGATAGCAGGCCTACTAATGGAGCATTGTGAGATCGACAAACATTTGAACCTCAAGTAATGTTTTTCGTATATTACGTTTATAAAATTTTTCAGAAACTTTGGTTGAATATTTCGAAACCTATTTAATTTGTAGAAAATCTTGTGTATGTAGCGATATTTTCTGGCTCTTTAGACTACACTAGTTTCGATCTTAGGCTCGTTATTATTTTAAATTTACAGCACGCTCTTTATTATAGATTGGGAAGATTAATGTAGGATAATACTAACTAATACTCTATGAACAAACTAAATCTGAATATTTTTATTTAAACAATTATTACAAGTATAAGAAACGTGAATCATCTGAAAAGTGCCTTTCTTTTAAAATTTTTCGAAGCGGTTTAAAGACATCTCCGCCAAGTAAGGGTTTAAGAAATTTTTGATTCAAAATTTAGTAGTAATTTTAGTCATTCAGTTTCAATAAATAGTTTTCTTGTTTCTCATTGTAAACATTTTCTAAAATCCACCACATCCTTTTTGCATTATTTAATTCAGTTATTAGATCTAAGCGCGACTGTGTTATTCTGTATGGTGGTATACTGGGTGGGTCAGAAGTCACGTTATTATTTAAAAATTATATCACTCTTTTGCTATTACATATACTTTTTTTTGTTTCAGATTTAAAAAATTGAGAATTAGAACATAAATTATAGGTAAATTGACGTGTAGAAGGAGGTTTACCTTGAAAATCAGCGCTTCTTTGTTCTTACTCAGAGAGCATACATGCAACATTTTAACGAAAGAAATCCTTCGTAAAAACCAGCGATATTGGCTCTCATTCGGCGTTTTCAACAGACAGGCGCTTTCCAAGAATTTTCACGGGCTGGAAGATCCCACTCAGGTCGTTCACAGGAAAATATTGAATGAGTACGGCATAGCATTGATAAAGAGCAAGCAGATTTATAAAGATCAAGAGCTTGGTATAACTACTATACACTGCAACCCTGTAAAGACAGTCTTTACAGGGTTGCAGTGTATAGTAGTTGTGCGGAAGCGTTTATTTTACTTTACTGTGCCCCATGTGTGACTTTAATTAGTAGTTTTTCCTACTGATGATTACAACTTAGTTGTCGAAATACGTATTTAGGATACGACTAATAATTGTGGTAAGGGGTTATATACCTTTTTTAAATTTTTATTTAACCACAGTCTCCATTGAAAGAATTTTTATAAAGAAACAGATGCAATAAGGCCCAGTCAAATGCAATTTTAAAATTTTCCAGTTGCAGCAGATTTAAAAATTACTTACGATGATTACGTTTTAGTAGTGAAAGCAATAAAAAAATTACAGAACACTTCGATGTCCTTACTGAATTCAGTTGAAATTGTTGCCCACGTAGAAACTGTGCTACATATTTTAAAAGTGAAATATGAAAAATATGAAAAAAGTGTTTGTGTTAGAGATAAATGCAACACTGTATTACGTAAAAATCTTTATTTTACTAGATTAGGATAACTTTTTAACAGTGTTGCGAAAGAACCGTTGTACAAATTTAAAGACCACTTTAACTACGCGAATATTACAGCGCTAGCTGTGGAACGATCTTTTTCTGCGTATAAGAAGATATATTCACAGCAAAGAACAAATATCAAGATTCTCTGCCTAAATGCCTCGATCTACTCATCAATTAATGATCAGGGAGCGGACTCGAGCGATTGATGATTCATAGCCCATAGGCGTCTGCCTTGTATTCGCAATAGGTTTGTTTCTGTAAGCGATCCGTGAGTTTAGATCAATTTAATACTGTTGCGAGTACATAAGTAGCACGTACCTACATATGCAGTTAACATGTATCTGTTAATGCACAACAAAGCGAATGTAATAAACGGTATGGTAACCGGCGGCAACTACTGCTGAAATAAAAGTAATTCTGACAAGCGAATTGCGTATCGAGTTTTGAATAAAAACAATTTACAAAGAACAAAACTCAAAACTATGTATTTCCTGTGAAACGTTGAAAGTGTAAAACAATACTATGACAATTAAAATTTGTTCAAGATGTTCCTGTGTTAAATTAGTTCTTTTAGATGCTAAAACGTCTATAAAAATAGTAAATGTCCGTTCCACATCACAACAAGGTAGTGGGTGCGTGATTAAAATGTTGGAAAAGTGCACCATACTTCGAATGTATAGATTTTTCAATCAGCTGTGTGTATACTTGATACATTATATTCAAATCTGCTAAATTTGGCATCAATTTTTTTCTCAGCTTGTTTCCAAATTCAGAAGGTATACTTTTCATTCGATCGATAACGGTTTCTAAGTTAATTATCGAAATATCTTTTTAAATGATGAAACTAACTTATGAAAATTCGCAAAATGACCCCTGGTGTATTCACATACTCTATGTAGTGCATCCGCTCCACAGGTAACGTGTAGAATATTCGATAAGAGTGCTTTAATAACTTCCCTGTTTTTAACATATAAGCTACCACATCAGTAAAAAATAATAACATCTTGCTATCTCTTGTTATCTGATGACAGAATATTATGAATACATAGAAGTGGTATTTACGTAAAGTAGACTCATCTGGTGTATGACGATCAGTATATTTTGTAAGAAAGCTCTTGAAGACTGTATTGTTAAGCTTTTTGAATGACATATTGACCGCCATGAAAGCTTCACACAGTCCTTCGCTAAAAGTATCAGGCGCAGATGGTCATATGTTATCTTGGATGGGTTTTCGAAGAAACGTGTCTCTGCAAATTACACTTTTGTAGACGCCTTAAACTTAAGGAACAGGCATTGCAATATATCTCGGTATCATTACGAATATGCAACCAATCTGTATGGCCTCTAATCTAATTCTCCATAGTTAATGAAAATAAAGAGAAATACTAAGAACAGAAAGAAATTGACTAAAAATAAGAAACAAAAACTACTCCAAAAATAATGTAGTAAATTAAACTTAATATTTATAAAAAATTATAGGATAAATATACAATATAACAATATAAAGCGAATTTTCAAAATAATAAGCGTTGTAACCAAATAACACTGAAAGAAACGAAACGAGAAACAACCCCTTATAGAAAAGAATAAAAAATATACTATCTCAAGAACAATAAATACATATTTGTATATGCATGTAAACACGAGAATACAATTTGGAAATTAGCGGATATAATTTTTAACAACGAAGTCAACGAAATAATATATAAATGTTCCGTTTTACGGGCCACTGTTAAATTGAATTTATGAAGCAATACACACAATGTACTATTCATAACGACGGAAATAAAAACACTTGCTCGAGGAATGCAATCGAGCAAGCAAATAGTGGGGCTGTTATATACCTCAGACAACCACGTTTTATCGGGGTAATTGGTCAATCTCTCGCTTCAGTCCGTTTTCTGTTAATGAGGCTAAAATCACTCATTTTTGGTGCAATAAAAGCGTATTGCTTATACTAATTATCTAGTGTTTAAAAAATTATGAATCGATATTTAATATGTTCTCCTACTAGAGTCACTAAATGCATTAATAATTAGATAGAACTCGTTTAAAAAAGTTTGATCCGTTTTCGAATTGCAATTTTAAGCAAAATATAGAATGATAAAGGTAAAGAAAATACACACTTGATTATTTGTTTCACTGCAATTTTATTTACAAAATACGGACAAATTTGTTTCGAACTTCACAGTTCATTCTCAACTGAACAAGAAAGGTTTACTTAAAATATGAATAGATACTTTGAAAAGTGGGAGTAACACTGTGAAACATAAACGTGAGTTAAGTATTATTGGGGTTTTCCTAGTAATTAACGAGAAACAGCCTTAATAATAGGGGAGATTACAAACTCTGTTCATTTACTATATTTAATGATTTGTTTATTGCTTTAGATATTTCCATTATTTCCAAAAAGTCTAATCGTTTACTTTTATTTGCAGAGTGTAAAATTTCAAAATTATTTATTGATACCATGTGTTCTTCATTTATACAATGCTCGGATATACCTGAACATTTCTTGGAATATAAAATTGCTTTTCTATGTTCTTCTATTCGTGTGCGAAAACATCTTCCAGTTTGACCTATGTAGAAAGCGTCACATTCTAAACAATTTAATTTATACACGCCACATTTATCTGCTTTTTGAATTGTATCCTTATTATTTGTCCAAAGTTTACCTAAATTTAATTTATTGACTATTATAGTTTTTATGCCTAAATTAACTAATCTATTATTAATTAAGAAATACTGAAAAAACAAGCCTATCAACGCGAGGAAACGTACAGACGACCGTTTCGTTCTAATTGGAACTTCTCAATGTACGGCATTCCCTTTCGATGACGACCTTGCTTTTTCATTTCTATACTTTCTGTATATATAGTTAACATTTGGAATTTACTGCAAGTGAGAATTAATGAATATTAAATCACATTCTTACATGTAAATGTCGACTTATTTAATGCGTATAAATCTACAATCCGTCAAACTAAGTTTGTACTAGTATGCAGAACACACTCTTTCGCGACAACGAACTTCCTGGTAGTTAGGTTAATTAAGAATTAAGAAATACTGAAAAAACAAGCCTATCAACGCGAGGAAACGTACAGACGACCGTTTCGTTCTAATTGGAACTTCTCAATGTACGGCATTCCCTTTCGATGACGACCTTGCTTTTTCATTTCTATACTTTCTGTATATATAGTTAACATTTGGAATTTACTGCAAGTGAGAATTAATGAATATTAAATCACATTCTTACATGTAAATGTCGACTTATTTAATGCGTATAAATCTACAATCCGTCAAACTAAGTTTGTACTAGTATGCAGAACACACTCTTTCGCGACAACGAACTTCCTGGTAGTTAGGTTAATTAAGAATTAAGAAATACTGAAAAAACAAGCCTATCAACGCGAGGAAACGTACAGACGACCGTTTCGTTCTAATTGGAACTTCTCAATGTACGGCATTCCCTTTCGATGACGACCTTGCTTTTTCATTTCTATACTTTCTGTATATATAGTTAACATTTGGAATTTACTGCAAGTGAGAATTAATGAATATTAAATCACATTCTTACATGTAAATGTCGACTTATTTAATGCGTATAAATCTACAATCCGTCAAACTAAGTTTGTACTAGTATGCAGAACACACTCTTTCGCGACAACGAACTTCCTGGTAGTTAGGTTAATTAAGAATTAAGAAATACTGAAAAAACAAGCCTATCAACGCGAGGAAACGTACAGACGACCGTTTCGTTCTAATTGGAACTTCTCAATGTACGGCATTCCCTTTCGATGACGACCTTGCTTTTTCATTTCTATACTTTCTGTATATATAGTTAACATTTGGAATTTACTGCAAGTGAGAATTAATGAATATTAAATCAAATTCTTACATGTAAATGTCGACTTATTTAATGCGTATAAATCTACAATCCGTCAAACTAAGTTTGTACTAGTATGCAGAACACACTCTTTCGCGACAACGAACTTCCTGGTAGTTAGGTTAATTAAGAATTAAGAAATACTGAAAAAACAAGCCTATCAACGCGAGGAAACGTACAGACGACCGTTTCGTTCTAATTGGAACTTCTCAATGTACGGCATTCACGGGATTTAATATTCATTAATTCTCACTTGCAGTAAATTCCAAATGTTAACTATATATACAGAAAGTATAGAAATGAAAAAGCAAGGTCGTCATCGAAAGGGAATGCCGTACATTGAGAAGTTCCAATTAGAACGAAACGGTCGTCTGTACGTTTCCTCGCGTTGATAGGCTTGTTTTTTCAGTATTTCTTAATTCTTAATTAACCTAACTACCAGGAAGTTCGTTGTCGCGAAAGAGTGTGTTCTGCATACTAGTACAAACTTAGTTTGACGGATTGTAGATTTATACGCATTAAATAAGTCGACATTTACATGTAAGAATGTGATTTAATATTCATTAATTCTCACTTGCAGTAAATTCCAAATGTTAATCTATTATTAATTTTATTCGTGGTCTTTCCTATGTAATTAATTAAACGATAATTACTTGGTTCTAATTGGGGGGCTGCATAAAAGAATTTATTAATCTGTTTTATGTTTTTTCTTTGAAATTAATCTATTAATAATATCAGGACTGTATCCGTTGTTTACGGCTAGACATTTCAAGACTGCAACCCGATAGCATTAAGTTTTCTTCTTTCAACAGTTTCATACATAGATTACTCTCCGTTCCCCTATCAAAACCAAATTTTGATAAAGAAGTTGCAGTCTTGAAATGTCTAGCCGTAAACAACGGATACAGTCCTGATATTATTAATAGATTAATTTCAAAGAAAAAACATAAACAGATTAATAAATTCTTTTATGCAGCCCCCCAATTAGAACCAAGTAATTATCGTTTAATTAATTACATAGGAAAGACCACGAATAAAATTAATAATAGATTAGTTAATTTAGGCATAAAAACTATAATAGTCAATAAATTAAATTTAGGTAAACTTTGGACAAATAATAAGGATACAATTCAAAAAGCAGATAAATGTGGCGTGTATAAATTAAATTGTTTAGAATGTGACGCTTTCTACATAGGTCAAACTGGAAGATGTTTTCGCACACGAATAGAAGAACATAGGAAAGCAATTTTATATTCCAAGAAATGTTCAGGTATATCCGAGCATTGTATAAATGAAGAACACATGGTATCAATAAATAATTTTGAAATTTTACACTCTGCAAATAAAAGTAAACGATTAGACTTTTTGGAAATAATGGAAATATCTAAAGCAATAAACAAATCATTAAATATAGTAAATGAACAAACAGAGTTTGTAATCTCCCCTATTATTAAGGCTGTTTCTCGTTAATTACTAGGAAAACCCCAATAATACTTAACTCACGTTTATGTTTCACAGTGTTACTCCCACTTTTCAAAGTATCTATTCATATTTTAAGTAAACCTTTCTTGTTCAGTTGAGAATGAACTGTGAAGTTCGAAACAAATTTGTCCGTATTTTGTAAATAAAATTGCAGTGAAACAAATAACCAAGTGTGTATTTTCTTTACCTTTATCATTTAATATGTTTCACCAAGTGCCTAGCGAGACCTCAATCAATTATAAAATATAGAATGCTAAATAAAAACATATTTTGATATAATGGATTTTTTTTTGACTACTCTTCTCGTAATTAGTGTACTAAGAATGATCGGCAAGGCTAGTCATATGTTAAAAGGGAATGCTATTGTAGGCCTGTGTAGTCCTAACATAGCTTTCAAAACTAACGGGACTCTTTAAGTTAATTTATTAAAAACAATAAACAAAAAATAGATACAAGTAATAAGTCGGGAATTTACAGGCTTTCATGTAGTTCATGTCCTAAGTTCTACATAGGTCAGATAGGTAGATCTTTATCTAAAAGAATTAAAGGACATGAACGAAGTAATATTAAGATATAATAACAATGACTCACATGACGAAACCCATCTGAGAGAAGAAGCCCATAATTTTAACTACAACTAAAATGATACTTACAGAAAATATATGGCAAAAACTAATATATTTTATTTATTATTCATAGCAATGGAAATTTTTAAAAATAGAAATACGATCTTTTTATTTAATATCCAAACTGAACTCGGTAATTCTCCTTTATTAGACCTATTTCCAGGCAAAAATCTTTATTTTATATTAGGTTTTTCTTAATTATTTTTGTACTCAGGTAAATTTAATCCCTTTGTTAATTGTGGTTTAAATCTTGAACATAAAGTACCTATTATTAAATTATCTTTCTAAGTATTTCTTAAGTATAAGTAATTCGTTTTAGTTTAAATATGTTCACAGCCTTTAGGTTTAATTTGTAATACAACTCCATCTGAAGAGGACACTGTGTGTCGAAACAATTGTCATGGTATTTTATCAATAAAGTGGAAATTATGCAAAATTGATTTTTGAATGTTATCGTCAGAACTAAATTTTGCAAATACATTGATTATAATTATCTTATTAATTTTGAAACGACGAAATGGATTGACAACAAACTTAATAAAAATGCGTAGATTGTACATAAAAAGCATACTTTTTACATTTTTTGAGAAAACCTGACGTAGTTATGGGCATATTTGAAGCACATCATGTGCATACAATCTTAATTCCAATGATGGCACGAATATGTCTAAGTTAAAACATTATCTTTCAGTACTTAATAAGACCGTTGCCAAAAATTTGATTTAGGTATGTGGAGCTAAAGACAATAGGTCCAATTTAATTTTTATTTTGGCGAACATAATGATAATAAAATATTTTGAAGCATTTCGATTTGCCTTATTATTTAATCTGTTCCATATTTAAGTTAACTTTCACGTTACATTTCTCATTTATTTAAAAATACACTTACATTGTGATCGATGGTGGGAAGCTGTAAATAAGGTCAGTTCCTGATCTAGAGACCAATCAACTCCAATCTAACGGGCCGACACTAAATTTTCGGCGAAAGACAAAACACGCACAACACGTCACGTGCTCGCGGGAGTCCTAGTCGGCCGTGCCAAGTTTAACGCAGGACTACCAATCGCCTCCTAGCCCACAGGGATATATTTAAAACCTTCCTTTTCCAGGGACTATATTTAGAACGGACGTATCTTACTTTTTTTCATTTATACTTTTACTTTCTTACTGTCGTTTTTACTTGATTTGTTTTTATTCCGACTTGCTGTATGCTGAACATTGGGTTGGAGTAAAGAGTTCGTTCACCATGGGGCGCGTGCCCCGTGTACGAGGAGTGCTCAAATACTGTAATATAGTACTTCATACAGAACATTATTAAACAAGAACTATACTTACTATAAATTGATAAATATGTGAAAACGTAAAAAATATTCGTAATTATTACTAACTGTTGTTGCAGATATTTAAAAATATGAATTACTATAGATCGATTAGATAAGAACTACGATATTAACTTTTGGGGAAAGCGCTATATAATGTCGGAGAATATATCGTCGTAATCTAGATAAACAACTAATTTACCATAGTTTTTAAGAAAGTATTAAGTATTTTCCACATCTCATATGCGTGAAGATGTCCAAAAATGAAATGAAAATGTACTAAATCTAAATGTATTAAATTTGCCTACAATTTACATTATAATATCATAGATCAATTTCGTGACCTTAAAGAGGTAATTGCCTTCATGCGTGATGACGAATTTAACACTGAAATAGTAAAACTACGCGAGGATTTCAACTCTAAGTTAATTGATTTGGAATTACCTTCTGCTTTCTGGAAATTCAAGGAGGTTGTTCGGGAAGTGATGAGACGATGGAAATCTATGAGTAATAACATTGTAATCTTTGGCATTTCTGAATAATCAACGGAATTACCCGTTACTGCCAGGAATGTCTGTATCGCTGGGATAAATTTAATCGTTCTAATGAACGTCCTAGTCCGCTGAAGTTGGTTCTAAATGATCACCCTGAAGTGTATAATTTTATTTGCTGAAAATTTAAATAGAAATCCCAATTGTGCAGGTATCAAACTAAGTTACGATCTCAATTCTAAGCAATTGGAATATAATTCCAAATTTAAAATGGAGTTGAATTAAAAACTTTCAATCAGTGGGTAAAATCTTAGGATAAAATATCATAATGGAACTCTTTGGATTACAGATTCTTTAAGTTAGATCCCTCACTGAATTACAACTCGCTACAATGTTACTACCAAAATGTTAGTGATCATGGTTCAAACGTATCTTCTTGCAGTGAAATAACGTCTTAACAACTATGACATGGTTAAGCTAGCAAGTAAATTGTAGCTTTCCAGCTGACTTCTTAGATTTTTGTGAGGAGGTGGCGTTCTAATTAATGCCAATTTTCGGTGCCAGTATCTGGATTTATCCTTGCTGAGTGATGCCGTACCTGCAGCTGACGTTGTAGGAGTTAAACTATTAAGTGCCAAATTACTCATGGTTATAATATATATATATATATATATATTGCGTTGGAAACCAATTACTTTAATTTAATTATTTTTCTATTATATCAACGTTATAATAAAAAACAGCAACAGATATGTATATTATTTAGTTTTTCGTGTTTTGTTAATGCTTTGAATATTTATGTATACCCGATGTACATATCACTGAGTACATTACTTATAATATACAATCTAGATACGTATCTTTTTTTATTTACATTTAATTCAAAAGTTGCCAAACAATGTAACACTGTAATATATGTCAATGTTAGTAATAGAATATTTTAAATGTTAAGGGATATGCAGGATGACATGTCAACAAAAACGTAAAACTAATTATGCTTTAAATATTACTTTTATTAATTTTAATTTGAGTTAATATATTTTAAAAATTCGGTATATAAGTCAATAACATCAAAAGGCTTACTATTTTTTAAAAAATATATAAAAAATGAGATTCAAAAATATCTATAAAGTAATAGAAAAATTGAAACATACATGAGTGGGTAAAAACCTCACCAGTTTTGTATAATACAAAAGTATTTTTAATAATATAAAATATTACTAAAAATCTGGTGTGAAGAAAACAATACAAGTTCAATATTAATATTTTTGTGAATGTATCCTTCTCCAGAGACGAAGATACGTATTTATTCTTTCTACAGATTCCACAGTACACCCCTGCTGGAGAAGGATGCCTTCACAAAAAGAACAACTTCGCTATCTCGCAGATATAATTAAGACCGAGCGTTGAAGTACATTCAGTGTTGCATATTAGCGAACGACAAAGCACTCGCTCTGTCCACATAACAAATGTAGAACTAACGAAGTGTTTCCAAAGATGGCACTGCCGTATCTCTAGAAACTGTATTATTCATGTCTTCACGACTCTTCACAACAGATTTTTAAAAATATTTTATATTATTAAAACTACTATTGTATTATATCTATAAAGACAAAATAATTATTATTATTTTCCTCTATGTGCAAAAATACAGTCAAATAAATTTGTGCTGAGTAGTACAAAAGGAATTTATGAGAAAATAATAGTGTTATAATTTTAAAAGCATTATAAATTAAAATAGAACAATTTAGAGGCAGAAATGCTACTTTGTTTGTTAACACTTGAATTAAATGTATTATAGTAAGTAATATACAGGTGTCCCAGCTGACGCGGTTTCTTTGATAATTTGTTTATTTCACAGTATAGAGAAAAAAGTTTCAAATAAAAGTTGTCCCTATTTAAACGACGCATTGCTGGAAAATATTTTCAAATATACAGGATGTCCCAGTTATAGAAAAAGCGTAAGTAACTTTATTATTTTAAATAGATCACCCTATATATTATTTTTTTTTAGATTCTACATGATATTTTAAGTAACTTTTTTTTAAAAAATATATAAAAAATGAGATTCAAAAATATCTATAAAGTAATAGAAAAATTGAAACATACATGAGTGGGTAAAAACCTCACCAGTTTTGTATAATACAAAAGTATTTTTAATAATATAAAATATTACTAAAAATCTGGTGTGAAGAAAACAATACAAGTTCAATATTAATATTTTTGTGAATGTATCCTTCTCCAGAGACGAAGATACGTATTTATTCTTTCTACAGATTCCACAGTACACCCCTGCTGGAGAAGGATGCCTTCACAAAAAGAACAACTTCGCTATCTCACAGATATAATTAAGACCGAGCGTTGAAGTACATTCAGTGTTGCATATTAGCGAACGACAAAGCACTCGCTCTGTCCACATAACAAATGTAGAACTAACGAAGTGTTTCCAAAGATGGCACTGCCGTATCTCTAGAAACTGTATTATTCATGTCTTCACGACTCTTCACAACAGATTTTTAAAAATATTTTATATTATTAAAACTACTATTGTATTATATCTATAAAGACAAAATAATTATTATTATTTTCCTCTATGTGCAAAAATACAGTCAAATAAATTTGTGCTGAGTAGTACAAAAGGAATTTATGAGAAAATAATAGTGTTATAATTTTAAAAGCATTATAAATTAAAATAGAACAATTTAGAGGCAGAAATGCTACTTTGTTTGTTAACACTTGAATTAAATGTATTATAGTAAGTAATATACAGGTGTCCCAGCTGACGCGGTTTCTTTGATAATTTGTTTATTTCACAGTATAGAGAAAAAAGTTTCAAATAAAAGTTGTCCCTATTTAAACGACGCATTGCTGGAAAATATTTTCAAATATACAGGATGTCCCAGTTATAGAAAAAGCGTAAGTAACTTTATTATTTTAAATAGATCACCCTATATATTATTTTTTTTTAGATTCTACATGATATTTTAAGTAACTTTTATTGAGACCTACCTATACCTATGTGCTTTTGTTTTCGAGAAAATAAATATTTTATCAAAAATTTTGTAATTGCAGCGCTCTCGTTAATGAGCTATAGGAATTGGAACTAAAAGAATAGTTATTTCTATGAGGTTATTAATTATCTGTGGTATTTTTACGCGAAACAGTTCAAATTAAAGATGCAATTTATCGTATCAGCTGATGTCCTAGTGTTGCGTAAATTTGCCTATAGATGGCATTAGGAGGGCGTTTCGCTAAATCAGCGGGAATTGTTTTGACATAAACCGGGATATTATTTTTAAATACAAGTCATTTTGAACTAGTTATAGATCTGTAGTATAGCAATATATATATATATATATATATATATATATATATATATATATAAATATAATATTTTCGTGACCTTGGTATAATATGGTAAATTCAATCAGTTGGCGATTAAAGGTCTGGTTTACTTCAAAGTATATATATTTAAAACAACCCTACATGTTTCGGCAATGATGCCTTTATCAAGGATATAAAATATAAAATCATTTTATATTTTATATCCTTGATAAAGGCATCATTGCCGAAACATGTAGGGTTGTTTTAAATATATATACTTTGAAGGAAACCAGGCCTTTAATCGCCAACTGATTGAAATTTATATATATATATATATATATATATATATATATATATATATATATATATATATATATATTGTAAACCTAATCAGTAGGCGATTAAAGGTCTGTATATTACTTCAAAATATATGTATTTAAAAAACTCTACATGTTTCGGCTGTGTACGCCTTTATCAAGAGAATACAAAATATGAATGACAGGATATAAATGTCAAGTAATTAAGTTGCTATGGTTTAAATTATTCAAAGATACATTCTAGTAATAATAATAAATCATGCCTTAGTATTCCAAAAAATAGATAGCAAGGTGTGAACATATGTGTTGTTCGCTGCTAGCAATTTGTGTCTCCTTCTGGGTATGAACTTGTGTGTTGGTTGCTGCTGGCAGCTTGCGTCTCTCTATGGGTGTGAGGTTTTGTGTGAGAGCGTAAGCGTAGGGTTTTGTATGTCGGTGCGTTCGTGCGTGTGTTTAGTGACCGGTCGCATGAATTTAGAGAGGTCGGATAACCAGCCGTTGCGTAGGGCTGCCAACCCTTTCCCGGCAACTTCTTTACAATTCCGTGCAGTACTTCGACGGCCTGGCCCCCGCCCCAACGAGGCAAGGCGCAGACAGGCGAAGCGCACCCTGTACGGGGTTGCTCATCGCTAACCAAGGGAACACTCTTAGTGGCTACCTCGGTCGACGATGGTCACACTTGTGCCATCTTAACGTTTTCCGCCGAAGGGGGGGCATAGCACACACGTCGAACGTGTGTGTGCTGTTAACGGCAGCCTAGCCAGGATGCCGTTAAGATGGCACAAGTGTGACCATCGTCGACCGAGGTAGCCACTAAGAGTGTTCCCTTGGTTAGCGATGAGCAACCCCGTACAGGGTGCGCTTCGCCTGTCTGCGCCTTGCCTCGTTGGGGCGGGGGTCAGGCCGTCGAAGTACTGCACGAAATTGTAAAGAAGTTGCCGGGAAAGGGTTGGCGGCCCTACGCAACGGCTGGTTATCCGACCTCTCTAAATTCATGCGAGCGGTCACTAAACACACGCACGAACGCACCGACATACAAAACCCTACACTTACGCTCTCACACAAAACCACACACCCATAGAGAGACGCAAGCTGCCCGCAGCAACCAACACACAAGTTCATACCCAGAAGGAGACACAAATTGCTAGCAGCGAACAACACATATGTTCACACCTTGCTATCTATTTTTTGGAATACTAAGGCATGATTTATTATTATTACTAGAATGTATCTTTGAATAATTTAAACCATAGCAACTTAATTACTTGACATTTATATCCTGTCATTCATATTTTGTATTCTCTTGATAAAGGCGTACACAGCCGAAACATGTAGAGTTTTTTAAATACATATATTTTGAAGTAATATACAGACCTTTAATCGCCTACTGATTAGGTTTACCATATCATACCAAGGTCACGAAGTTATTATTATATATATATATATATATATATATATATATATATATTATAATAAAAATATTAATTGAATATTTATTGAAGACACTAATTTTAATTCGTTACATTTCTGGTATTGGAATTTTTTAGATGGTTGGAAGTCTATTATATTTGTATTGTTTTTTTAATTTAAAGTGTCAAATCTATAATTAAATTTCAAAAGTATATGACTTTCTTACATTTACTAAAATTATAGAACTATGTAAATCTAGTTAATTTTGTATACTATTGTTAATGTTTGGTATTATCAAAGGTTATGTGTGAAGGAAAATTTAATTGTAAACCAATAAGTTCATAATAGTAATTAAGAATCAAAATTATAGTATGTATATGTTAAATATTTTGGAAAATTCTATATAACTAAACTTGACCAATGAACTTCAAGAACAGAAAAAGCTGTTGGGTTGCCATAGTGATTATTGAAACAATTGGGGGAAGAATTTTTGCACTTAAATTAATGGAATGTGTTTTGGATAAAAACGAATTTTTTTTAAAATATAAAAACAAGTATAATTTATATTACATACCAAGATTTGAACTGTTTTCATTTTAAACTCCGTTATCAATTAATGAGCCGCAAAAGACGTGTACCAGCTTTAGAAAAATATTGGGAAACATTAGTTTCCCTTAGTGGGCCTTATATTACCGGGATTGGGACCGGTGATCCTAACTTTCGAGATCTGCCAGTATGGTGACCGTTATTCCTGAAGTTAAAATATACCAGCCGTACGTCAGGGAAGAAAGACCTAATTCCAGTGACTAGACGGATAATTGTGATAGAATATTGAGCTAAGTTTTTTATTATTTGTATTTTTTTTTTTTAAGTAAACAGATACATTTACTTACCGAAGGTAGATAAAGATCCCTTTAATGACCATTTTGTTTAAAACTTTGTAAGTAGGAAGGTTATATACAAATTCATTTATTCAGCGGTTTGATTTATTTGTTTATGTAGCCTAGTATGTGTTTCATTTTCGTAAATTCAAATTTTAACCTATAAGAAATTCCACATAACCAATAAATTTTATAATTTTAATTTTCAATAAAATAAATTGTTAATCTATTGTTGATTCCGAATGTTTTGTTAAATATTTACCTAATATATTGTGCCAAATTAAATATTCAAATATAAAGATAAGAGTTTCCTTTTAATAAACGGAATTTAAGAACCAAGACAAGTCGTTTCAATTCAATTAGTTTATGATATTAATACTGAGTTAACATACCTTTTAATTTCTTTGTCAGACAGAATCTTCACGACCCTGGAGATATCAGAGGACTCATGTTCATTGTTTTATAGTAAATTACAAACTTTCTTTACGGCCAAAACACTATCTGGTTGTACATGTTATGATTATTAACAACAAACATTTATATTCATTGCACCTGCGCAGAAGTGAATCAGAATGCGGGGGTAAAAATTAGAATTTTAAATTCATTTTCTGCTTTAAAGTTTAATATTTTGTCTTTAAAAACACTTTTAGTAAACGTTTGACTTAAAGATTATTATAATATATATATATATATATATATATATATATATATATATATATATATATATATTAAAATAATAGACTTTTTTATTGGTTTAGCGACCTTTAATGACTTTTAATGTTTTCTTCTTCGACGTTTCGACTCTTATTATTTGAGTCTTTTTCAAGTAACGATTTATTCTGTTTCAACACTCATATTGTGCACATGTGTTGTCGGAAATTGTCCGAGCCATTTTTAGGGAGACGACCGCTCCGTTTCGAATATTTTGTGTGACTTTTCCCTAAAAAGGGCTAGGACAATTTCCGACGACACATGTGCACAATATGAGTGTTGAAACAGAATAAATCGTTACTTGAAAAAGACTCAAATAATAAGAGTCAAAACGTATATATATATATATATATATATATATATATATATATATATATATATATATATATATATTGTTGTAGTTCTTCTGATGCTCATAATTTCTTTCATTTAAATGATTTCTTGGACAGAAATGTTATATCTGAAATTTAATGTTTTTAAAAATATATAATTTAATAGCCAAATTTCTGTATAATTTATGTGAAATCATAATTAGATTTAGCAATATTGATAACGTATATAATTGTAATTTGCATTCTTTTTATTGTTGTTACTTGCTTTTTAATTAAATTTTTAGATTATATTTTATGTTTTCGTGATACTAAATCTGATTCTGATCTTTTTTTTTTTTGTTGTAATCGAACTGCTATAATCGTTACTGTATATTACGTGTCTAATTAACTTTTATTTCTAAATTTGTAATTGCAATTACGTGAGATATGCCCATTAACCTTTTGAACAATCAGAGTTATTTTTATCTCTGGCTCATGTAAGATTTTCTTTAAAGAAACACTTTAAATTTTTCCTTACTAAATTGTCAAAATGACTTTTAATTTAACTTTTGAACTTACTGTATTTATTCCAAAGAAAATCTGATTCAAAAATGTAAATTTTCTAATGGGAGTCATGACAATAAAAAAAAAGGGATAAATAAGATGTTTTTTTTTGCACGGAATTGGTGAAGATTGTTATATTTAAAGTTATCTCTTCAAGTTTATTAATTTTAAAGTAAAAACCATAAGAATTCGATAAAAAGTAGTGTTTTATTAATAAAATATTGGGAAATACCTTGCTGTTAGAATTCTCTACGAGTGGATTATTCCCAGGAATCCTTATATACAGTTTTGAACGTTATATCCTCGTCACAGTTATTATTTGCATTTATGCAGAGTTTTTGATGGAGTTTCCAGTAATTACATTGGATTCTGAGGGATAAATTACACCTTCCCTGTTTATTATATTAACACATAACCTTGCTGAAACCTACGTTCACCAGGATCATAAGCCGTTCTATATTAGGATCATTTCTACTAGATGTGACAAACCAGATTATCGTGATCTTCCACAACTGTAACTGACGATCTACATCGTGGTTTTTAATATCATCCAGAAGATACACGTACTTCAGGTTTATTGTTACTGTTTATACCAATAGTACAGGTATTTCATACTTTGTTGTCTGTAATTTTCCTCAAGATATAACATTTCTCACAAGTCTTAAACATTTAATTAATACTCACGTAATTCCAAAATAATAATCACTTTTCTATAATGTTTATATTTGCAATATAAAAATCTTTAATAATTGATGCACTAGGATAGATCTTGTTTTATGTTAATTTGGGGTAGGCTTCCCATTTTACAGTATAATATAGGGAGTAACATACTCACCTAACATATTCAATTTGTATCTTGTTTTATTTATTTAAGAAAATACAACAGTTTAATTCTTAAATATATTTATTACAAACATATACATATTCGTATTATTTTGTGTACTTAATTCCTGATATCCGAACATCCGGATCCCGCCTATAGATCCGAAGATTAAGCAGTCTCAGCTCCTATTTCATTTAGTTTTCCTATTTATTTATTTTTCTATAATTAATATTCATTCTCATAATTATTATCCCGGGTCTTTTATATTTATTACAAAATTGGCGCCCAACGTGGGGCAATTTAACGGTTGTTTAGATAGAGGGTGTTGAGTACATAGAATAAAGGTAATTTATTAATTTAAAATATCTTATATTATTGACATAACGACATTAATAGGGAGTTGTGTGTGGTGTGTTCTAATTCTACAAAATATTAATAAAGAAAACGTCGTTATATTTATTTATTGACTATCTATAATACAAATATTTACAATATAGTATCATATTTTTAATAACACTTTTCGTTATTCATATAATAAATTTATTTGCGAATAATATATTAATATTTATATCTCTTCGACTATGGAAACAAGATCTCGTTCAGGATCTAGTATGGAAAGATCTGATGATGGTCAGGAGAAAGGGGAAGGAGAAAGATCGACTATACCAGTAACTAAATCTGTTCGTGAAGAAATGCCAACAGACCAGATGAAGGTTTTGTTTGAAGCAATCATGGGAATTAAAAGTACGAATGAGAAGATAGAAAAGAATCAACAAGATATGAGGGAGGAAATAAGGATAATGAAGGATGAAAATCAACAAGATCTTAAAGAAGAAATGAAGATGATAAACGAGAAAATAGAACAGAATCAACATACTCTTAAAGAAGATATGAAGATAATGAATGAGAAAATGGAACATAACATTAATACTAAACTAGAGGATACAATTAATTTACAAAATAGACAATGGGGATTACTTTTGAAGGATTCCGAAGAACGTATTCAGGCAAATGTGGAAATAAAATTGTCTTTACAAAAAGAAGAGGTTACCACAATTATTAACTCGAATAAAGACGTTCTGGAGGAGCAGATAGTTAAACATCAGGAGAAATGTTTGCAGAATTTTAATACAGTCAATCTAAGGTCTTTGGAGTACGAAGATATTTACAATAAAGAGATCAACGCGGTGAAGAATAATTTACAGGATTTGTTGAGGGATCAGTGTAGCAACAAGGATTTTATCGACACTGAAATAAGGAGTATGAGGGATACTATTAAACAAAGATTAGTAACAACAAACTATCAATCTTATGGTCTACCGCTGCTGAGAGTTGAAAATTTAATTACTTTTAATGGCAACGTTAACATAGTACATCCGATGACTTATTTAACTTCAATGGTGAGGTATTTAGAAGATATACCAGATCAAAAACAGCGGTTGTATATACCGAGAGCTACCCTGAAGAATAGTGCATTAGATTGGTTTATGCGCATAGAAGAACATTGCGCTGATCTTAATAAATTTGTTGACCTTTTCAAAAAGAATTTCTGGGACGAAACTCAGCAGAATCGTGCCAAGATTCGCTTACTTACAGGGAAGTATAGATTGGGATCAACATCACGAGAGGCGTATGCTTCAAAGATATATAATAGTTGTAAATATGTCCCTGATTTGGACGAAGCTTCAATAGCGCGACAGCTTTTGAATCACTATATTCATACGGATACGCACGCGATTATTTGCCAGAGGGTGAATGATATGGATTCGTTGATGGACATTCTTAGGAGGTTGGATGATTATTCCGAGAATAATCAGAGAATAGGTGATAATAACAATTTTAGAGGTATGTATAATCGAAATTATAATTTTAATAACCCTATGAATATGAACCGAACTTTTAATCAACCTGATCTTCATAATAATCAGACTAATAATCATGTTATGGATAATCTTCGTCACAATTATAATAATAATAGAGCTCCATTTAATATTTATAACAGGAATTTTAACTCACGTCCCCAGAATTTTAATAGAAATGATATTCATCAAAATTCCAATTTCCCACAACCGTCAAATAATAGATCTTATAATAATAATTACAATAATTTTAATCGTTCTTCATTTAATAATAATAATAATTTCGGTCATAATTTAAGAAATAACCATTTTTCTAGAAAAACTAAATATAATGATAATTTTAATTCGAGAGGACGTGGACATATTAATAATATACAACGAAGACATAGATCTTTGTCACCAGAACCCGAATTTACCAAAAAAAAAACTTCGATAAAAAAACAGGACTTATACAACAATCCGATTCCCAGTACCAGCACGACAAACATTTAAGTCGGATCGACTGTAACATACCACATAAATTTAACAATATTTCTTTTTATCAAAACCCCGAAGAATTTATTTCTGTTTTATTGGCGAAGTTTGCAACAGCTTTCAAAATATCATAGCCGTTCTTTTTATGTCATTCTACGTCATTTTGATGTATCGGACGCTTCGTTGCGTGAAAGTGCGACAGACTTCTCTCTTAGCACGGGAACGATTTTCTGAGAATAATTGGCATTATTGGCGAAGTTTGCAACAGCACGTCTTCCAAAATATCATAGCCGTTCTTTTCATGTCATTCTACGTCATTTTGATGTATCGGACGCTTCCTTGCGTGAAAGTGCGACCGACTTCTCTCTTAGCACGGGAACGATTTTCTGAGAATAATTGGCATTATTGGCGAAGTATGTACTAAATTATACGTATCGAACAAAGGTAAGGCGTGGCGCACAGCCTCCCAAAGTGACCCCTGTTGGTAAAATGAACAGAAATATAATTTTTTGTATGTATTTATATTTTTTAGTATACAATATACCTATAACTTTATTATTATAATTTAGTTAAATTTACGGCAATTGCCACGATTTGTAACAAGAATTTGATTATAAAAATTAATCGGAATCAAATTTCAAAAATTGCGGTGGCAACTCAATTATTTACATATCCTGATAATAGTTTAAAAGCATAGATTTTTTTTAAGCCAACGAGTTCTAAATATAGCTTTTTTATCCCTTTTTTCGAATACTCTTACGCGTTTTGTTAAGAAAAGTTGGCATCCCCTATAAAATGACAATTGATTGAAATTGTCAATTAGAAGAGTGTGTTACTTAACAGAAATAGTGCTAAAAATAAAAGCTTGTGTAAAATGTGTAAAAAAAATTACCGCAAACCTAGGACAGAAGTTATATTTAATTGGCCATGATGAAAGTCAAATCATTGGTGCCAAGTTACCATCAAAGTACACAAAGTAAAATTAAATTTATGATCAAGTGCCCACCTTGTCGTGAAGGAAGTAGAAATTATGTGGAATAAGGTTCGAGTTCCAACAAAGGGAACGGATAAAAATATTATAAAAGTAGAGGCGTTATACAAAGAATGGAAGAAATTGCTTAAGTCGAGCAAACGCCACTCATCACTGCAAGAAAAACGCGAAAAAGAGTTTACAGATAAACTAGATGATTTATTTGATATTGCCCACGCAAATGCCTTAGAAAAAATGAAAATTGAGGAAGATAAGTTGTTTCTTATCAATCAAAGAAAGTAAGGACGTCCCGGATCAATGGCAGGTGCCAGTTGCGTTCTTCTCAGCAGAAAAAAATTCGTCGGCAAGAGGAAGAGAAGCGTAGGCGTGAAATTTATGAAGCTAAATTGCATGGTATGTATTAGGATATACAATAAATCAAACTGAAGTGCTAAAATGTAAATGGTAAATGTAAAAAAAAAATTTTTGAAAAAAGTATGTATTTAGTGCCTGATTTTGTATTATGTGCCAGCTATCAAAACATTTGGAAAATTTGTGTAAAAATCACTCAAAAATAAAATATTTTTCATGTTCATTTCTAGATGATGTAATTGCTTGCTATAAAGTTTTTTTTTTAATTTTTGTTCGAGATTGTCAAATTTTTTTTCGGATGTTAATGTTACTAATGCCTTATCAAACATTTCTTCCAGAAAATAAGTCGAACTGAACTTCAATGTAACCGATAGTGAAGATGAAATAACTGAGCAGTTTGAGTTTGATGTTACGAAGGCGTCGGAAGATGAATCAGGACCAAGTAAACCTAAAAGAAAACGAGGTAAAATAAATTTTGTAACGGCAAACCTTGTAACAGTTTTGGACAAATGTAAAGTTAGTGACCTGTGCGAATACTTGTAGCAACCGCTCAAGCTCTAAATTACGAAGTAGATGAGTTAGTAATAAATAAAACTTCTATTCGCAAAATCCGTTCAAAACTTCGAGTTGAAACTGGACAAAGAATTAAAGACAAATTAGATGAAGAAGAAATTCGTAGCATTATAGTTCATTGGGATGGTAAAATTTTGCCAACGTTAATAGGAAAATAATCTATTGATCGGATTCCAGTAGTTATATCATACAATGGCAAGGAACAATTACTTGGAATCCCAGCAATATCATCTGGAACGGAAAAGCAACAAGCGGAAGTAGTGTATGACCTATTGCAAGAATGGAACCTAATTGAAAAAGTAGAAGCTTTATATTGCGATACCACAGTTTCTAAATTAGGCCGAGTTTAAGGCACTTGTGTTCTTTTAGAGCAAGCGATCGGACAAGATCTTTTATATTTACCATGCCATCATCACATATATGAAATAATTTTAAGAAGTACTTTCGATGAAAAAATGCAAACATCATCAGGGCCTAACGTACAAATATTTAGCAGATTTAGAGACGCTTGGGTCAAAATTGACAAAATTAACTTTATAAGTGGTGTTGAAGATCAGAAAGCGAAGGATGCAGTTGGGAGTGTATCCAAGATTATAAAATTTGCATCTCAAAATCTTGAAGTAAGGCAACCATGATTATAGCATTAAAGCATGATTATAAAGAGCTTCTTCAATTAATTATAGTTTTTCTTGGTTTTCAGGAATTTACCTTCAAAAAGCCTGGAGCATTTTATCACGCTCGTTGGATGTCGAAAGTTATTCATTGCCTTAAATTATATTTATTTCGAAACGAATTTAAAATGACACAATTGGAGATAACTTCGTGACATTTGCATCTTTCTTGTAAGGGTGTATTTAACCCTGAAATGCTATTTGGGGTACACATGTACCCCAGCCTTCTTAAAAAATCCCGCTAATCGAAAATAGATGGAGCTGCGCTCGCGGGCTTTTGAGTAGTTTCAGCACACGATGCGACAGTTCATGTGCGATATTGGTGAAAGACAGCGCCTTTGCATCTTTGAGATATTTGATAGTTGGGGTACATGTGTACCCGAGTGTAGCAGAATAAGACTGTATTAAATTTATTTTCGCTTGTAAGTATATATTTATTTTACTAAATTATTTGATTATTAATGTTTTTACTGTATAGTTTATGCTATTTTTTAATTTAGTTGTTTTTTAGATCACGCAAGTAATGGCTTCTCGAAATAAGATTTTCGATTTAACAAATCCTGATGATCTAGCTGAAATACACCGTATTCTTTATGATTCTGATTCCGAGGGTTCTCAGGACGAGATCGATGAGGACGATGTTATTATACCAGATTTTTGAGAGGACCTCGAAGAGGACAAAGAGTCTGAAACTGAAGACGACCCAATAGTTTCCTCTATTCCAGTCCAACCTCAGGATCCCTTACCACCCGTCTATGATTCTGAGGACGATGTACCCTTGGCACAGATACAGCTTGCAGACCAAGATAAGGTTAAAGTTTTCAAGGTTTCCACCAAACTAAGGGGCAAAAATGGATTCAAATGGTCAGGTGTGGAAAGAAGCAGTTCATCGTACACCAAAAATAAATCTTGTTATTAATAAATAAAACACACATAAGATGTTTTAGATTTACACTTTATTAATAAAATAACGACAGCTGTTTCGCTAACACAGTAGCTTCTTCAAATTCAACTTAAGACTAGAGTCTTAAGAGTCTCTAGAGTCTGTGTTAGCGAAACAGCTGTCGTTATTTTATTAATAAAGTGTAAATCTAAAACATCTTATGTGTGTTTTATTTATTAGTGATATGGATTTACATCAAGCAAAGGTCGAAACAATTAAAGAAATCTTGTTATGCATTTACCCGGAAATAAAAATGAATCAAGACAAATACAATCAGGAATAGAAGCATGGCAATTATGTTTCACCAGAGAAAATCTGGATTCGATAACAGAACATACCAACAAAGAAATAAAAATTCATAGATTGAAATATGACAAAGAAATGGATAATAGTGATACAGAAGATACACCAATAGCTAATAAACCTTCCTACACCAGAGACACAGATAATGTTGAAATGATGGCTCTCTTTGGTTTATTCTATTATGCCGGCGTAATGAAGATGAATGGAGTATTTATAAAAGAACTCTTTGATAAAGACAATGTTATACTCATATTTCGAGCAACAATGCCCGAAGCACGTTTTAGATTTTTAGTAAACTGCCTCCAGTTTGACGATAAAAACGCCAGAGCTGAAAGAAGAGAAATCGACAACCTTGCAGCATTTCGAGAAGTTTTTGAGAGATCTATAAACAAAATGAAAAACTTATATGTACCTTCGGAGTACACCACAATTGATGAACAATTGGTTGAATTTCGTGGCCGATGTCCTTTCAAAATGTATATTCCTTCAAAACCCGATAAATATGAGATTAAAATTGTGATGTGCTGTGATGCTAAAACGGCTTATGTACTCGACGCTGAAGTTTATATAGGCAAAAACTCCACACCATCTAATATTCCTGTTGCCAAGTATTATTGCGATAAACTTACCACTTCTTTTCAAGGAACCAATAGAAATTTGACAATGGACAACTGGTTCACATCTGTGCCGACGGCAAAAAACCTTTTAGATAAAAAAATTCCAGTTGTAGGTACACTGAAGAAAAATAAAACAGAAATTCCTCCATCATTCTTGGACCTCAAGGAGAGGCAGATAAACTCCGCCATGTTTTGCTATAGTGAACAACTTACATTATTATCATATTGTCCACCAAAAGCTAAGAAAAAAAATGTTATCATGCTTTCAACAACGCATGGTCAAGGTGATGAGTCAAATACCACCAAATTACCAGAAATTATAGAATTTTATAATTCCACCAAGGCAGGAGTGGACACTTTGGACCAACTGTGCCACATTTATTCTAATAGTAGAAAAACACGCCGTTGGCCATTATGCCTGTTTTATAATTTGCTAAATATTGTGGGATATAACTCGTTGGTACATTTAAGAGGTTCGAATGCACCAAATAAAGAAATTGTCAAAAACAGAAGATATTACCTGAAAAAAACTTGCACTTGATTTAGTGAAACCTCATATGCAAAGTCGCTTGCAAACTTCAACTATGAGGCGTGAACTCCGTCAAACTATATGCAATGTACTAAAAATAACCCCTCCAGTAGAAGTACTAACAAGGCCACCTGCTACCACCGGTAGATGTTCATTTTGCCACAGAAACCAAGACCGAAAATCGAGGGTCAACTGCGATATATGCAGAAAATTTATTTGTTTACAACATCAAAAGAAAATTTGTCCAACTTGTGCGGAGTGATAATAAAATACTATTTTGCTGAATAAACCCAAATGTAGAAAGTTATTTTAACTTGTTTTTGCGTTATATTTAAATAAACACATTTATTGACAAAAATTATCTAACTTTTATTTGGGGTACACCTGGATCCCACTGTAGCAGATTAAGTCCTGAAAATAAGTGTAGCGTTCCAGGGTTAAAAAAATGGATATAAGCACCAGTTGCAGCAGAAGCCCCTATGTAGGATTTAAGATTGCTAAAAGATTTACATGCTTATAAAATTGTTGATGAGAAGATTAGTCTTGCTTCACTAAGAAAATTATGTAATCATTTGTGGTATTTAACCCCAGAAATAGCAGCGTTGTCTTTTTATGATCCAAATGTTACATATGAGTCGAAGAATATTATGGTGCAAGCTCTGGATAACCCTACTGATTGCGAATTAAAAAAATTGATTGTAACTCCTCATACTATAAGCCAGTTATCTTAATAAGAAGATCGAATATTTTATAACCCAAAAATCACATTTTTTTTAAAGGTTTGGTATTCCAACGGACTTTTTAACAAAATATCCAAAGGAGTGGGTAAATGAACCTAGTTTTAACGTTGGCCAAAATATCGTTGGAAATATGAATGTTGTTAATGACTCGACAGAACGAGCAGTTAAGCTAATGGAAGATTTTAATTTAGTGTTATCCAAAGATGAAGAAGAAAAGCAATTGATAGTGCAAATTGTTACGGATTATCGGAAACTAGCCCAATGTGAACAAATATTCTCTTTTGGAATAAAATAACATATAAATAACTAAAAACAAAGCATTTTGATTTATCCCTTATCAGATAGAGATCTTGTAACATTATCAAATCTGTGGCTATAAGGAAGAATTGAATTTTTTATGTTTTTTTTCTATTTATTAACTTTGTTTTCCGAAAGTAAACCATTCTTCTCTCTTTTTATTAATTTTCATTCATTTTCTGAAGGAATATGTCACCATATATGTATATAAATACATAGATTTTACTTTTTGTTTTACTTTGTATTCTAGTCCTTAAAAATTTGGCTTTAAATGAAAACCAGAGAAGCTTTAAGATAACATCGTCTCAAGGAAATTTAAAATATGTTAAATTAAAGCCAAATATTTTTCAAGTCATATTTTTTAAATACACATATTTTTTAGTATAAGTAAATATATTTTTTACAACCAAGAAAATTTTATTTTTAATATTTTTGAACCAAATTTCAAGAGAGATGCGCCACGTCTTAACCTCGCCCAATCATGATAATTTTTTGCACACCGTATTTTTATACTATAACGAACATATATATTATAATAATCTTTAGCAGCTCACGTTGGACCGTCAAAATATACTAATATTTGAGTCAAGCCAAACGTTGGAGTGCCAAAATATAATAAATCTTTAAGTCAAACGTTTACTAAAAAGTGTTTTTAAAGACAAAATATTAAACTTTAAAACAAAATGAATTTAAAAATTCTAATTTTTACCCCCGCATTCTGATACACTTCTGCGCAGGTCCAATGAATATAAACATTTGTAGTTAAATATAATAACCTCTATAACCAAATAGTACTTTGGTCTTAAAAGAAAGTTTGAAACTTAATATAATTTGAAAAAAAAAAAAACAACGAACATGAGTCCTCTGATATCTCCAGGGTCGTGAAGGTTCTGTCTGACAAAGAAATTAAACGGTATGTTAGCTCAGTATTAATATGATAAACGAATTGAATTCAAACGACTTGTCTTGGTTCTTAAATTCCGTTTATTAAAACGAAAATCTTATCTTGATAAGTGAATATGTATTTAATTAGGTACATTTACCAAAACATTCGGAATAAACAATAGATTAACAATTTATTTTTATTGAAAATTTAATTATAAAATTTATTGGTTATGTGGAATTTCTTATAGGTTAAAAATTGAATTTACGGAAATGAGACACATACTAAGCTACATAAACAAATTGATTCTGATAAATCAATAGCTGAATAAATGAATTTGTATATAACCTCACTACTTACAATGTTTTAAACAAAATGGTCAATAAAGGGATCTTGATCTACCTTCGGTAAGTAAATGTATCTGTTTACTTAAAAAAAAATACAAATAATAAAAAACTTAGCTCAATATTCTATCACAATTATCCGTCTAGTCACTGGAATTAAGTCTTTCTTCCCTGACGTACGGCTGGTATATTTTAACTTCAGGAATAACGGTCACAATCCTGGCAAATCTCGAAAGTTAGGATCACCGGTCCCAATCCTGGTAATATAAGGCCTTGTAATGTTTCCCAATATTTTTCTAAAGCTGGTACACGTCTTTTGTGGCTCATTAATTGATAGCGGAATATAAAATGAGAACAGTTCAAATCTTGGTATGTAATATAAAATATACTTGTTTTTATATTTTTAAAAGAAAATTCGTTTTATCCAAAACACATTCCATTAATTCAAGTGCAAAAATTCTTCTCCCCAATTGTTTCAATAACTCACTATGGCAACCCAACAGCTTTTCCTGTTTTTGAAGGTCATTGGTCACTTTAGTTATATAGAATTTTCCAAAATATTTGACATTTATACAATAATTTTCATTCTTAATTAATATTATGAACTTATTGGTTTACAATTAAATTTTACTTCACACATAACCTTTGAAGTATACAAAATTAGCTAGATTTACATGGTTCTATAATTTTAGTAAATGTAAGAAAGTCATATACTTTTGAAATTTAATTATAGATCTGACACTCTAAATTAAAAAAAAAACAATACAAATATAATAGACTTCCAACCTTCTAAAAAATCCCAATAACAGAAATGTAACGAATTAAAGCTAGTGTCTTCAATAAATATTCAATTAATATTTTTATTATAATATACCTATATATATATAAACATACCTATATACGACAAAAGATGAACAATAATATAGCTTAATGCTTAAGTAACTACATATCATCCAGGAAAATATATCTCTGATATGTCTACCACCATTTTTACTCATTCGGTAACTAGACCCTTTAACCACCACATTAGTAATACATTTTGGTTTAGAAAATGTAGCGGCGCCCCTGGAAGCAAACCTCGGTACATTGACGTGAATCTGTCCAAAAACAATGCACAATCAATTCGATTATTGATCCAATTTCACAAGAAATCAACAGTCGCCACCATACGATGCAAACACAAGGTTACCATGTCGTACTCCAACAGAAGTGTATCGTAATCAATGTCCCTGGAGGTATAAATTCCATTCCTTTTTTAACTAAAAAATTTCGAAAGTCATTTCTGAATCTTTTGCACCTGTACATTCTGGTTGAAATAAATCGGGTTACAAACGATATATTGCCGTGAATTTTACCTCGTTATGATTAAAGTAAAATAAATGTTTATGTGGAAGTTATTCAAGCATATTTTTATTTGAACTCTGTATAGCGCTTGGGTATCTAAGGCGATATTTTAGTTTTTAAGTAACTAGGCCTAGCATCCAAAGTAAACGTAAGGAAATAATACAACAAGAGGTAAATTGTTAATAATACTTTTATTGTTTATTTGTATGTTCACAAGTCATTTTGTTTTAAATTAAAATATTTCATTCTTAACTTAAAACATAAATTATCAACACAAAGTTTTTTGTATACATTTTATTTAACTGACGTATAATTTTGGATCATTTGTCTTGGATTTGATTGAATCTCTTAAAATATCTCATTTAATTAACTTCATTGACAAAAGGGGGTATTTGCCCTCCTAATGTTGAGCTTAGTACTCCAGGTGTAGCTCTATTTTGAAATATGGATTTCTGGCTTCTACTGATATTTATTTCAAAATCGAATGTGTTATTCAGCGTCTATTTAAGTGAAAGTCTAGTTCCTACAGAATAGTACGCCTACCTCCACACTGTACATATTATTGTATTTGACGTCTAATAATGAATGTATAATTAAAATCTCAATAGAACAGATATTTCGAGATTACTCGTGGAAACTTGCTTTCTACTCGTTTATCTCAAATACCTGGCTGTTGTGTTGGGGCTTAATGAATGCTGGTTCTTGTTTCATTTCAATAAAACACACTTTGTAACCTTTTAACCTTTTACTTAACTCAGGAGTAAATTTTGATATTTATATACATTAATATACATTTGGCGTTACATGCTTGGTGCCGTCTTACACCTGTGATAATCTAATTAAGTAATGTTTGTAGTACTCGATCAGTCAAGGCGTGGCCCTGGTCTTATTTGCTTTGTATTAGAAAACAAGACCTCGGTCCACCTGCTTAATTAAACACAAGCATTATTAATCGGAGGTTGCACGCTTGCACATCTGTTTACAGATAAGTAAGGACGTAGTCAAACGAGGGCACTCTAATATGGTATATAAGATGTTCTATTAAAGAACAAGAATCAATCATAGCTAGAGAGCCAGTTAGATCTCTCCTTTGACTACTGCACTATTCATTGTTATATATATATTAATTGTTAAGTTTGTTATGTGTTAAATTATTATACTACGTTAAACCAACCTTATCTGAGTATTATTTCGATGCTTATACGCATCTGCGTATCAACGCAACAATGTAGCCTCCGCAGGACCCGGCTACATTACACACCCAACTCACCCTTACTTCTAGTCAAAAAGGAACTACATATATACATTTTCTACCCCTACTCTAGCGCGGTAAAATATTTAAATTTAAAATACATAATTGTCATAACACTGGCATAAAATATACTTCAGTCGTGTATTAAAAAATAAAACTACATCGCTTACAGCGCCATCTATCATGAATTATAAAAAAATGTATCGCGCAAATCCTACGTACTTTTTCCAGTAGAATTCGAATCTGCAATAAAATATACGGGTCCCTATTTAATATTTCAATGTTGGTCCCGCCCCACCTACATCAAGATAGAGGAGAACTAATTCTAGTACTAATGTATTGGCCTCAAATGAATTATTAAATTTTGAATCTGCATATTTTTTCGTGAACTGCTTATTTATTGTGATATTCAAAGTTTCCAATTAAAAAATACATCCAATGTACGAGGATGGATTGACATAAGGTCTTCTTTCTCATGAACATTACCAACAGGGACGAATCTAATGTTCATGACGACCCAGAAAATAAGTAGCAGTCAATGGAATATCGTCGTTCTGATTCTAAATGCTCACCATTTTCTGTAATATAAAGGTTGTCATTTATACCGAATGTCTGCCGAAAGGATCAACAATCACTAAAGAATCGTATCCGTAAAGTCGGAAAGAACGAATTCTATTTTACATCGCAA
Organism: Melolontha melolontha; assembly: GCA_935421215.2. Classification (NCBI taxonomy): domain Eukaryota; kingdom Metazoa; phylum Arthropoda; class Insecta; order Coleoptera; family Scarabaeidae; genus Melolontha; species Melolontha melolontha. The sequence goes on along the minus strand of OW285244.1, from coordinate 53,299 downwards.
CAATGCCAGACCGACCGTATTGGAACGAAAATATGAAGATAATGATATTTACCGTTGTTTTACATCCACTATACAGTCCTGATTTGTCACCTATAGATTTTTGGTTGTTTTCAAAGTTAACAGAGGTACTGAAAGGTCAACAGTTTTCATCATACACAAAAGGTGTTTGCAATTGGGTCAACAGTAAACAAGAAAAGTTTTTTCATGGACTGAATGAACAAATAGATTCAGTTTTTTTGGAGAAACGTGGTGCATTAAATGGTGAGTATGTGGAAAAATAATTATATGCATTTGCATTATACTGAATTTACTTCACATTGAGACTGTTTTCACTAATTTGTATTTTCTTTATCTTATTTTATACAGTTAGATACCTTATATATTATGTGTTAGGAAATGCTTGAGCCAAAATTAAAAGACAGATTCATCATAAAAAGTTCTGCAAAAAAGCTTATTATCGGTTTTCCCCTAGTCGTATATTTAACGAGAAACATGATGTTACAAGATATACTCCAAAAATTTAGGCAACTACTGATTTAATCTCCTTTTTTTTATCAACAGTGAAGTGTTGATTAATAGTTATTTTTATATTAAGTGTGCAAAGCATAGGTTTTTTGAGTTTGAGAATGTTGAGTTTTTTGTCGAGACCGAAGGTCGGCACACAAAAAATACATTCGAAAACTCAAAAACCGCTTTACACACGTGATATAAACAACATTTTTTCTCCAATTGTAGTAATTTAAAATTGTAGATTAATATAAATAAAATAAAATGAACCTACATAATTACGGCGGCTGCGGCAATTTCGTTGAGTTGCCTTAGTTACGAGTGTAAATTATACATTAAAATTTCACAGTGAAAAAAAATCTTTTTTAACGGTGAAAAAAAAATCATTTTTTGACGGTTAAAAAATGACACACTTTGCATACTGAGATTAATGAAAAAAACGTAAAAAAATATTTAAGATGTTACTTAGCAATTTAAAAATGTAAAACATTATGTCAAATTGGCAGTAATTCTGCCAAATTTAAAATGATTCAATATTCTATTAAAAAGCATGCTGGCATGTACTTTGTGTATGGTGAAAGTGGTGGAAATGCCAGGGACGCAGTTAGAAGATACGCAGAACGGTATCCTCATCGTATAATACCTAACAAAAGTAGTTTCATAGTGGTGTATCAAAGACTTCGGGAAACTGTTCGATAGTATCAAGAAACCAAGAAAAGGGATGAGGATGTGATGAAAGAATAGTGGTGGCTCTTGAGGAAAATATTCTTCAAATTGTTGAAGTAGATCCTTGAGTCAGCAAAGAGGTAGCTCGCCAAGTTGGAGTTAGTCACTGGACAGTATTGAGGACTCTTAAAGAATCTCTTTGATATCATCCTTATCATTTCGAAAGAGTTCAAAGTTTGAACAAGGACGATTTTGTCGTTAGATGTCGATTTTGCAATTGGCCGTTAACAAAAATTGAAGAAAACTCTCTGTTTTCGGAACAAATTTTTATAACTGACGAATGTCGTTTTACTAGAATTCCTAATTTACACAACAGGCATGTCTGGGCTGATATAAATCCTCATGCAATAATTGAAAAAAAATTTCATAGTCGATTTTCTGTCAATGTATGGGTTGGAATAATTGGCACCCAACTTATAGGCACATATGTGTTACCAAATAGTTTAAATGGAGAGAGGTATTTACATTTTTTACAAGAAGTATTACCAGGATTACTAGAAGAATTATTTGGAATTATGTAGAATAATGTGGTTCATGCATGATGGGGCCCCTGCACATTTTACTCTGCAGGTCAGAAACTTTTTAAATGAAATTTACGATGAACGGTGAATTAGACGAGGTGGACCGCATGCCTAGCTACCTCGATTACCTGACCTTAACAGCTGTGATTACTATCTTTGGGGCTACATGAAATCACTGGCCTACAAGGCTCCTGTAGAAAATGTGTGTGAAGATCTTGAAAATTTCGTTATGGCGACTATAGAATTAATAAGAAATAAGGAAAATGGACTATCTCAAGTAAATAGGCGCGGTGAAGCTTGTGTTGAAGCAAATGGTGGACGTTTCCAGCATTTCTTTTAATTTTATGAATTTTGCGTTGTTTTTATTTTTGTTAACTTAACTGAACGTTATATTGACTGCTTAAAATGTCACAGATATCATAGGCATCTGTAACAAATAAACGTGTTGCCTATAAGTAGTTTTATTGTTTGTGGCTTGTCTTTATTAGTAACAAAATAAATCGATAAGTAAATTTTGGCTAAAGCATTCCCTAACGCCCTGCTTAAATTCGATGTCAAGATCAGCAATTTCTATTTAAAAAAGGAAGAATTAAATCAAAGCAAAAGAATTAATAACAAGAAAATTGTATAAGTATGTATTGACTAAATGAGCATAAATCTTGAACATATTTTAGATTTAGAATGAGGGAGATGATATTTAAAAATGGGTTAGGAATAGAACTGTTGCTATTGTCCTTGAAAAATCGACATTTATTATTTTTTCATATGTGAAATTATATTTCTTTTATTATCTTTTTTAAAATATTTTTTTAAATATAATTCAGAAGTTTTCAGATGTTTAATAGGACCATTTTTTGGTTACTGTGTGTGTTCCTTTAAAATTGTTCCTTTTCCTTGAATTATTGATTGGAAAGTAGTCGATTTCAGTTTGCCTGAAGTTTTCGGTGAAAAAAGCCAGGTAGGGTCAGCTATGAAAAATATAGGAATTATAGTAGGTTATTCGTAAAAGCTACAAAATTGAAATCTTTTAACTAATATTCAAGATTTTGTATCACATGTGTTACTTGAAGTATTTTTAAATATACCTACAGAGTGTTCAAGAAAATGTAACGTTATTCATTTTTATATTGAACCCTCTCCATTTTTTTACATTGTAGGATTGTCCTCGATAACACGATTCCAACTAATCATAACACTTGGGGTCTAAAGTATTTAGCTTTAGATGTACCTACACGCAAACTAAATAAGAATTTTTAGTGTTTTCTAAATCATAAGTATTGCTTGATACTTATCACGTAAATCATCACTTATATAAAAACTTTTTCAATTCGAAGTGTTGGTAGGTAGTACTACAATTTCTTTTATTTCTTCTTTTGTCGTGGCTATTAAAAAAATTGTTTTTTTCTTGTTGAACAAAAAGTTAACGTGAATACTACAATCCTTAAATTTTATTACAATGTAGTTTGCGGCATTTAAAAGTCTTAATAAATAACTGTTTATTGTCAACAATGGTTGAATTAAATGAAAGAGCACGAATACAAATATTAATGATGACGGGTTTTGGTGGTAGGCCAAGAAGTCAACAGCAGCTATGTAACCTTTTTAATACATCCCAATCGGAAGCTAATTTCGCATTCTGTTTTTATCAAAACTTTAAGGTGCTTCAACATAAATGCCAGTGTTCCTCAATTTACAAAGAATTTGCAGTAAAAATTCTGTTACAAATTATGCTAAAGTGCAAGATATTGCCATATATGTAGACGAAAATCCCCATTTATCTACAAACGAGCTGGGGCAGAGGCTTAATATTAGTCGTTCAGTACGAAAAATTCTTAAAAAAGAAAAAATCCGTCCTAAGAAAATTCGCCTCGTTCAAGTCATAACTGTTGGTATTCTCACTGGATATAAGAGGCGCATACGCAACACCCCAGAAAGCTTAAGTATTTCTAAATGGTCAAAGGTATTTAGAACTTTTAAATAACCAGATATTTCGTGCATTGTAGAAAAATGGCCAAATTTCATAAAACATCTGGTTTCAGCACGATGGGGCACTCCCTCACTATTCAGTTATCATTATGAAATTTGTGACAATAAAAGATATTATTGTTGCATTCGACACACCAATTAAATTAGTTAATTCTAAATTACTGTTTAGCCATAACAGTAAAATAAATTTATTTATAAAGTTCTGTGGTTTGATTCTTTTCTGCAGAAAGTTACCTTGTTTGGGTTAAACTATGCCTGGCATTTTTTTAATAATATTCTAGTATAATAAATTGACTTATTTCTACTTTGTTGTTCTAAGATTATAGGTTGGAACGATTTTAGTGTATATAATATTTGACATTAGTTATTTAATAAATAGTTGTATGTCATAAATTATTTTCATCAAGCCTACTTTTAAAATTTTATTAAACAAATATTTTTATATTTCCAATTTTAAATTGTGCTTTTAGTGAAAATTATCAAAATGTAACATTTAACATAGAAGCCACTGACCTGACAGCGATAACTAGTGGCTAGACGTATGCGTATACAAAGATGAAAAATTCTGTTTGTCAATTCCCATATTAATCTATTAACATTTCCCATGTGAGTCAGTCTTCTCAGTTTATCTTTTTTGTAATAATTCTGCATTCTATTTGGAGACAGAAAACGACGTAAAAAGCAAAAATATTTGTGGTTTTATAAAAAGAAACATACACAGTTTATCCATAAATATATGAAAAGAGAATAATTCATCGTAAAAAACAAAATAGATACATTAAAAAAAGTATATAAAATATGCTTTCAAACGATGTATAGTGTTCGCTTCCCATTCGGCTATTGCTTCTAGCTATACTTTCGAAGAATACTTCGTATCGGAGACTCCAAATTTATATAATGTTTCTTACATGTCATATCTTCCATGTCAAAAACATGGAAAGGAAGCCCAGTTCTTTAGAAAACATTTGAATATACTGAATAAGTATATAAAGCTAGAGACTTTATTAAGCTGATAGCAGGCCTACTAATGGAGCATTGTGAGATCGACAAACATTTGAACCTCAAGTAATGTTTTTCGTATATTACGTTTATAAAATTTTTCAGAAACTTTGGTTGAATATTTCGAAACCTATTTAATTTGTAGAAAATCTTGTGTATGTAGCGATATTTTCTGGCTCTTTAGACTACACTAGTTTCGATCTTAGGCTCGTTATTATTTTAAATTTACAGCACGCTCTTTATTATAGATTGGGAAGATTAATGTAGGATAATACTAACTAATACTCTATGAACAAACTAAATCTGAATATTTTTATTTAAACAATTATTACAAGTATAAGAAACGTGAATCATCTGAAAAGTGCCTTTCTTTTAAAATTTTTCGAAGCGGTTTAAAGACATCTCCGCCAAGTAAGGGTTTAAGAAATTTTTAATTCAAAATTTAGTAGTAATTTTAGTCATTCAGTTTCAATAAATAGTTTTCTTGTTTCTCATTGTAAACATTTTCTAAAATCCACCACATCCTTTTTGCATTATTTAATTCAGTTATTAGATCTAAGCGCGACTGTGTTATTCTGTATGGTGGTATACTGGGTGGGTCAGAAGTCACGTTATTATTTAAAAATTATATCACTCTTTTGCTATTACATATACTTTTTTTTGTTTCAGATTTAAAAAATTGAGAATTAGAACATAAATTATAGGTAAATTGACGTGTAGAAGGAGGTTTACCTTGAAAATCAGCGCTTCTTTGTTCTTACTCAGAGAGCATACATGCAACATTTTAACGAAAGAAATCCTTCGTAAAAACCAGCGATATTGGCTCTCATTCGGCGTTTTCAACAGACAGGCGCTTTCCAAGAATTTTCACGGGCTGGAAGATCCCACTCAGGTCGTTCACAGGAAAATATTGAATGAGTACGGCATAGCATTGATAAAGAGCAAGCAGATTTATAAAGATCAAGAGCTTGGTATAACTACTATACACTGCAACCCTGTAAAGACAGTCTTTACAGGGTTGCAGTGTATAGTAGTTGTGCGGAAGCGTTTATTTTACTTTACTGTGCCCCATGTGTGACTTTAATTAGTAGTTTTTCCTACTGATGATTACAACTTAGTTGTCGAAATACGTATTTAGGATACGACTAATAATTGTGGTAAGGGGTTATATACCTTTTTTAAATTTTTATTTAACCACAGTCTCCATTGAAAGAATTTTTATAAAGAAACAGATGCAATAAGGCCCAGTCAAATGCAATTTTAAAATTTTCCAGTTGCAGCAGATTTAAAAATTACTTACGATGATTACGTTTTAGTAGTGAAAGCAATAAAAAAATTACAGAACACTTCGATGTCCTTACTGAATTCAGTTGAAATTGTTGCCCACGTAGAAACTGTGCTACATATTTTAAAAGTGAAATATGAAAAATATGAAAAAAGTGTTTGTGTTAGAGATAAATGCAACACTGTATTACGTAAAAATCTTTATTTTACTAGATTAGGATAACTTTTTAACAGTGTTGCGAAAGAACCGTTGTACAAATTTAAAGACCACTTTAACTACGCGAATATTACAGCGCTAGCTGTGGAACGATCTTTTTCTGCGTATAAGAAGATATATTCACAGCAAAGAACAAATATCAAGATTCTCTGCCTAAATGCCTCGATCTACTCATCAATTAATGATCAGGGAGCGGACTCGAGCGATTGATGATTCATAGCCCATAGGCGTCTGCCTTGTATTCGCAATAGGTTTGTTTCTGTAAGCGATCCGTGAGTTTAGATCAATTTAATACTGTTGCGAGTACATAAGTAGCACGTACCTACATATGCAGTTAACATGTATCTGTTAATGCACAACAAAGCGAATGTAATAAACGGTATGGTAACCGGCGGCAACTACTGCTGAAATAAAAGTAATTCTGACAAGCGAATTGCGTATCGAGTTTTGAATAAAAACAATTTACAAAGAACAAAACTCAAAACTATGTATTTCCTGTGAAACGTTGAAAGTGTAAAACAATACTATGACAATTAAAATTTGTTCAAGATGTTCCTGTGTTAAATTAGTTCTTTTAGATGCTAAAACGTCTATAAAAATAGTAAATGTCCGTTCCACATCACAACAAGGTAGTGGGTGCGTGATTAAAATGTTGGAAAAGTGCACCATACTTCGAATGTATAGATTTTTCAATCAGCTGTGTGTATACTTGATACATTATATTCAAATCTGCTAAATTTGGCATCAATTTTTTTCTCAGCTTGTTTCCAAATTCAGAAGGTATACTTTTCATTCGATCGATAACGGTTTCTAAGTTAATTATCGAAATATCTTTTTAAATGATGAAACTAACTTATGAAAATTCGCAAAATGACCCCTGGTGTATTCACATACTCTATGTAGTGCATCCGCTCCACAGGTAACGTGTAGAATATTCGATAAGAGTGCTTTAATAACTTCCCTGTTTTTAACATATAAGCTACCACATCAGTAAAAAATAATAACATCTTGCTATCTCTTGTTATCTGATGACAGAATATTATGAATACATAGAAGTGGTATTTACGTAAAGTAGACTCATCTGGTGTATGACGATCAGTATATTTTGTAAGAAAGCTCTTGAAGACTGTATTGTTAAGCTTTTTGAATGACATATTGACCGCCATGAAAGCTTCACACAGTCCTTCGCTAAAAGTATCAGGCGCAGATGGTCATATGTTATCTTGGATGGGTTTTCGAAGAAACGTGTCTCTGCAAATTACACTTTTGTAGACGCCTTAAACTTAAGGAACAGGCATTGCAATATATCTCGGTATCATTACGAATATGCAACCAATCTGTATGGCCTCTAATCTAATTCTCCATAGTTAATGAAAATAAAGAGAAATACTAAGAACAGAAAGAAATTGACTAAAAATAAGAAACAAAAACTACTCCAAAAATAATGTAGTAAATTAAACTTAATATTTATAAAAAATTATAGGATAAATATACAATATAACAATATAAAGCGAATTTTCAAAATAATAAGCGTTGTAACCAAATAACACTGAAAGAAACGAAACGAGAAACAACCCCTTATAGAAAAGAATAAAAAATATACTATCTCAAGAACAATAAATACATATTTGTATATGCATGTAAACACGAGAATACAATTTGGAAATTAGCGGATATAATTTTTAACAACGAAGTCAACGAAATAATATATAAATGTTCCGTTTTACGGGCCACTGTTAAATTGAATTTATGAAGCAATACACACAATGTACTATTCATAACGACGGAAATAAAAACACTTGCTCGAGGAATGCAATCGAGCAAGCAAATAGTGGGGCTGTTATATACCTCAGACAACCACGTTTTATCGGGGTAATTGGTCAATCTCTCGCTTCAGTCCGTTTTCTGTTAATGAGGCTAAAATCACTCATTTTTGGTGCAATAAAAGCGTATTGCTTATACTAATTATCTAGTGTTTAAAAAATTATGAATCGATATTTAATATGTTCTCCTACTAGAGTCACTAAATGCATTAATAATTAGATAGAACTCGTTTAAAAAAGTTTGATCCGTTTTCGAATTGCAATTTTAAGCAAAATATAGAATGATAAAGGTAAAGAAAATACACACTTGGTTATTTGTTTCACTGCAATTTTATTTACAAAATACGGACAAATTTGTTTCGAACTTCACAGTTCATTCTCAACTGAACAAGAAAGGTTTACTTAAAATATGAATAGATACTTTGAAAAGTGGGAGTAACACTGTGAAACATAAACGTGAGTTAAGTATTATTGGGGTTTTCCTAGTAATTAACGAGAAACAGCCTTAATAATAGGGGAGATTACAAACTCTGTTCATTTACTATATTTAATGATTTGTTTATTGCTTTAGATATTTCCATTATTTCCAAAAAGTCTAATCGTTTACTTTTATTTGCAGAGTGTAAAATTTCAAAATTATTTATTGATACCATGTGTTCTTCATTTATACAATGCTCGGATATACCTGAACATTTCTTGGAATATAAAATTGCTTTTCTATGTTCTTCTATTCGTGTGCGAAAACATCTTCCAGTTTGACCTATGTAGAAAGCGTCACATTCTAAACAATTTAATTTATACACGCCACATTTATCTGCTTTTTGAATTGTATCCTTATTATTTGTCCAAAGTTTACCTAAATTTAATTTATTGACTATTATAGTTTTTATGCCTAAATTAACTAATCTATTATTAATTAAGAAATACTGAAAAAACAAGCCTATCAACGCGAGGAAACGTACAGACGACCGTTTCGTTCTAATTGGAACTTCTCAATGTACGGCATTCCCTTTCGATGACGACCTTGCTTTTTCATTTCTATACTTTCTGTATATATAGTTAACATTTGGAATTTACTGCAAGTGAGAATTAATGAATATTAAATCACATTCTTACATGTAAATGTCGACTTATTTAATGCGTATAAATCTACAATCCGTCAAACTAAGTTTGTACTAGTATGCAGAACACACTCTTTCGCGACAACGAACTTCCTGGTAGTTAGGTTAATTAAGAATTAAGAAATACTGAAAAAACAAGCCTATCAACGCGAGGAAACGTACAGACGACCGTTTCGTTCTAATTGGAACTTCTCAATGTACGGCATTCCCTTTCGATGACGACCTTGCTTTTTCATTTCTATACTTTCTGTATATATAGTTAACATTTGGAATTTACTGCAAGTGAGAATTAATGAATATTAAATCACATTCTTACATGTAAATGTCGACTTATTTAATGCGTATAAATCTACAATCCGTCAAACTAAGTTTGTACTAGTATGCAGAACACACTCTTTCGCGACAACGAACTTCCTGGTAGTTAGGTTAATTAAGAATTAAGAAATACTGAAAAAACAAGCCTATCAACGCGAGGAAACGTACAGACGACCGTTTCGTTCTAATTGGAACTTCTCAATGTACGGCATTCCCTTTCGATGACGACCTTGCTTTTTCATTTCTATACTTTCTGTATATATAGTTAACATTTGGAATTTACTGCAAGTGAGAATTAATGAATATTAAATCACATTCTTACATGTAAATGTCGACTTATTTAATGCGTATAAATCTACAATCCGTCAAACTAAGTTTGTACTAGTATGCAGAACACACTCTTTCGCGACAACGAACTTCCTGGTAGTTAGGTTAATTAAGAATTAAGAAATACTGAAAAAACAAGCCTATCAACGCGAGGAAACGTACAGACGACCGTTTCGTTCTAATTGGAACTTCTCAATGTACGGCATTCCCTTTCGATGACGACCTTGCTTTTTCATTTCTATACTTTCTGTATATATAGTTAACATTTGGAATTTACTGCAAGTGAGAATTAATGAATATTAAATCAAATTCTTACATGTAAATGTCGACTTATTTAATGCGTATAAATCTACAATCCGTCAAACTAAGTTTGTACTAGTATGCAGAACACACTCTTTCGCGACAACGAACTTCCTGGTAGTTAGGTTAATTAAGAATTAAGAAATACTGAAAAAACAAGCCTATCAACGCGAGGAAACGTACAGACGACCGTTTCGTTCTAATTGGAACTTCTCAATGTACGGCATTCACGGGATTTAATATTCATTAATTCTCACTTGCAGTAAATTCCAAATGTTAACTATATATACAGAAAGTATAGAAATGAAAAAGCAAGGTCGTCATCGAAAGGGAATGCCGTACATTGAGAAGTTCCAATTAGAACGAAACGGTCGTCTGTACGTTTCCTCGCGTTGATAGGCTTGTTTTTTCAGTATTTCTTAATTCTTAATTAACCTAACTACCAGGAAGTTCGTTGTCGCGAAAGAGTGTGTTCTGCATACTAGTACAAACTTAGTTTGACGGATTGTAGATTTATACGCATTAAATAAGTCGACATTTACATGTAAGAATGTGATTTAATATTCATTAATTCTCACTTGCAGTAAATTCCAAATGTTAATCTATTATTAATTTTATTCGTGGTCTTTCCTATGTAATTAATTAAACGATAATTACTTGGTTCTAATTGGGGGGCTGCATAAAAGAATTTATTAATCTGTTTTATGTTTTTTCTTTGAAATTAATCTATTAATAATATCAGGACTGTATCCGTTGTTTACGGCTAGACATTTCAAGACTGCAACCCGATAGCATTAAGTTTTCTTCTTTCAACAGTTTCATACATAGATTACTCTCCGTTCCCCTATCAAAACCAAATTTTGATAAAGAAGTTGCAGTCTTGAAATGTCTAGCCGTAAACAACGGATACAGTCCTGATATTATTAATAGATTAATTTCAAAGAAAAAACATAAACAGATTAATAAATTCTTTTATGCAGCCCCCCAATTAGAACCAAGTAATTATCGTTTAATTAATTACATAGGAAAGACCACGAATAAAATTAATAATAGATTAGTTAATTTAGGCATAAAAACTATAATAGTCAATAAATTAAATTTAGGTAAACTTTGGACAAATAATAAGGATACAATTCAAAAAGCAGATAAATGTGGCGTGTATAAATTAAATTGTTTAGAATGTGACGCTTTCTACATAGGTCAAACTGGAAGATGTTTTCGCACACGAATAGAAGAACATAGGAAAGCAATTTTATATTCCAAGAAATGTTCAGGTATATCCGAGCATTGTATAAATGAAGAACACATGGTATCAATAAATAATTTTGAAATTTTACACTCTGCAAATAAAAGTAAACGATTAGACTTTTTGGAAATAATGGAAATATCTAAAGCAATAAACAAATCATTAAATATAGTAAATGAACAAACAGAGTTTGTAATCTCCCCTATTATTAAGGCTGTTTCTCGTTAATTACTAGGAAAACCCCAATAATACTTAACTCACGTTTATGTTTCACAGTGTTACTCCCACTTTTCAAAGTATCTATTCATATTTTAAGTAAACCTTTCTTGTTCAGTTGAGAATGAACTGTGAAGTTCGAAACAAATTTGTCCGTATTTTGTAAATAAAATTGCAGTGAAACAAATAACCAAGTGTGTATTTTCTTTACCTTTATCATTTAATATGTTTCACCAAGTGCCTAGCGAGACCTCAATCAATTATAAAATATAGAATGCTAAATAAAAACATATTTTGATATAATGGATTTTTTTTTGACTACTCTTCTCGTAATTAGTGTACTAAGAATGATCGGCAAGGCTAGTCATATGTTAAAAGGGAATGCTATTGTAGGCCTGTGTAGTCCTAACATAGCTTTCAAAACTAACGGGACTCTTTAAGTTAATTTATTAAAAACAATAAACAAAAAATAGATACAAGTAATAAGTCGGGAATTTACAGGCTTTCATGTAGTTCATGTCCTAAGTTCTACATAGGTCAGATAGGTAGATCTTTATCTAAAAGAATTAAAGGACATGAACGAAGTAATATTAAGATATAATAACAATGACTCACATGACGAAACCCATCTGAGAGAAGAAGCCCATAATTTTAACTACAACTAAAATGATACTTACAGAAAATATATGGCAAAAACTAATATATTTTATTTATTATTCATAGCAATGGAAATTTTTAAAAATAGAAATACGATCTTTTTATTTAATATCCAAACTGAACTCGGTAATTCTCCTTTATTAGACCTATTTCCAGGCAAAAATCTTTATTTTATATTAGGTTTTTCTTAATTATTTTTGTACTCAGGTAAATTTAATCCCTTTGTTAATTGTGGTTTAAATCTTGAACATAAAGTACCTATTATTAAATTATCTTTCTAAGTATTTCTTAAGTATAAGTAATTCGTTTTAGTTTAAATATGTTCACAGCCTTTAGGTTTAATTTGTAATACAACTCCATCTGAAGAGGACACTGTGTGTCGAAACAATTGTCATGGTATTTTATCAATAAAGTGGAAATTATGCAAAATTGATTTTTGAATGTTATCGTCAGAACTAAATTTTGCAAATACATTGATTATAATTATCTTATTAATTTTGAAACGACGAAATGGATTGACAACAAACTTAATAAAAATGCGTAGATTGTACATAAAAAGCATACTTTTTACATTTTTTGAGAAAACCTGACGTAGTTATGGGCATATTTGAAGCACATCATGTGCATACAATCTTAATTCCAATGATGGCACGAATATGTCTAAGTTAAAACATTATCTTTCAGTACTTAATAAGACCGTTGCCAAAAATTTGATTTAGGTATGTGGAGCTAAAGACAATAGGTCCAATTTAATTTTTATTTTGGCGAACATAATGATAATAAAATATTTTGAAGCATTTCGATTTGCCTTATTATTTAATCTGTTCCATATTTAAGTTAACTTTCACGTTACATTTCTCATTTATTTAAAAATACACTTACATTGTGATCGATGGTGGGAAGCTGTAAATAAGGTCAGTTCCTGATCTAGAGACCAATCAACTCCAATCTAACGGGCCGACACTAAATTTTCGGCGAAAGACAAAACACGCACAACACGTCACGTGCTCGCGGGAGTCCTAGTCGGCCGTGCCAAGTTTAACGCAGGACTACCAATCGCCTCCTAGCCCACAGGGATATATTTAAAACCTTCCTTTTCCAGGGACTATATTTAGAACGGACGTATCTTACTTTTTTTCATTTATACTTTTACTTTCTTACTGTCGTTTTTACTTGATTTGTTTTTATTCCGACTTGCTGTATGCTGAACATTGGGTTGGAGTAAAGAGTTCGTTCACCATGGGGCGCGTGCCCCGTGTACGAGGAGTGCTCAAATACTGTAATATAGTACTTCATACAGAACATTATTAAACAAGAACTATACTTACTATAAATTGATAAATATGTGAAAACGTAAAAAATATTCGTAATTATTACTAACTGTTGTTGCAGATATTTAAAAATATGAATTACTATAGATCGATTAGATAAGAACTACGATATTAACTTTTGGGGAAAGCGCTATATAATGTCGGAGAATATATCGTCGTAATCTAGATAAACAACTAATTTACCATAGTTTTTAAGAAAGTATTAAGTATTTTCCACATCTCATATGCGTGAAGATGTCCAAAAATGAAATGAAAATGTACTAAATCTAAATGTATTAAATTTGCCTACAATTTACATTATAATATCATAGATCAATTTCGTGACCTTAAAGAGGTAATTGCCTTCATGCGTGATGACGAATTTAACACTGAAATAGTAAAACTACGCGAGGATTTCAACTCTAAGTTAATTGATTTGGAATTACCTTCTGCTTTCTGGAAATTCAAGGAGGTTGTTCGGGAAGTGATGAGACGATGGAAATCTATGAGTAATAACATTGTAATCTTTGGCATTTCTGAATAATCAACGGAATTACCCGTTACTGCCAGGAATGTCTGTATCGCTGGGATAAATTTAATCGTTCTAATGAACGTCCTAGTCCGCTGAAGTTGGTTCTAAATGATCACCCTGAAGTGTATAATTTTATTTGCTGAAAATTTAAATAGAAATCCCAATTGTGCAGGTATCAAACTAAGTTACGATCTCAATTCTAAGCAATTGGAATATAATTCCAAATTTAAAATGGAGTTGAATTAAAAACTTTCAATCAGTGGGTAAAATCTTAGGATAAAATATCATAATGGAACTCTTTGGATTACAGATTCTTTAAGTTAGATCCCTCACTGAATTACAACTCGCTACAATGTTACTACCAAAATGTTAGTGATCATGGTTCAAACGTATCTTCTTGCAGTGAAATAACGTCTTAACAACTATGACATGGTTAAGCTAGCAAGTAAATTGTAGCTTTCCAGCTGACTTCTTAGATTTTTGTGAGGAGGTGGCGTTCTAATTAATGCCAATTTTCGGTGCCAGTATCTGGATTTATCCTTGCTGAGTGATGCCGTACCTGCAGCTGACGTTGTAGGAGTTAAACTATTAAGTGCCAAATTACTCATGGTTATAATATATATATATATATATATTGCGTTGGAAACCAATTACTTTAATTTAATTATTTTTCTATTATATCAACGTTATAATAAAAAACAGCAACAGATATGTATATTATTTAGTTTTTCGTGTTTTGTTAATGCTTTGAATATTTATGTATACCCGATGTACATATCACTGAGTACATTACTTATAATATACAATCTAGATACGTATCTTTTTTTATTTACATTTAATTCAAAAGTTGCCAAACAATGTAACACTGTAATATATGTCAATGTTAGTAATAGAATATTTTAAATGTTAAGGGATATGCAGGATGACATGTCAACAAAAACGTAAAACTAATTATGCTTTAAATATTACTTTATTAATTTTAATTTGAGTTAATATATTTTAAAAATTCGGTATATAAGTCAATAACATCAAAAGGCTTACTATTTTTTAAAAAATATATAAAAAATGAGATTCAAAAATATCTATAAAGTAATAGAAAAATTGAAACATACATGAGTGGGTAAAAACCTCACCAGTTTTGTATAATACAAAAGTATTTTTAATAATATAAAATATTACTTAAAATCTGGTGTGAAGAAAACAATACAAGTTCAATATTAATATTTTTGTGAATGTATCCTTCTCCAGAGACGAAGATACGTATTTATTCTTTCTACAGATTCCACAGTACACCCCTGCTGGAGAAGGATGCCTTCACAAAAAGAACAACTTCGCTATCTCACAGATATAATTAAGACCGAGCGTTGAAGTACATTCAGTGTTGCATATTAGCGAACGACAAAGCACTCGCTCTGTCCACATAACAAATGTAGAACTAACGAAGTGTTTCCAAAGATGGCACTGCCGTATCTCTAGAAACTGTATTATTCATGTCTTCACGACTCTTCACAACAGATTTTTAAAAATATTTTATATTATTAAAACTACTATTGTATTATATCTATAAAGACAAAATAATTATTATTATTTTCCTCTATGTGCAAAAATACAGTCAAATAAATTTGTGCTGAGTAGTACAAAAGGAATTTATGAGAAAATAATAGTGTTATAATTTTAAAAGCATTATAAATTAAAATAGAACAATTTAGAGGCAGAAATGCTACTTTGTTTGTTAACACTTGAATTAAATGTATTATAGTAAGTAATATACAGGTGTCCCAGCTGACGCGGTTTCTTTGATAATTTGTTTATTTCACAGTATAGAGAAAAAAGTTTCAAATAAAAGTTGTCCCTATTTAAACGACGCATTGCTGGAAAATATTTTCAAATATACAGGATGTCCCAGTTATAGAAAAAGCGTAAGTAACTTTATTATTTTAAATAGATCACCCTATATATTATTTTTTTTTAGATTCTACATGATATTTTAAGTAACTTTTATTGAGACCCTATACCTATGTGCTTTTGTTTTCGAGAAAATAAATATTTTATCAAAAATTTTGTAATTGCAGCGCTCTCGTTAATGAGCTATAGGAATTGGAACTAAAAGAATAGTTATTTCTATGAGGTTATTAATTATTTGTGGTATTTTTACGCGAAACAGTTCAAATTAAAGATGCAATTTATCGTATCAGCTGATGTCCTAGTGTTGCGTAAATTTGCCTATAGATGGCATTAGGAGGGCGTTTCGCTAAATCAGCGGGAATTGTTTTGACATAAACCGGGATATTATTTTTAAATACAAGTCATTTTGAACTAGTTATAGATCTGTAGTATAGCAATATATATATATATATATATATATATAAATATAATATTTTCGTGACCTTGGTATAATATGGTAAATTCAATCAGTTGGCGATTAAAGGTCTGGTTTACTTCAAAGTATATATATTTAAAACAACCCTACATGTTTCGGCAATGATGCCTTTATCAAGGATATAAAATATAAAATCATTTTATATTTTATATCCTTGATAAAGGCATCATTGCCGAAACATGTAGGGTTGTTTTAAATATATATACTTTGAAGGAAACCAGGCCTTTAATCGCCAACTGATTGAAATTACTATATATATATATATATATATATATATATATATATATATATTGTAAATCTAATCAGTAGGCGATTAAAGGTCTGTATATTACTTCAAAATATATGTATTTAAAAAACTCTACATGTTTCGGCTGTGTACGCCTTTATCAAGAGAATACAAAATATGAATGACAGGATATAAATGTCAAGTAATTAAGTTGCTATGGTTTAAATTATTCAAAGATACATTCTAGTAATAATAATAAATCATGCCTTAGTATTCCAAAAAATAGATAGCAAGGTGTGAACATATGTGTTGTTCGCTGCTAGCAATTTGTGTCTCCTTCTGGGTATGAACTTGTGTGTTGGTTGCTGCTGGCAGCTTGCGTCTCTCTATGGGTGTGAGGTTTTGTGTGAGAGCGTAAGCGTAGGGTTTTGTATGTCGGTGCGTTCGTGCGTGTGTTTAGTGACCGGTCGCATGAATTTAGAGAGGTCGGATAACCAGCCGTTGCGTAGGGCTGCCAACCCTTTCCCGGCAACTTCTTTACAATTCCGTGCAGTACTTCGACGGCCTGGCCCCCGCCCCAACGAGGCAAGGCGCAGACAGGCGAAGCGCACCCTGTACGGGGTTGCTCATCGCTAACCAAGGGAACACTCTTAGTGGCTACCTCGGTCGACGATGGTCACACTTGTGCCATCTTAACGTTTTCCGCCGAAGGGGGGGCATAGCACACACGTCGAACGTGTGTGCGCTGTTAACGGCAGCCTAGCCAGGATGCCGTTAAGATGGCACAAGTGTGACCATCGTCGACCGAGGTAGCCACTAAGAGTGTTCCCTTGGTTAGCGATGAGCAACCCCGTACAGGGTGCGCTTCGCCTGTCTGCGCCTTGCCTCGTTGGGGCGGGGGTCAGGCCGTCGAAGTACTGCACGAAATTGTAAAGAAGTTGCCGGGAAAGGGTTGGCGGCCCTACGCAACGGCTGGTTATCCGACCTCTCTAAATTCATGCGAGCGGTCACTAAACACACGCACGAACGCACCGACATACAAAACCCTACACTTACGCTCTCACACAAAACCACACACCCATAGAGAGACGCAAGCTGCCAGCAGCAACCAACACACAAGTTCATACCCAGAAGGAGACACAAATTGCTAGCAGCGAACAACACATATGTTCACACCTTGCTATCTATTTTTTGGAATACTAAGGCATGATTTATTATTATTACTAGAATGTATCTTTGAATAATTTAAACCATAGCAACTTAATTACTTGACATTTATATCCTGTCATTCATATTTTGTATTCTCTTGATAAAGGCGTACACAGCCGAAACATGTAGAGTTTTTTAAATACATATATTTTGAAGTAATATACAGACCTTTAATCGCCTACTGATTAGGTTTACCATATCATACCAAGGTCACGAAGTTATTATTATATATATATATATATATATATATATATATATATATATATATTATAATAAAAATATTAATTGAATATTTATTGAAGACACTAATTTTAATTCGTTACATTTCTGGTATTGGAATTTTTTAGATGGTTGGAAGTCTTATATTTGTATTGTTTTTTTAATTTAAAGTGTCAAATCTATAATTAAATTTCAAAAGTATATGACTTTCTTACATTTACTAAAATTATAGAACTATGTAAATCTAGTTAATTTTGTATACTATTGTTAATGTTTGGTATTATCAAAGGTTATGTGTGAAGGAAAATTTAATTGTAAACCAATAAGTTCATAATAGTAATTAAGAATCAAAATTATAGTATGTATATGTTAAATATTTTGGAAAATTCTATATAACTAAACTTGACCAATGAACTTCAAGAACAGAAAAAGCTGTTGGGTTGCCATAGTGATTATTGAAACAATTGGGGGAAGAATTTTTGCACTTAAATTAATGGAATGTGTTTTGGATAAAAACGAATTTTTTTTAAAATATAAAAACAAGTATAATTTATATTACATACCAAGATTTGAACTGTTTTCATTTTAAACTCCGTTATCAATTAATGAGCCGCAAAAGACGTGTACCAGCTTTAGAAAAATATTGGGAAACATTAGTTTCCCTTAGTGGGCCTTATATTACCGGGATTGGGACCGGTGATCCTAACTTTCGAGATCTGCCAGTATGGTGACCGTTATTCCTGAAGTTAAAATATACCAGCCGTACGTCAGGGAAGAAAGACCTAATTCCAGTGACTAGACGGATAATTGTGATAGAATATTGAGCTAAGTTTTTTATTATTTGTATTTTTTTTTTTTAAGTAAACAGATACATTTACTTACCGAAGGTAGATAAAGATCCCTTTAATGACCATTTTGTTTAAAACTTGTTGCCGTGCTAAGAGAGAAGTCGGTCGCACTTTCACGCAAGGAAGCGTCCGATACATCAAAATGACGTAGAATGACATGAAAAGAACGGCTATGATATTTTGAAACACATGCTGTTGCAAACTTCGCCAATAATGCCAACTATTCTCAGAAAATCGTTCCCGTGCTAAGAGAGAAGTCGGTCGCACTTTCACGCAACGAAGCGTCCGATACATCAAAATGACGTAGAATGACATGAAAAGAACGGCTATGATATTTTGGACGACGTGCTGTTGCACACTTCGCCAATAATACCAATTATTCTCAGAAAATCGTTCCCGTGCTAAGAGAGAAGTCTGTCGCACTTTCACGTAACGAAGCGTCCGATACATCAAAATGACGTAGAATGCCATGAAAAGAACGGCTGTGATATTTTGAAAGACGTGCTGTTGCAAACTTCGCCAATAATGCCAATTATTCTCAGAAAATCGTTCCCGTGCTAAGAGAGAAGTCGGTCGCACTTTCACGCAAGGAAGCGTCCGATACATCAAAATGACGTAGAATGACATGAAAAGAACGGCTATGATATTTTGGACGACGTGCTGTTGCACACTTCGCCAATAATACCAATTATTCTCAGAAAATCGTTCCCGTGCTAAGAGAGAAGTCTGTCGCACTTTCACGCAAGGAAGCGTCCGATACATCAAAATGACGTAGAATGACATGAAAAGAACGGCTATGATATTTTGAAAGACGTGCTGTTGCAAACTTCGCCAATAATGCCAATTATTCTCAGAAAATCGTTCCCGTGCTAAGAGAGAAGTCAGTCGCACTTTCACGCAAGGAAGCGTCCGATACATCAAAATGACGTAGAATGACATGAAAAGAACGGCTATGATATTTTGAAAGACGTGCTGTTGCAAACTTCGCCAATATTGCCAATTATTCTCAGAAAATCGTTCCCGTGCTAAGAGAGAAGTCAGTCGCACTTTCACACAAGGAAGCGTCCGATACATCAAAATGACGTAGAATGACATGAAAAGAACGGCTATGATATTTTGAAAGACGTGCTGTTGCAAACTTCGCCAATAATACCAATTATTCTCAGAAACTCGTTCCCGTGCTAAGAGAGAAGTCGGTCGCACTTTCACACAAGAAAGCGTCCGATACATCAAAATGACGTAGAATGACATGAAAAGAACGGCTATGATATTTTGAAAGACGTGCTGTTGCAAACTTCGCCAATAATGCCAATTATTCTCAGAAAATCGTTCCCGTGCTAAGAGAGAAGTCTGTCGCACTTTCACGCAAGGAAGCGTCCGATACATCAAAATGACGTAGAATGACATGAAAAGAACGGCTATGATATTTTGAAAGACGTGCTGTTGCAAACTTCGCCAATATTGCCAATTATTCTCAGAAAATCGTTCCCGTGCTAAGAGAGAAGTCAGTCGCACTTTCACACAAGGAAGCGTCCGATACATCAAAATGACGTAGAATGACATGAAAAGAACGGCTATGATATTTTGAAAGACGTGCTGTTGCAAACTTCGCCAATAATACCAATTATTCTCAGAAACTCGTTCCCGTGCTAAGAGAGAAGTCGGTCGCACTTTCACACAAGAAAGCGTCCGATACATCAAAATGACGTAGAATGACATGAAAAGAACGGCTATGATATTTTGAAAGACGTGCTGTTGCAAACTTCGCCAATAATGCCAATTATTCTCAGAAAATCGTTCCCGTGCTAAGAGAGAAGTCTGTCGCACTTTCACGTAACGAAGCGTCCGATACATCAAAATGACGTAGAATGACATGAAAAGAACGGCTGTGATAATTTGAAAGACGTGCTGTTGCAAACTTCGCCAATAATGCCAATTATTCTCAGAAAATCGTTCACGTGCTAAGAGAGAAGTCGGTCGCACTTTCACGCAAGGAAGCGTCCGATACATCAAAATGACGTAGAATGACATGAAAAGAACGGCTATGATATTTTGAAAGACGTGCTGTTGCAAACTTCGCCAATAATACCAATTATTCTCAGAAAATCGTTCCCGTGCTAAGAGAGAAGTCAGTCGCACTTTCACACAAGGAAGCGTCCGATACATCAAAATGACGTAGAATGACATGAAAAGAACGGCTATGATATTTTGAAAGACGTGCTGTTGCAAACTTCGCCAATAATACCAATTATTCTCAGAAAATCGTTCCAGTGCTAAGAGAGAAGTCGGTCGCACTTTCACGCAAGGAAGCGTCCGATACATCAAAATGACGTAGAATGACATGAAAAGAACGGCTATGATATTTTGAAAGACGTGCTGTTGCAAACTTCGCCAATAATGCCAATTATTCTCAGAAAATCGTTCCCGTGCTAAGAGAGAAGTCAGTCGCACTTTCACACAAGGAAGCGTCCGATACATCAAAATGACGTAGAATGACATGAAAAGAACGGCTATGTAATTTTGAAAGACGTGCTGTTGCAAACTTCGCCAATAATGCCAATTATTCTCAGAAAATCGTTCCCGTGCTAAGAGAGAAGTCGGTCGCACTTTCACACAAGGAAGCGTCCGATACATCAAAATGACGTAGAATGACATGAAAAGAACTGCTATGATATTTTGAAAGACGTGCTGTTGCGAACTTCGCCAATAATACCAATTATTCTCAGAAAATCGTTCCCGTGCTAAGAGAGAAGTCGGTCGCACTTTCACGCAAGGAAGCGTCCGATACATCAAAATGACGTAGAATGACATGAAAAGAACGGCTATGATATTTTGAAAGACGTGCTGTTGCAAACTTCGCCAATATTGCCAATTATTCTCAGAAAATCGTTCCCGTGCTAAGAGAGAAGTCAGTCGCACTTTCACACAAGGAAGCGTCCGATACATCAAAATGACGTAGAATGACATGAAAAGAACGGCTATGATATTTTGAAAGACGTGCTGTTGCAAACTTCGCCAATAATGCCAATTATTCTCAGAAAATCTTTCCCGTGCTTAGAGAGAAGTCAGTCGCACTTTCACACAAGGAAGCGTCCGATACATCAAAATGACGTAGAATGACATGAAAAGAACGGCTATGATATTTTGAAAGACGTGCTGTTGCAAACTTCGCCAATAATGCCAATTATTCTCAGAAAATCGTTCCCGTGCTAAGAGAGAAGTCGTTCGCACTTTCACGCAAGGAAGCGTCCGATACATCAAAATGACGTAGAATGACATGAAAAGAACGGCTATGATATTTTGAAAGACGTGCTGTTGCAAACTTCGCCAATAATGCCAATTATTCTCAGAAAATCTTTCCCGTGCTTAGAGAGAAGTCAGTCGCACTTTCACACAAGGAAGCGTCCGATACATCAAAATGACGTAGAATGACATGAAAAGAACGGCTATGATATTTTGGAAGACGTGCTGTTACAAACTTCGCCAATAATGCCAATTATTCTCAGAAAATCGTTCCAGTGCTAAGAGAGAAGTCGGTCGCACTTTCACGCAAGGAAGCGTCCGATACATCAAAATGACGTAGAATGACATGAAAAGAACGGCTATGATATTTTGAAAGACGTGCTGTTGCAAACTTCGCCAATAATGCCAATTATTCTCAGAAAATCGTTCCAGTGCTAAGAGAGAAGTCGGTCGCACTTTCACGCAAGGAAGCGTCCGATACATCAAAATGACGTAGAATGACATGAAAAGAACGGCTATGATATTTTGAAAGACGTGCTGTTGCAAACTTCGCCAATAATGCCAATTATTCTCAGAAAATCGTTCCAGTGCTAAGAGAGAAGTCGGTCGCACTTTCACGCAAGGAAGCGTCCGATACATCAAAATGACGTAGAATGACATGAAAAGAACGGCTATGTAATTTTGAAAGACGTGCTGTTGCAAACTTCGCCAATAATGCCAATTATTCTCAGAAAATCGTTCCCGTGCTAAGAGAGAAGTCGGTCGCACTTTCACACAAGGAAGCGTCCGATACATCAAAATGACGTAGAATGACATGAAAAGAACTGCTATGATATTTTGAAAGACGTGCTGTTGCGAACTTCGCCAATAATACCAATTATTCTCAGAAAATCGTTCCCGTGCTAAGAGAGAAGTCGGTCGCACTTTCACGCAAGGAAGCGTCCGATACATCAAAATGACGTAGAATGACATGAAAAGAACGGCTATGATATTTTGAAAGACGTGCTGTTGCAAACTTCGCCAATATTGCCAATTATTCTCAGAAAATCGTTCCCGTGCTAAGAGAGAAGTCAGTCGCACTTTCACACAAGGAAGCGTCCGATACATCAAAATGACGTAGAATGACATGAAAAGAACGGCTATGATATTTTGAAAGACGTGCTGTTGCAAACTTCGCCAATAATGCCAATTATTCTCAGAAAATCTTTCCCGTGCTTAGAGAGAAGTCAGTCGCACTTTCACACAAGGAAGCGTCCGATACATCAAAATGACGTAGAATGACATGAAAAGAACGGCTATGATATTTTGAAAGACGTGCTGTTGCAAACTTCGCCAATAATGCCAATTATTCTCAGAAAATCGTTCCCGTGCTAAGAGAGAAGTCGTTCGCACTTTCACGCAAGGAAGCGTCCGATACATCAAAATGACGTAGAATGACATGAAAAGAACGGCTATGATATTTTGAAAGACGTGCTGTTGCAAACTTCGCCAATAATGCCAATTATTCTCAGAAAATCTTTCCCGTGCTTAGAGAGAAGTCAGTCGCACTTTCACACAAGGAAGCGTCCGATACATCAAAATGACGTAGAATGACATGAAAAGAACGGCTATGATATTTTGGAAGACGTGCTGTTACAAACTTCGCCAATAATGCCAATTATTCTCAGAAAATCGTTCCAGTGCTAAGAGAGAAGTCGGTCGCACTTTCACGCAAGGAAGCGTCCGATACATCAAAATGACGTAGAATGACATGAAAAGAACGGCTATGATATTTTGAAAGACGTGCTGTTGCAAACTTCGCCAATAATGCCAATTATTCTCAGAAAATCGTTCCAGTGCTAAGAGAGAAGTCGGTCGCACTTTCACGCAAGGAAGCGTCCGATACATCAAAATGACGTAGAATGACATGAAAAGAACGGCTATGATATTTTGAAAGACGTGCTGTTGCAAACTTCGCCAATAATGCCAATTATTCTCAGAAAATCGTTCCCGTGCTAAGAGAGAAGTTGGTCGCACTTTCACGCAAGGAAGCGTGCGATACATCAAAATGACGTAGAATGACATGAAAAGAACGGCTATGATATTTTGAAAGACGTGCTGTTGCAAACTTCGCCAATATTGCCAATTATTCTCAGAAAATCGTTCCCGTGCTAAGAGAGAAGTCAGTCGCACTTTCACACAAGGAAGCGTCCGATACATCAAAATGACGTAGAATGACATGAAAAGAACGGCTATGATATTTTGAAAGACGTGCTGTTGCAAACTTCGCCAATAATGCCAATTATTTTCAGAAAATCGTTCCCGTGCTAAGAGAGAAGTCAGTCGCACTTTCACACAAGGAAGCGTCCGATACATCAAAATGACGTAGAATGACATGAAAAGAACGGCTAAGATATTTTGAAAGACGTGCTGTTGCAAACTTCGCCAATAATGCCAATTATTCTCAGAAAATCGTTCCCGTGCTAAGAGAGAAGTCGGTCGCACTTTCACGCAAGGAAGCGTCCGATACATCAAAATGACGTAGAATGACATGAAAAGAACGGCTATGATATTTTGAAAGACGTGCTGTTGCAAACTTCGCCAATAATGCCAATTATTCTCAGAAAATCGTTCCCGTGCTAAGAGAGAAGTCAGTCGCACTTTCACACAAGGAAGCGTCCGATACATCAAAATGACGTAGAATGACATGAAAAGAACGGCTATGTAATTTTGAAAGACGTGCTGTTGCAAACTTCGCCAATAATGCCAATTATTCTCAGAAAATCGTTCCCGTGCTAAGAGAGAAGTCGGTCGCACTTTCACACAAGGAAGCGTCCGATACATCAAAATGACGTAGAATGACATGAAAAGAACTGCTATGATATTTTGAAAGACGTGCTGTTGCGAACTTCGCCAATAATACCAATTATTCTCAGAAAATCGTTCCCGTGCTAAGAGAGAAGTCGGTCGCACTTTCACGCAAGGAAGCGTCCGATACATCAAAATGACGTAGAATGACATGAAAAGAACGGCTATGATATTTTGAAAGACGTGCTGTTGCAAACTTCGCCAATATTGCCAATTATTCTCAGAAAATCGTTCCCGTGCTAAGAGAGAAGTCAGTCGCACTTTCACACAAGGAAGCGTCCGATACATCAAAATGACGTAGAATGACATGAAAAGAACGGCTATGATATTTTGAAAGACGTGCTGTTGCAAACTTCGCCAATAATACCAATTATTCTCAGAAACTCGTTCCCGTGCTAAGAGAGAAGTCGGTCGCACTTTCACACAAGAAAGCGTCCGATACATCAAAATGACGTAGAATGACATGAAAAGAACGGCTATGATATTTTGAAAGACGTGCTGTTGCAAACTTCGCCAATAATGCCAATTATTCTCAGAAAATCGTTCCCGTGCTAAGAGAGAAGTCGTTCGCACTTTCACGCAAGGAAGCGTCCGATACATCAAAATGACGTAGAATGACATGAAAAGAACGGCTATGATATTTTGAAAGACGTGCTGTTGCAAACTTCGCCAATAATGCCAATTATTCTCAGAAAATCTTTCCCGTGCTTAGAGAGAAGTCAGTCGCACTTTCACACAAGGAAGCGTCCGATACATCAAAATGACGTAGAATGACATGAAAAGAACGGCTATGATATTTTGAAAGACGTGCTGTTGCAAACTTCGCCAATAATGCCAATTATTCTCAGAAAATCGTTCCCGTGCTAAGAGAGAAGTCAGTCGCACTTTCACACAAGGAAGCGTCCGATACATCAAAATGACGTAGAATGACATGAAAAGAACGGCTATGATATTTTGGAAGACGTGCTGTTACAAACTTCGCCAATAATGCCAATTATTCTCAGAAAATCGTTCCAGTGCTAAGAGAGAAGTCGGTCGCACTTTCACGCAAGGAAGCGTCCGATACATCAAAATGACGTAGAATGACATGAAAAGAACGGCTATGATATTTTGAAAGACGTGCTGTTGCAAACTTCGCCAATAATGCCAATTATTCTCAGAAAATCGTTCCAGTGCTAAGAGAGAAGTCGGTCGCACTTTCACGCAAGGAAGCGTCCGATACATCAAAATGACGTAGAATGACATGAAAAGAACGGCTATGATATTTTGAAAGACGTGCTGTTGCAAACTTCGCCAATAATGCCAATTATTCTCAGAAAATCGTTCCCGTGCTAAGAGAGAAGTTGGTCGCACTTTCACGCAAGGAAGCGTGCGATACATCAAAATGACGTAGAATGACATGAAAAGAACGGCTATGATATTTTGAAAGACGTGCTGTTGCAAACTTCGCCAATATTGCCAATTATTCTCAGAAAATCGTTCCCGTGCTAAGAGAGAAGTCAGTCGCACTTTCACACAAGGAAGCGTCCGATACATCAAAATGACGTAGAATGACATGAAAAGAACGGCTATGATATTTTGAAAGACGTGCTGTTGCAAACTTCGCCAATAATGCCAATTATTCTCAGAAAATCGTTCCCGTGCTAAGAGAGAAGTCAGTCGCACTTTCACACAAGGAAGCGTCCGATACATCAAAATGACGTAGAATGACATGAAAAGAACGGCTAAGATATTTTGAAAGACGTGCTGTTGCAAACTTCGCCAATAATGCCAATTATTCTCAGAAAATCGTTCCCGTGCTAAGAGAGAAGTCGGTCGCACTTTCACGCAAGGAAGCGTCCGATACATCAAAATGACGTAGAATGATATGAAAAGAACGGCTATGATATTTTGAAAGACGTGCTGTTGCAAACTTCGCCAATAATGCCAATTATTCTCAGAAAATCGTTCCCGTGCTAAGAGAGAAGTCGGTCGCACTTTCACGCAAGGAAGCGTCCGATACATCAAAATGACGTAGAATGATATGAAAAGAACGGCTATGATATTTTGAAAGACGTGCTGTTGCAAACTTCGCCAATAATGCCAATTATTCTCAGAAAATCGTTCCCGTGCTAAGAGAGAAGTCAGTCGCACTTTCACACAAGGAAGCGTCCGATACATCAAAATGACGTAGAATGACATGAAAAGAACGGCTATGATATTTTGGAAGACGTGCTGTTACAAACTTCGCCAATAATGCCAATTATTCTCAGAAAATCGTTCCAGTGCTAAGAGAGAAGTCGGTCGCACTTTCACGCAAGGAAGCGTCCGATACATCAAAATGACGTAGAATGACATGAAAAGAACGGCTATGATATTTTGAAAGACGTGCTGTTGCAAACTTCGCCAATAATGCCAATTATTCTCAGAAAATCGTTCCAGTGCTAAGAGAGAAGTCGGTCGCACTTTCACGCAAGGAAGCGTCCGATACATCAAAATGACGTAGAATGACATGAAAAGAACGGCTATGATATTTTGAAAGACGTGCTGTTGCAAACTTCGCCAATAATGCCAATTATTCTCAGAAAATCGTTCCCGTGCTAAGAGAGAAGTTGGTCGCACTTTCACGCAAGGAAGCGTGCGATACATCAAAATGACGTAGAATGACATGAAAAGAACGGCTATGATATTTTGAAAGACGTGCTGTTGCAAACTTCGCCAATATTGCCAATTATTCTCAGAAAATCGTTCCCGTGCTAAGAGAGAAGTCAGTCGCACTTTCACACAAGGAAGCGTGCGATACATCAAAATGACGTAGAATGACATGAAAAGAACGGCTATGATATTTTGAAAGACGTGCTGTTGCAAACTTCGCCAATATTGCCAATTATTCTCAGAAAATCGTTCCCGTGCTAAGAGAGAAGTCAGTCGCACTTTCACACAAGGAAGCGTCCGATACATCAAAATGACGTAGAATGACATGAAAAGAACGGCTAAGATATTTTGAAAGACGTGCTGTTGCAAACTTCGCCAATAATGCCAATTATTCTCAGAAAATCGTTCCCGTGCTAAGAGAGAAGTCGGTCGCACTTTCACGCAAGGAAGCGTCCGATACATCAAAATGACGTAGAATGATATGAAAAGAACGGCTATGATATTTTGAAAGACGTGCTGTTGCAAACTTCGCCAATAATGCCAATTATTCTCAGAAAATCGTTCCCGGGCTAAGAGAGAAGTCGGTCGCACTTTCACGCAAGGAAGCGTCCGATACATCAAAATGACGTAGAATGACATGAAAAGAACGGCTATGATATTTTGAAAGACGTGCTGTTGCAAACTTCGCCAATAATGCCAATTATTCTCAGAAAATCTTTCCCGTTCTTAGAGAGAAGTCAGTCGCACTTTCACACAAGGAAGCGTCCGATACATCAAAATGACGTAGAATGACATGAAAAGAACGGCTATGATATTTTGAAAGACGTGCTGTTGCAAACTTCGCCAATAATGCCAATTATTCTCAGAAAATCGTTCCCGTGCTAAGAGAGAAGTCAGTCGCACTTTCACACAAGGAAGCGTCCGATACATCAAAATGACGTAGAATGACATGAAAAGAACGGCTATGTAATTTTGAAAGACGTGCTGTTGCAAACTTCGCCAATAATGCCAATTATTCTCAGAAAATCGTTCCCGTGCTAAGAGAGAAGTCGGTCGCACTTTCACACAAGGAAGCGTCCGATACATCAAAATGACGTAGAATGACATGAAAAGAACTGCTATGATATTTTGAAAGACGTGCTGTTGCGAACTTCGCCAATAATACCAATTATTCTCAGAAAATCGTTCCCGTGCTAAGAGAGAAGTCGGTCGCACTTTCACGCAAGGAAGCGTCCGATACATCAAAATGACGTAGAATGACATGAAAAGAACGGCTATGATATTTTGAAAGACGTGCTGTTGCAAACTTCGCCAATATTGCCAATTATTCTCAGAAAATCGTTCCCGTGCTAAGAGAGAAGTCAGTCGCACTTTCACACAAGGAAGCGTCCGATACATCAAAATGACGTAGAATGACATGAAAAGAACGGCTATGATATTTTGAAAGACGTGCTGTTGCAAACTTCGCCAATAATACCAATTATTCTCAGAAACTCGTTCCCGTGCTAAGAGAGAAGTCGGTCGCACTTTCACACAAGAAAGCGTCCGATACATCAAAATGACGTAGAATGACATGAAAAGAACGGCTATGATATTTTGAAAGACGTGCTGTTGCAAACTTCGCCAATAATGCCAATTATTCTCAGAAAATCGTTCCCGTGCTAAGAGAGAAGTCGTTCGCACTTTCACGCAAGGAAGCGTCCGATACATCAAAATGACGTAGAATGACATGAAAAGAACGGCTATGATATTTTGAAAGACGTGCTGTTGCAAACTTCGCCAATAATGCCAATTATTCTCAGAAAATCTTTCCCGTGCTTAGAGAGAAGTCAGTCGCACTTTCACACAAGGAAGCGTCCGATACATCAAAATGACGTAGAATGACATGAAAAGAACGGCTATGATATTTTGAAAGACGTGCTGTTGCAAACTTCGCCAATAATGCCAATTATTCTCAGAAAATCGTTCCCGTGCTAAGAGAGAAGTCAGTCGCACTTTCACACAAGGAAGCGTCCGATACATCAAAATGACGTAGAATGACATGAAAAGAACGGCTATGATATTTTGGAAGACGTGCTGTTACAAACTTCGCCAATAATGCCAATTATTCTCAGAAAATCGTTCCAGTGCTAAGAGAGAAGTCGGTCGCACTTTCACGCAAGGAAGCGTCCGATACATCAAAATGACGTAGAATGACATGAAAAGAACGGCTATGATATTTTGAAAGACGTGCTGTTGCAAACTTCGCCAATAATGCCAATTATTCTCAGAAAATCGTTCCCGTGCTAAGAGAGAAGTTGGTCGCACTTTCACGCAAGGAAGCGTGCGATACATCAAAATGACGTAGAATGACATGAAAAGAACGGCTATGATATTTTGAAAGACGTGCTGTTGCAAACTTCGCCAATATTGCCAATTATTCTCAGAAAATCGTTCCCGTGCTAAGAGAGAAGTCAGTCGCACTTTCACACAAGGAAGCGTCCGATACATCAAAATGACGTAGAATGACATGAAAAGAACGGCTATGATATTTTGAAAGACGTGCTGTTGCAAACTTCGCCAATAATGCCAATTATTCTCAGAAAATCGTTCCCGTGCTAAGAGAGAAGTCAGTCGCACTTTCACACAAGGAAGCGTCCGATACATCAAAATGACGTAGAATGACATGAAAAGAACGGCTAAGATATTTTGAAAGACGTGCTGTTGCAAACTTCGCCAATAATGCCAATTATTCTCAGAAAATCGTTCCCGTGCTAAGAGAGAAGTCGGTCGCACTTTCACGCAAGGAAGCGTCCGATACATCAAAATGACGTAGAATGATATGAAAAGAACGGCTATGATATTTTGAAAGACGTGCTGTTGCAAACTTCGCCAATAATGCCAATTATTCTCAGAAAATCGTTCCCGGGCTAAGAGAGAAGTCGGTCGCACTTTCACGCAAGGAAGCGTCCGATACATCAAAATGACGTAGAATGACATGAAAAGAACGGCTATGATATTTTGAAAGACGTGCTGTTGCAAACTTCGCCAATAATGCCAATTATTCTCAGAAAATCTTTCCCGTTCTTAGAGAGAAGTCAGTCGCACTTTCACACAAGGAAGCGTCCGATACATCAAAATGACGTAGAATGACATGAAAAGAACGGCTATGATATTTTGAAAGACGTGCTGTTGCAAACTTCGCCAATAATGCCAATTATTCTCAGAAAATCGTTCCCGTGCTAAGAGAGAAGTCAGTCGCACTTTCACACAAGGAAGCGTCCGATACATCAAAATGACGTAGAATGACATGAAAAGAACGGCTAAGATATTTTGAAAGACGTGCTGTTGCAAACTTCGCCAATAATGCCAATTATTCTCAGAAAATCGTTCCCGTGCTAAGAGAGAAGTCGGTCGCACTTTCACGCAAGGAAGCGTCCGATACATCAAAATGACGTAGAATGATATGAAAAGAACGGCTATGATATTTTGAAAGACGTGCTGTTGCAAACTTCGCCAATAATGCCAATTATTCTCAGAAAATCGTTCCCGGGCTAAGAGAGAAGTCGGTCGCACTTTCACGCAAGGAAGCGTCCGATACATCAAAATGACGTAGAATGACATGAAAAGAACGGCTATGATATTTTGAAAGACGTGCTGTTGCAAACTTCGCCAATAATGCCAATTATTCTCAGAAAATCGTTCCCGTGCTAAGAGAGAAGTTGGTCGCACTTTCACGCAAGGAAGCGTGCGATACATCAAAATGACGTAGAATGACATGAAAAGAACGGCTATGATATTTTGAAAGACGTGCTGTTGCAAACTTCGCCAATATTGCCAATTATTCTCAGAAAATCGTTCCCGTGCTAAGAGAGAAGTCAGTCGCACTTTCACACAAGGAAGCGTCCGATACATCAAAATGACGTAGAATGACATGAAAAGAACGGCTATGATATTTTGAAAGACGTGCTGTTGCAAACTTCGCCAATAATGCCAATTATTCTCAGAAAATCGTTCCCGTGCTAAGAGAGAAGTCAGTCGCACTTTCACACAAGGAAGCGTCCGATACATCAAAATGACGTAGAATGACATGAAAAGAACGGCTAAGATATTTTGAAAGACGTGCTGTTGCAAACTTCGCCAATAATGCCAATTATTCTCAGAAAATCGTTCCCGTGCTAAGAGAGAAGTCGGTCGCACTTTCACGCAAGGAAGCGTCCGATACATCAAAATGACGTAGAATGATATGAAAAGAACGGCTATGATATTTTGAAAGACGTGCTGTTGCAAACTTCGCCAATAATGCCAATTATTCTCAGAAAATCGTTCCCGGGCTAAGAGAGAAGTCGGTCGCACTTTCACGCAAGGAAGCGTCCGATACATCAAAATGACGTAGAATGACATGAAAAGAACGGCTATGATATTTTGAAAGACGTGCTGTTGCAAACTTCGCCAATAATGCCAATTATTCTCAGAAAATCTTTCCCGTTCTTAGAGAGAAGTCAGTCGCACTTTCACACAAGGAAGCGTCCGATACATCAAAATGACGTAGAATGACATGAAAAGAACGGCTATGATATTTTGAAAGACGTGCTGTTGCAAACTTCGCCAATAATGCCAATTATTCTCAGAAAATCGTTCCCGTGCTAAGAGAGAAGTCAGTCGCACTTTCACACAAGGAAGCGTCCGATACATCAAAATGACGTAGAATGACATGAAAAGAACGGCTAAGATATTTTGAAAGACGTGCTGTTGCAAACTTCGCCAATAATGCCAATTATTCTCAGAAAATCGTTCCCGTGCTAAGAGAGAAGTCGGTCGCACTTTCACGCAAGGAAGCGTCCGATACATCAAAATGACGTAGAATGATATGAAAAGAACGGCTATGATATTTTGAAAGACGTGCTGTTGCAAACTTCGCCAATAATGCCAATTATTCTCAGAAAATCGTTCCCGTGCTAAGAGAGAAGTCGGTCGCACTTTCACACAAGGAAGCGTCCGATACATCAAAATGACGTAGAATGACATGAAAAGAACGGCTATGATATTTTGAAAGACGTGCTGTTGCAAACTTCGCCAATAATACCAATTATTCTCAGAAAATCGTTCCCGTGCTAAGAGAGAAGTCTGTCGCACTTTCACGCAACGAAGCGTCCGATACATCAAAATGACGTAGAATGCCATGAAAAGAACGGCTGTGATATTTTGAAAGACGTGCTGTTGCAAACTTCGCCAATAATGCCAATTATTCTCAGAAAATCGTTCCCGTGCTAAGAGAGAAGTCGGTCGCACTTTCACGCAAGGAAGCGTCCGATACATCAAAATGACGTAGAATGACATGAAAAGAACGGCTATGATATTTTGGACGACGTGCTGTTGCACACTTCGCCAATAATACCAATTATTCTCAGAAAATCGTTCCCGTGCTAAGAGAGAAGTCTGTCGCACTTTCACGCAAGGAAGCGTCCGATACATCAAAATGACGTAGAATGACATGAAAAGAACGGCTATGATATTTTGAAAGACGTGCTGTTGCAAACTTCGCCAATATTGCCAATTATTCTCAGAAAATCGTTCCCGTGCTAAGAGAGAAGTCAGTCGCACTTTCACACAAGGAAGCGTCCGATACATCAAAATGACGTAGAATGACATGAAAAGAACGGCTATGATATTTTGAAAGACGTGCTGTTGCAAACTTCGCCAATATTGCCAATTATTCTCAGAAAATCGTTCCCGTGCTAAGAGAGAAGTCAGTCGCACTTTCACACAAGGAAGCGTCCGATACATCAAAATGACGTAGAATGACATGAAAAGAACGGCTATGATATTTTGAAAGACGTGCTGTTGCAAAGTTCGCCAATAATACCAATTATTCTCAGAAACTCGTTCCCGTGCTAAGAGAGAAGTCGGTCGCACTTTCACACAAGAAAGCGTCCGATACATCAAAATGACGTAGAATGACATGAAAAGAACGGCTATGATATTTTGAAAGACGTGCTGTTGCAAACTTCGCCAATAATGCCAATTATTCTCAGAAAATCTTTCCCGTGCTTAGAGAGAAGTCAGTCGCACTTTCACACAAGGAAGCGTCCGATACATCAAAATGACGTAGAATGACATGAAAAGAACGGCTATGATATTTTGAAAGACGTGCTGTTGCAAACTTCGCCAATAATGCCAATTATTCTCAGAAAATCTTTCCCGTGCTTAGAGAGAAGTCAGTCGCACTTTCACACAAGGAAGCGTCCGATACATCAAAATGACGTAGAATGACATGAAAAGAACGGCTATGATATTTTGAAAGACGTGCTGTTGCAAACTTCGCCAATAATGCCAATTATTCTCAGAAAATCGTTCCCGTGCTAAGAGAGAAGTCGTTCGCACTTTCACGCAAGGAAGCGTCCGATACATCAAAATGACGTAGAATGACATGAAAAGAACGGCTATGATATTTTGAAAGACGTGCTGTTGCAAACTTCGCCAATAATGCCAATTATTCTCAGAAAATCTTTCCCGTGCTTAGAGAGAAGTCAGTCGCACTTTCACACAAGGAAGCGTCCGATACATCAAAATGACGTAGAATGACTTGAAAAGAACGGCTATGATATTTTGAAAGACGTGCTGTTGCAAACTTCGCCAATAATGCCAATTATTCTCAGAAAATCGTTCCCGTGCTAAGAGAGAAGTCAGTCGCACTTTCACACAAGGAAGCGTCCGATACATCAAAATGACGTAGAATGACATGAAAAGAACGGCTATGATACTTTGGAAGACGTGCTGTTACAAACTTCGCCAATAATGCCAATTATTCTCAGAAAATCGTTCCAGTGCTAAGAGAGAAGTCGGTCGCACTTTCACGCAAGGAAGCGTCCGATACATCAAAATGACGTAGAATGACATGAAAAGAACGGCTATGATATTTTGAAAGACGTGCTGTTGCAAACTTCGCCAATAATGCAAATTATTCTCAGAAAATCGTTCCAGTGCTAAGAGAGAAGTCGGTCGCACTTTCACGCAAGGAAGCGTCCGATACATCAAAATGACGTAGAATGACATGAAAAGAACGGCTATGATATTTTGAAAGACGTGCTGTTGCAAACTTCGCCAATAATGCCAATTATTCTCAGAAAATCGTTCCCGTGCTAAGAGAGAAGTTGGTCGCACTTTCACGCAAGGAAGCGTGCGATACATCAAAATGACGTAGAATGACATGAAAAGAACGGCTATGATATTTTGAAAGACGTGCTGTTGCAAACTTCGCCAATATTGCCAATTATTCTCAGAAAATCGTTCCCGTGCTAAGAGAGAAGTCAGTCGCACTTTCACACAAGGAAGCGTCCGATACATCAAAATGACGTAGAATGACATGAAAAGAACGGCTATGATATTTTGAAAGACGTGCTGTTGCAAACTTCGCCAATAATGCCAATTATTCTCAGAAAATCTTTCCCGTGCTTAGAGAGAAGTCAGTCGCACTTTCACACAAGGAAGCGTCCGATACATCAAAATGACGTAGAATGACATGAAAAGAACGGCTATGATATTTTGAAAGACGTGCTGTTGCAAACTTCGCCAATAATGCCAATTATTCTCAGAAAATCTTTCCCGTTCTTAGAGAGAAGTCAGTCGCACTTTCACACAAGGAAGCGTCCGATACATCAAAATGACGTAGAATGACATGAAAAGAACGGCTATGATATTTTGAAAGACGTGCTGTTGCAAACTTCGCCAATAATGCCAATTATTCTCAGAAAATCGTTCCCGTGCTAAGAGAGAAGTCAGTCGCACTTTCACACAAGGAAGCGTCCGATACATCAAAATGACGTAGAATGACATGAAAAGAACGGCTAAGATATTTTGAAAGACGTGCTGTTGCAAACTTCGCCAATAATGCCAATTATTCTCAGAAAATCGTTCCCGTGCTAAGAGAGAAGTCAGTCGCACTTTCACACAAGGAAGCGTCCGATACATCAAAATGACGTAGAATGACATGAAACGAACGGCTATGATATTTTGAAAGACGTGCTGTTGCAAACTTCGTCAATAATGCCAATTATTCTCAGAAAATCGTTCCCGTGTTAAGAGAGAAGTCGGTCGCACTTTCACGCAAGGAAGCGTCCGATACATCAAAATGACGTAGAATGACATGAAAAGAACGGCTATGATATTTTGAAAGACGTGCTGTTGCAAACTTCGCCAATAATGCCAATTATTCTCAGAAAATCGTTCCCGTGCTAAGAGAGAAGTCGGTCGCACTTTCACGCAAGGAAGCGTCCGATACATCAAAATGACGTAGAATGACATGAAAAGAACGGCTATGATATTTTGAAAGACGTGCTGTTGCAAACTTCGCCAATAATGCCAATTATTCTCAGAAAATCGTTCCCGTGCTAAGAGAGAAGTCAGTCGCACTTTCACACAAGGAAGCGTCCGATACATCAAAATGACGTAGAATGACATGAAAAGAACGGCTATGATATTTTGAAAGACGTGCTGTTGCAAACTTCGCCAATAATGCCAATTATTCTCAGAAAATCGTTCCCGTGCTAAGAGAGAAGTCAGTCGCACTTTCACACAAGGAAGCGTCCGATACATCAAAATGACGTAGAATGACATGAAAAGAACGGCTATGTAATTTTGAAAGACGTGCTGTTGCAAACTTCGCCAATAATGCCAATTATTCTCAGAAAATCGTTCCCGTGCTAAGAGAGAAGTCGGTCGCACTTTCACACAAGGAAGCGTCCGATACATCAAAATGACGTAGAATGACATGAAAAGAACTGCTATGATATTTTGAAAGACGTGCTGTTGCGAACTTCGCCAATAATACCAATTATTCTCAGAAAATCGTTCCCGTGCTAAGAGAGAAGTCAGTCGCACTTTCACACAAGGAAGCGTCCGATACATCAAAATGACGTAGAATGACATGAAAAGAACGGCTATGTAATTTTGAAAGACGTGCTGTTGCAAACTTCGCCAATAATGCCAATTATTCTCAGAAAATCGTTCCCGTGCTAAGAGAGAAGTCGGTCGCACTTTCACACAAGGAAGCGTCCGATACATCAAAATGACGTAGAATGACATGAAAAGAACTGCTATGATATTTTGAAAGACGTGCTGTTGCGAACTTCGCCAATAATACCAATTATTCTCAGAAAATCGTTCCCGTGCTAAGAGAGAAGTCGGTCGCACTTTCACGCAAGGAAGCGTCCGATACATCAAAATGACGTAGAATGACATGAAAAGAACGGCTATGATATTTTGAAAGACGTGCTGTTGCAAACTTCGCCAATATTGCCAATTATTCTCAGAAAATCGTTCCCGTGCTAAGAGAGAAGTCAGTCGCACTTTCACACAAGGAAGCGTCCGATACATCAAAATGACGTAGAATGACATGAAAAGAACGGCTATGATATTTTGAAAGACGTGCTGTTGCAAACTTCGCCAATAATGCCAATTATTCTCAGAAAATCTTTCCCGTGCTTAGAGAGAAGTCAGTCGCACTTTCACACAAGGAAGCGTCCGATACATCAAAATGACGTAGAATGACATGAAAAGAACGGCTAAGATATTTTGAAAGACGTGCTGTTGCAAACTTCGCCAATAATACCAATTATTCTCAGAAAATCGTTCCCGTGCTAAGAGAGAAGTCTGTCGCACTTTCACGCAACGAAGCGTCCGATACATCAAAATGACGTAGAATGACATGAAAAGAACGGCTGTGATATTTTGAAAGACGTGCTGTTGCAAACTTCGCCAATAATGCCAATTATTCTCAGAAAATCGTTCCCGGGCTAAGAGAGAAGTCGGTCGCACTTTCACGCAAGGAAGCGTCCGATACATCAAAATGACGTAGAATGACATGAAAAGAACGGCTATGATATTTTGAAAGACGTGCTGTTGCAAACTTCGCCAATAATGCCAATTATTCTCAGAAAATCGTTCCCGGGCTAAGAGAGAAGTCGGTCGCACTTTCACGCAAGGAAGCGTCCGATACATCAAAATGACGTAGAATGACATGAAAAGAACGGCTATGATATTTTGAAAGACGTGCTGTTGCAAACTTCGCCAATAATGCCAATTATTCTCAGAAAATCGTTCCCGTGCTAAGAGAGAAGTTGGTCGCACTTTCACGCAAGGAAGCGTGCGATACATCAAAATGACGTAGAATGACATGAAAAGAACGGCTATGATATTTTGAAAGACGTGCTGTTGCAAACTTCGCCAATAATGCCAATTATTCTCAGAAAATCGTTCCCGTGCTAAGAGAGAAGTCGGTCGCACTTTCACGCAAGGAAGCGTCCGATACATCAAAATGACGTAGAATGACATGAAAAGAACGGCTATGATATTTTGAAAGACGTGCTGTTGCAAACTTCGCCAATAATGCCAATTATTCTCAGAAAATCGTTCCCGTGCTAAGAGAGAAGTCAGTCGCACTTTCACACAAGGAAGCGTCCGATACATCAAAATGACGTAGAATGACATGAAAAGAACGGCTATGATATTTTGAAAGACGTGCTGTTGCAAACTTCGTCAATAATGCCAATTATTCTCAGAAAATCGTTCCCGTGTTAAGAGAGAAGTCAGTCGCACTTTCACACAAGGAAGCGTCCGATACATCAAAATGACGTAGAATGACATGAAAAGAACGGCTAAGATATTTTGAAAGACGTGCTGTTGCAAACTTCGCCAATAATGCCAATTATTCTCAGAAAATCGTTCCCGTGCTAAGAGAGAAGTCGGTCGCACTTTCACGCAAGGAAGCGTCCGATACATCAAAATGACGTAGAATGATATGAAAAGAACGGCTATGATATTTTGAAAGACGTGCTGTTGCAAACTTCGCCAATAATGCCAATTATTCTCAGAAAATCTTTCCCGTTCTTAGAGAGAAGTCAGTCGCACTTTCACACAAGGAAGCGTCCGATACATCAAAATGACGTAGAATGACATGAAAAGAACGGCTATGATATTTTGAAAGACGTGCTGTTGCAAACTTCGCCAATAATGCCAATTATTCTCAGAAAATCGTTCCCGTGCTAAGAGAGAAGTCAGTCGCACTTTCACACAAGGAAGCGTCCGATACATCAAAATGACGTAGAATGACATGAAAAGAACGGCTATGTAATTTTGAAAGACGTGCTGTTGCAAACTTCGCCAATAATGCCAATTATTCTCAGAAAATCGTTCCCGTGCTAAGAGAGAAGTCGGTCGCACTTTCACACAAGGAAGCGTCCGATACATCAAAATGACGTAGAATGACATGAAAAGAACTGCTATGATATTTTGAAAGACGTGCTGTTGCGAACTTCGCCAATAATACCAATTATTCTCAGAAAATCGTTCCCGTGCTAAGAGAGAAGTCGGTCGCACTTTCACGCAAGGAAGCGTCCGATACATCAAAATGACGTAGAATGACATGAAAAGAACGGCTATGATATTTTGAAAGACGTGCTGTTGCAAACTTCGCCAATATTGCCAATTATTCTCAGAAAATCGTTCCCGTGCTAAGAGAGAAGTCAGTCGCACTTTCACACAAGGAAGCGTCCGATACATCAAAATGACGTAGAATGACATGAAAAGAACGGCTATGATATTTTGAAAGACGTGCTGTTGCAAACTTCGCCAATAATACCAATTATTCTCAGAAACTCGTTCCCGTGCTAAGAGAGAAGTCGGTCGCACTTTCACACAAGAAAGCGTCCGATACATCAAAATGACGTAGAATGACATGAAAAGAACGGCTATGATATTTTGAAAGACGTGCTGTTGCAAACTTCGCCAATAATGCCAATTATTCTCAGAAAATCGTTCCCGTGCTAAGAGAGAAGTCGTTCGCACTTTCACGCAAGGAAGCGTCCGATACATCAAAATGACGTAGAATGACATGAAAAGAACGGCTATGATATTTTGAAAGACGTGCTGTTGCAAACTTCGCCAATAATGCCAATTATTCTCAGAAAATCTTTCCCGTGCTTAGAGAGAAGTCAGTCGCACTTTCACACAAGGAAGCGTCCGATACATCAAAATGACGTAGAATGACATGAAAAGAACGGCTATGATATTTTGAAAGACGTGCTGTTGCAAACTTCGCCAATAATGCCAATTATTCTCAGAAAATCGTTCCCGTGCTAAGAGAGAAGTCAGTCGCACTTTCACACAAGGAAGCGTCCGATACATCAAAATGACGTAGAATGACATGAAAAGAACGGCTATGATATTTTGGAAGACGTGCTGTTACAAACTTCGCCAATAATGCCAATTATTCTCAGAAAATCGTTCCAGTGCTAAGAGAGAAGTCGGTCGCACTTTCACGCAAGGAAGCGTCCGATACATCAAAATGACGTAGAATGACATGAAAAGAACGGCTATGATATTTTGAAAGACGTGCTGTTGCAAACTTCGCCAATAATGCCAATTATTCTCAGAAAATCGTTCCCGTGCTAAGAGAGAAGTTGGTCGCACTTTCACGCAAGGAAGCGTGCGATACATCAAAATGACGTAGAATGACATGAAAAGAACGGCTATGATATTTTGAAAGACGTGCTGTTGCAAACTTCGCCAATATTGCCAATTATTCTCAGAAAATCGTTCCCGTGCTAAGAGAGAAGTCAGTCGCACTTTCACACAAGGAAGCGTCCGATACATCAAAATGACGTAGAATGACATGAAAAGAACGGCTATGATATTTTGAAAGACGTGCTGTTGCAAACTTCGCCAATAATGCCAATTATTCTCAGAAAATCGTTCCCGTGCTAAGAGAGAAGTCAGTCGCACTTTCACACAAGGAAGCGTCCGATACATCAAAATGACGTAGAATGACATGAAAAGAACGGCTGTGATATTTTGAAAGACGTGCTGTTGCAAACTTCGCCAATAATGCCAATTATTCTCAGAAAATCGTTCCCGGGCTAAGAGAGAAGTCGGTCGCACTTTCACGCAAGGAAGCGTCCGATACATCAAAATGACGTAGAATGACATGAAAAGAACGGCTATGATATTTTGAAAGACGTGCTGTTGCGAACTTCGCCAATAATACCAATTATTCTCAGAAAATCGTTCCCGTGCTAAGAGAGAAGTCAGTCGCACTTTCACACAAGGAAGCGTCCGATACATCAAAATGACGTAGAATGACATGAAAAGAACGGCTATTTAATTTTGAAAGACGTGCTGTTGCAAACTTCGCCAATAATGCCAATTATTCTCAGAAAATCGTTCCCGTGCTAAGAGAGAAGTCGGTCGCACTTTCACACAAGGAAGCGTCCGATACATCAAAATGACGTAGAATGACATGAAAAGAACTGCTATGATATTTTGAAAGACGTGCTGTTGCGAACTTCGCCAATAATACCAATTATTCTCAGAAAATCGTTCCCGTGCTAAGAGAGAAGTCGGTCGCACTTTCACGCAAGGAAGCGTCCGATACATCAAAATGACGTAGAATGACATGAAAAGAACGGCTATGATATTTTGAAAGACGTGCTGTTGCAAACTTCGCCAATATTGCCAATTATTCTCAGAAAATCGTTCCCGTGCTAAGAGAGAAGTCAGTCGCACTTTCACACAAGGAAGCGTCCGATACATCAAAATGACGTAGAATGACATGAAAAGAACGGCTATGATATTTTGAAAGACGTGCTGTTGCAAACTTCGCCAATAATGCCAATTATTCTCAGAAAATCTTTCCCGTGCTTAGAGAGAAGTCAGTCGCACTTTCACACAAGGAAGCGTCCGATACATCAAAATGACGTAGAATGACATGAAAAGAACGGCTAAGATATTTTGAAAGACGTGCTGTTGCAAACTTCGCCAATAATACCAATTATTCTCAGAAAATCGTTCCCGTGCTAAGAGAGAAGTCTGTCGCACTTTCACGCAACGAAGCGTCCGATACATCAAAATGACGTAGAATGACATGAAAAGAACGGCTGTGATATTTTGAAAGACGTGCTGTTGCAAACTTCGCCAATAATGCCAATTATTCTCAGAAAATCGTTCCCGGGCTAAGAGAGAAGTCGGTCGCACTTTCACGCAAGGAAGCGTCCGATACATCAAAATGACGTAGAATGACATGAAAAGAACGGCTATGATATTTTGAAAGACGTGCTGTTGCAAACTTCGCCAATAATGCCAATTATTCTCAGAAAATCGTTCCCGGGCTAAGAGAGAAGTCGGTCGCACTTTCACGCAAGGAAGCGTCCGATACATCAAAATGACGTAGAATGACATGAAAAGAACGGCTATGATATTTTGAAAGACGTGCTGTTGCAAACTTCGCCAATAATGCCAATTATTCTCAGAAAATCGTTCCCGTGCTAAGAGAGAAGTTGGTCGCACTTTCACGCAAGGAAGCGTGCGATACATCAAAATGACGTAGAATGACATGAAAAGAACGGCTATGATATTTTGAAAGACGTGCTGTTGCAAACTTCGCCAATAATGCCAATTATTCTCAGAAAATCGTTCCCGTGCTAAGAGAGAAGTCGGTCGCACTTTCACGCAAGGAAGCGTCCGATACATCAAAATGACGTAGAATGACATGAAAAGAACGGCTATGATATTTTGAAAGACGTGCTGTTGCAAACTTCGCCAATAATGCCAATTATTCTCAGAAAATCGTTCCCGTGCTAAGAGAGAAGTCAGTCGCACTTTCACACAAGGAAGCGTCCGATACATCAAAATGACGTAGAATGACATGAAAAGAACGGCTATGATATTTTGAAAGACGTGCTGTTGCAAACTTCGTCAATAATGCCAATTATTCTCAGAAAATCGTTCCCGTGTTAAGAGAGAAGTCAGTCGCACTTTCACACAAGGAAGCGTCCGATACATCAAAATGACGTAGAATGACATGAAAAGAACGGCTAAGATATTTTGAAAGACGTGCTGTTGCAAACTTCGCCAATAATGCCAATTATTCTCAGAAAATCGTTCCCGTGCTAAGAGAGAAGTCGGTCGCACTTTCACGCAAGGAAGCGTCCGATACATCAAAATGACGTAGAATGATATGAAAAGAACGGCTATGATATTTTGAAAGACGTGCTGTTGCAAACTTCGCCAATAATGCCAATTATTCTCAGAAAATCTTTCCCGTTCTTAGAGAGAAGTCAGTCGCACTTTCACACAAGGAAGCGTCCGATACATCAAAATGACGTAGAATGACATGAAAAGAACGGCTATGATATTTTGAAAGACGTGCTGTTGCAAACTTCGCCAATAATGCCAATTATTCTCAGAAAATCGTTCCCGTGCTAAGAGAGAAGTCAGTCGCACTTTCACACAAGGAAGCGTCCGATACATCAAAATGACGTAGAATGACATGAAAAGAACGGCTATGTAATTTTGAAAGACGTGCTGTTGCAAACTTCGCCAATAATGCCAATTATTCTCAGAAAATCGTTCCCGTGCTAAGAGAGAAGTCGGTCGCACTTTCACACAAGGAAGCGTCCGATACATCAAAATGACGTAGAATGACATGAAAAGAACTGCTATGATATTTTGAAAGACGTGCTGTTGCGAACTTCGCCAATAATACCAATTATTCTCAGAAAATCGTTCCCGTGCTAAGAGAGAAGTCGGTCGCACTTTCACGCAAGGAAGCGTCCGATACATCAAAATGACGTAGAATGACATGAAAAGAACGGCTATGATATTTTGAAAGACGTGCTGTTGCAAACTTCGCCAATATTGCCAATTATTCTCAGAAAATCGTTCCCGTGCTAAGAGAGAAGTCAGTCGCACTTTCACACAAGGAAGCGTCCGATACATCAAAATGACGTAGAATGACATGAAAAGAACGGCTATGATATTTTGAAAGACGTGCTGTTGCAAACTTCGCCAATAATACCAATTATTCTCAGAAACTCGTTCCCGTGCTAAGAGAGAAGTCGGTCGCACTTTCACACAAGAAAGCGTCCGATACATCAAAATGACGTAGAATG
The DNA here is from genome assembly GCA_935421215.2 of Melolontha melolontha. Classification (NCBI taxonomy): domain Eukaryota; kingdom Metazoa; phylum Arthropoda; class Insecta; order Coleoptera; family Scarabaeidae; genus Melolontha; species Melolontha melolontha. Next base: position 9,683 of record OW285244.1, on the reverse strand, counting down.
ACATGAAAAGAACGGCTATGATATTTTGAAAGACGTGCTGTTGCAAACTTCGCCAATAATGCCAATTATTCTCAGAAAATCGTTCCCGTGCTAAGAGAGAAGTCGTTCGCACTTTCACGCAAGGAAGCGTCCGATACATCAAAATGACGTAGAATGACATGAAAAGAACGGCTATGATATTTTGAAAGACGTGCTGTTGCAAACTTCGCCAATAATGCCAATTATTCTCAGAAAATCTTTCCCGTGCTTAGAGAGAAGTCAGTCGCACTTTCACACAAGGAAGCGTCCGATACATCAAAATGACGTAGAATGACATGAAAAGAACGGCTATGATATTTTGAAAGACGTGCTGTTGCAAACTTCGCCAATAATGCCAATTATTCTCAGAAAATCGTTCCCGTGCTAAGAGAGAAGTCAGTCGCACTTTCACACAAGGAAGCGTCCGATACATCAAAATGACGTAGAATGACATGAAAAGAACGGCTATGATATTTTGGAAGACGTGCTGTTACAAACTTCGCCAATAATGCCAATTATTCTCAGAAAATCGTTCCAGTGCTAAGAGAGAAGTCGGTCGCACTTTCACGCAAGGAAGCGTCCGATACATCAAAATGACGTAGAATGACATGAAAAGAACGGCTATGATATTTTGAAAGACGTGCTGTTGCAAACTTCGCCAATAATGCCAATTATTCTCAGAAAATCGTTCCCGTGCTAAGAGAGAAGTTGGTCGCACTTTCACGCAAGGAAGCGTGCGATACATCAAAATGACGTAGAATGACATGAAAAGAACGGCTATGATATTTTGAAAGACGTGCTGTTGCAAACTTCGCCAATATTGCCAATTATTCTCAGAAAATCGTTCCCGTGCTAAGAGAGAAGTCAGTCGCACTTTCACACAAGGAAGCGTCCGATACATCAAAATGACGTAGAATGACATGAAAAGAACGGCTATGATATTTTGAAAGACGTGCTGTTGCAAACTTCGCCAATAATGCCAATTATTCTCAGAAAATCGTTCCCGTGCTAAGAGAGAAGTCAGTCGCACTTTCACACAAGGAAGCGTCCGATACATCAAAATGACGTAGAATGACATGAAAAGAACGGCTAAGATATTTTGAAAGACGTGCTGTTGCAAACTTCGCCAATAATGCCAATTATTCTCAGAAAATCGTTCCCGTGCTAAGAGAGAAGTCGGTCGCACTTTCACGCAAGGAAGCGTCCGATACATCAAAATGACGTAGAATGATATGAAAAGAACGGCTATGATATTTTGAAAGACGTGCTGTTGCAAACTTCGCCAATAATGCCAATTATTCTCAGAAAATCGTTCCCGGGCTAAGAGAGAAGTCGGTCGCACTTTCACGCAAGGAAGCGTCCGATACATCAAAATGACGTAGAATGACATGAAAAGAACGGCTATGATATTTTGAAAGACGTGCTGTTGCAAACTTCGCCAATAATGCCAATTATTCTCAGAAAATCTTTCCCGTTCTTAGAGAGAAGTCAGTCGCACTTTCACACAAGGAAGCGTCCGATACATCAAAATGACGTAGAATGACATGAAAAGAACGGCTATGATATTTTGAAAGACGTGCTGTTGCAAACTTCGCCAATAATGCCAATTATTCTCAGAAAATCGTTCCCGTGCTAAGAGAGAAGTCAGTCGCACTTTCACACAAGGAAGCGTCCGATACATCAAAATGACGTAGAATGACATGAAAAGAACGGCTAAGATATTTTGAAAGACGTGCTGTTGCAAACTTCGCCAATAATGCCAATTATTCTCAGAAAATCGTTCCCGTGCTAAGAGAGAAGTCGGTCGCACTTTCACGCAAGGAAGCGTCCGATACATCAAAATGACGTAGAATGATATGAAAAGAACGGCTATGATATTTTGAAAGACGTGCTGTTGCAAACTTCGCCAATAATGCCAATTATTCTCAGAAAATCGTTCCCGGGCTAAGAGAGAAGTCGGTCGCACTTTCACGCAAGGAAGCGTCCGATACATCAAAATGACGTAGAATGACATGAAAAGAACGGCTATGATATTTTGAAAGACGTGCTGTTGCAAACTTCGCCAATAATGCCAATTATTCTCAGAAAATCGTTCCCGTGCTAAGAGAGAAGTTGGTCGCACTTTCACGCAAGGAAGCGTGCGATACATCAAAATGACGTAGAATGACATGAAAAGAACGGCTATGATATTTTGAAAGACGTGCTGTTGCAAACTTCGCCAATATTGCCAATTATTCTCAGAAAATCGTTCCCGTGCTAAGAGAGAAGTCAGTCGCACTTTCACACAAGGAAGCGTCCGATACATCAAAATGACGTAGAATGACATGAAAAGAACGGCTATGATATTTTGAAAGACGTGCTGTTGCAAACTTCGCCAATAATGCCAATTATTCTCAGAAAATCGTTCCCGTGCTAAGAGAGAAGTCAGTCGCACTTTCACACAAGGAAGCGTCCGATACATCAAAATGACGTAGAATGACATGAAAAGAACGGCTAAGATATTTTGAAAGACGTGCTGTTGCAAACTTCGCCAATAATGCCAATTATTCTCAGAAAATCGTTCCCGTGCTAAGAGAGAAGTCGGTCGCACTTTCACGCAAGGAAGCGTCCGATACATCAAAATGACGTAGAATGATATGAAAAGAACGGCTATGATATTTTGAAAGACGTGCTGTTGCAAACTTCGCCAATAATGCCAATTATTCTCAGAAAATCGTTCCCGGGCTAAGAGAGAAGTCGGTCGCACTTTCACGCAAGGAAGCGTCCGATACATCAAAATGACGTAGAATGACATGAAAAGAACGGCTATGATATTTTGAAAGACGTGCTGTTGCAAACTTCGCCAATAATGCCAATTATTCTCAGAAAATCTTTCCCGTTCTTAGAGAGAAGTCAGTCGCACTTTCACACAAGGAAGCGTCCGATACATCAAAATGACGTAGAATGACATGAAAAGAACGGCTATGATATTTTGAAAGACGTGCTGTTGCAAACTTCGCCAATAATGCCAATTATTCTCAGAAAATCGTTCCCGTGCTAAGAGAGAAGTCAGTCGCACTTTCACACAAGGAAGCGTCCGATACATCAAAATGACGTAGAATGACATGAAAAGAACGGCTAAGATATTTTGAAAGACGTGCTGTTGCAAACTTCGCCAATAATGCCAATTATTCTCAGAAAATCGTTCCCGTGCTAAGAGAGAAGTCGGTCGCACTTTCACGCAAGGAAGCGTCCGATACATCAAAATGACGTAGAATGATATGAAAAGAACGGCTATGATATTTTGAAAGACGTGCTGTTGCAAACTTCGCCAATAATGCCAATTATTCTCAGAAAATCGTTCCCGTGCTAAGAGAGAAGTCGGTCGCACTTTCACACAAGGAAGCGTCCGATACATCAAAATGACGTAGAATGACATGAAAAGAACGGCTATGATATTTTGAAAGACGTGCTGTTGCAAACTTCGCCAATAATACCAATTATTCTCAGAAAATCGTTCCCGTGCTAAGAGAGAAGTCTGTCGCACTTTCACGCAACGAAGCGTCCGATACATCAAAATGACGTAGAATGCCATGAAAAGAACGGCTGTGATATTTTGAAAGACGTGCTGTTGCAAACTTCGCCAATAATGCCAATTATTCTCAGAAAATCGTTCCCGTGCTAAGAGAGAAGTCGGTCGCACTTTCACGCAAGGAAGCGTCCGATACATCAAAATGACGTAGAATGACATGAAAAGAACGGCTATGATATTTTGGACGACGTGCTGTTGCACACTTCGCCAATAATACCAATTATTCTCAGAAAATCGTTCCCGTGCTAAGAGAGAAGTCTGTCGCACTTTCACGCAAGGAAGCGTCCGATACATCAAAATGACGTAGAATGACATGAAAAGAACGGCTATGATATTTTGAAAGACGTGCTGTTGCAAACTTCGCCAATATTGCCAATTATTCTCAGAAAATCGTTCCCGTGCTAAGAGAGAAGTCAGTCGCACTTTCACACAAGGAAGCGTCCGATACATCAAAATGACGTAGAATGACATGAAAAGAACGGCTATGATATTTTGAAAGACGTGCTGTTGCAAACTTCGCCAATATTGCCAATTATTCTCAGAAAATCGTTCCCGTGCTAAGAGAGAAGTCAGTCGCACTTTCACACAAGGAAGCGTCCGATACATCAAAATGACGTAGAATGACATGAAAAGAACGGCTATGATATTTTGAAAGACGTGCTGTTGCAAAGTTCGCCAATAATACCAATTATTCTCAGAAACTCGTTCCCGTGCTAAGAGAGAAGTCGGTCGCACTTTCACACAAGAAAGCGTCCGATACATCAAAATGACGTAGAATGACATGAAAAGAACGGCTATGATATTTTGAAAGACGTGCTGTTGCAAACTTCGCCAATAATGCCAATTATTCTCAGAAAATCTTTCCCGTGCTTAGAGAGAAGTCAGTCGCACTTTCACACAAGGAAGCGTCCGATACATCAAAATGACGTAGAATGACATGAAAAGAACGGCTATGATATTTTGAAAGACGTGCTGTTGCAAACTTCGCCAATAATGCCAATTATTCTCAGAAAATCTTTCCCGTGCTTAGAGAGAAGTCAGTCGCACTTTCACACAAGGAAGCGTCCGATACATCAAAATGACGTAGAATGACATGAAAAGAACGGCTATGATATTTTGAAAGACGTGCTGTTGCAAACTTCGCCAATAATGCCAATTATTCTCAGAAAATCGTTCCCGTGCTAAGAGAGAAGTCGTTCGCACTTTCACGCAAGGAAGCGTCCGATACATCAAAATGACGTAGAATGACATGAAAAGAACGGCTATGATATTTTGAAAGACGTGCTGTTGCAAACTTCGCCAATAATGCCAATTATTCTCAGAAAATCTTTCCCGTGCTTAGAGAGAAGTCAGTCGCACTTTCACACAAGGAAGCGTCCGATACATCAAAATGACGTAGAATGACTTGAAAAGAACGGCTATGATATTTTGAAAGACGTGCTGTTGCAAACTTCGCCAATAATGCCAATTATTCTCAGAAAATCGTTCCCGTGCTAAGAGAGAAGTCAGTCGCACTTTCACACAAGGAAGCGTCCGATACATCAAAATGACGTAGAATGACATGAAAAGAACGGCTATGATACTTTGGAAGACGTGCTGTTACAAACTTCGCCAATAATGCCAATTATTCTCAGAAAATCGTTCCAGTGCTAAGAGAGAAGTCGGTCGCACTTTCACGCAAGGAAGCGTCCGATACATCAAAATGACGTAGAATGACATGAAAAGAACGGCTATGATATTTTGAAAGACGTGCTGTTGCAAACTTCGCCAATAATGCAAATTATTCTCAGAAAATCGTTCCAGTGCTAAGAGAGAAGTCGGTCGCACTTTCACGCAAGGAAGCGTCCGATACATCAAAATGACGTAGAATGACATGAAAAGAACGGCTATGATATTTTGAAAGACGTGCTGTTGCAAACTTCGCCAATAATGCCAATTATTCTCAGAAAATCGTTCCCGTGCTAAGAGAGAAGTTGGTCGCACTTTCACGCAAGGAAGCGTGCGATACATCAAAATGACGTAGAATGACATGAAAAGAACGGCTATGATATTTTGAAAGACGTGCTGTTGCAAACTTCGCCAATATTGCCAATTATTCTCAGAAAATCGTTCCCGTGCTAAGAGAGAAGTCAGTCGCACTTTCACACAAGGAAGCGTCCGATACATCAAAATGACGTAGAATGACATGAAAAGAACGGCTATGATATTTTGAAAGACGTGCTGTTGCAAACTTCGCCAATAATGCCAATTATTCTCAGAAAATCTTTCCCGTGCTTAGAGAGAAGTCAGTCGCACTTTCACACAAGGAAGCGTCCGATACATCAAAATGACGTAGAATGACATGAAAAGAACGGCTATGATATTTTGAAAGACGTGCTGTTGCAAACTTCGCCAATAATGCCAATTATTCTCAGAAAATCTTTCCCGTTCTTAGAGAGAAGTCAGTCGCACTTTCACACAAGGAAGCGTCCGATACATCAAAATGACGTAGAATGACATGAAAAGAACGGCTATGATATTTTGAAAGACGTGCTGTTGCAAACTTCGCCAATAATGCCAATTATTCTCAGAAAATCGTTCCCGTGCTAAGAGAGAAGTCAGTCGCACTTTCACACAAGGAAGCGTCCGATACATCAAAATGACGTAGAATGACATGAAAAGAACGGCTAAGATATTTTGAAAGACGTGCTGTTGCAAACTTCGCCAATAATGCCAATTATTCTCAGAAAATCGTTCCCGTGCTAAGAGAGAAGTCAGTCGCACTTTCACACAAGGAAGCGTCCGATACATCAAAATGACGTAGAATGACATGAAACGAACGGCTATGATATTTTGAAAGACGTGCTGTTGCAAACTTCGTCAATAATGCCAATTATTCTCAGAAAATCGTTCCCGTGTTAAGAGAGAAGTCGGTCGCACTTTCACGCAAGGAAGCGTCCGATACATCAAAATGACGTAGAATGACATGAAAAGAACGGCTATGATATTTTGAAAGACGTGCTGTTGCAAACTTCGCCAATAATGCCAATTATTCTCAGAAAATCGTTCCCGTGCTAAGAGAGAAGTCGGTCGCACTTTCACGCAAGGAAGCGTCCGATACATCAAAATGACGTAGAATGACATGAAAAGAACGGCTATGATATTTTGAAAGACGTGCTGTTGCAAACTTCGCCAATAATGCCAATTATTCTCAGAAAATCGTTCCCGTGCTAAGAGAGAAGTCAGTCGCACTTTCACACAAGGAAGCGTCCGATACATCAAAATGACGTAGAATGACATGAAAAGAACGGCTATGATATTTTGAAAGACGTGCTGTTGCAAACTTCGCCAATAATGCCAATTATTCTCAGAAAATCGTTCCCGTGCTAAGAGAGAAGTCAGTCGCACTTTCACACAAGGAAGCGTCCGATACATCAAAATGACGTAGAATGACATGAAAAGAACGGCTATGTAATTTTGAAAGACGTGCTGTTGCAAACTTCGCCAATAATGCCAATTATTCTCAGAAAATCGTTCCCGTGCTAAGAGAGAAGTCGGTCGCACTTTCACACAAGGAAGCGTCCGATACATCAAAATGACGTAGAATGACATGAAAAGAACTGCTATGATATTTTGAAAGACGTGCTGTTGCGAACTTCGCCAATAATACCAATTATTCTCAGAAAATCGTTCCCGTGCTAAGAGAGAAGTCAGTCGCACTTTCACACAAGGAAGCGTCCGATACATCAAAATGACGTAGAATGACATGAAAAGAACGGCTATGTAATTTTGAAAGACGTGCTGTTGCAAACTTCGCCAATAATGCCAATTATTCTCAGAAAATCGTTCCCGTGCTAAGAGAGAAGTCGGTCGCACTTTCACACAAGGAAGCGTCCGATACATCAAAATGACGTAGAATGACATGAAAAGAACTGCTATGATATTTTGAAAGACGTGCTGTTGCGAACTTCGCCAATAATACCAATTATTCTCAGAAAATCGTTCCCGTGCTAAGAGAGAAGTCGGTCGCACTTTCACGCAAGGAAGCGTCCGATACATCAAAATGACGTAGAATGACATGAAAAGAACGGCTATGATATTTTGAAAGACGTGCTGTTGCAAACTTCGCCAATATTGCCAATTATTCTCAGAAAATCGTTCCCGTGCTAAGAGAGAAGTCAGTCGCACTTTCACACAAGGAAGCGTCCGATACATCAAAATGACGTAGAATGACATGAAAAGAACGGCTATGATATTTTGAAAGACGTGCTGTTGCAAACTTCGCCAATAATGCCAATTATTCTCAGAAAATCTTTCCCGTGCTTAGAGAGAAGTCAGTCGCACTTTCACACAAGGAAGCGTCCGATACATCAAAATGACGTAGAATGACATGAAAAGAACGGCTAAGATATTTTGAAAGACGTGCTGTTGCAAACTTCGCCAATAATACCAATTATTCTCAGAAAATCGTTCCCGTGCTAAGAGAGAAGTCTGTCGCACTTTCACGCAACGAAGCGTCCGATACATCAAAATGACGTAGAATGACATGAAAAGAACGGCTGTGATATTTTGAAAGACGTGCTGTTGCAAACTTCGCCAATAATGCCAATTATTCTCAGAAAATCGTTCCCGGGCTAAGAGAGAAGTCGGTCGCACTTTCACGCAAGGAAGCGTCCGATACATCAAAATGACGTAGAATGACATGAAAAGAACGGCTATGATATTTTGAAAGACGTGCTGTTGCAAACTTCGCCAATAATGCCAATTATTCTCAGAAAATCGTTCCCGGGCTAAGAGAGAAGTCGGTCGCACTTTCACGCAAGGAAGCGTCCGATACATCAAAATGACGTAGAATGACATGAAAAGAACGGCTATGATATTTTGAAAGACGTGCTGTTGCAAACTTCGCCAATAATGCCAATTATTCTCAGAAAATCGTTCCCGTGCTAAGAGAGAAGTTGGTCGCACTTTCACGCAAGGAAGCGTGCGATACATCAAAATGACGTAGAATGACATGAAAAGAACGGCTATGATATTTTGAAAGACGTGCTGTTGCAAACTTCGCCAATAATGCCAATTATTCTCAGAAAATCGTTCCCGTGCTAAGAGAGAAGTCGGTCGCACTTTCACGCAAGGAAGCGTCCGATACATCAAAATGACGTAGAATGACATGAAAAGAACGGCTATGATATTTTGAAAGACGTGCTGTTGCAAACTTCGCCAATAATGCCAATTATTCTCAGAAAATCGTTCCCGTGCTAAGAGAGAAGTCAGTCGCACTTTCACACAAGGAAGCGTCCGATACATCAAAATGACGTAGAATGACATGAAAAGAACGGCTATGATATTTTGAAAGACGTGCTGTTGCAAACTTCGTCAATAATGCCAATTATTCTCAGAAAATCGTTCCCGTGTTAAGAGAGAAGTCAGTCGCACTTTCACACAAGGAAGCGTCCGATACATCAAAATGACGTAGAATGACATGAAAAGAACGGCTAAGATATTTTGAAAGACGTGCTGTTGCAAACTTCGCCAATAATGCCAATTATTCTCAGAAAATCGTTCCCGTGCTAAGAGAGAAGTCGGTCGCACTTTCACGCAAGGAAGCGTCCGATACATCAAAATGACGTAGAATGATATGAAAAGAACGGCTATGATATTTTGAAAGACGTGCTGTTGCAAACTTCGCCAATAATGCCAATTATTCTCAGAAAATCTTTCCCGTTCTTAGAGAGAAGTCAGTCGCACTTTCACACAAGGAAGCGTCCGATACATCAAAATGACGTAGAATGACATGAAAAGAACGGCTATGATATTTTGAAAGACGTGCTGTTGCAAACTTCGCCAATAATGCCAATTATTCTCAGAAAATCGTTCCCGTGCTAAGAGAGAAGTCAGTCGCACTTTCACACAAGGAAGCGTCCGATACATCAAAATGACGTAGAATGACATGAAAAGAACGGCTATGTAATTTTGAAAGACGTGCTGTTGCAAACTTCGCCAATAATGCCAATTATTCTCAGAAAATCGTTCCCGTGCTAAGAGAGAAGTCGGTCGCACTTTCACACAAGGAAGCGTCCGATACATCAAAATGACGTAGAATGACATGAAAAGA